>CAJQZP010000625.1:0-490000 GCA_907164705.1 Parnassius apollo | reverse complement strand
TTTTCTTATATTGTGTTATAATTATACGATACGACGTGACTGTGGATGTACAATCACACCCATACTGGCCCTTTAACCCGGAAAAGAGTAATGGTGCCGACTTAATATTACACAGTCATCCATTTATTTAAAAGACCCCGTGAGATATAAACGCTTTGGGTTATCGTAGATTTACGATGTGATAAACACTCGCACCAGGCTTACAGCATCTGTAACGAGTGTGTACGGAGATTTTATGCGGACAAACGTTGGTGTGTCATTTCGTAGGGATTTCAATACGTGTCCGGGTTAAAACGTCCGCCATACTAGTACATGTTGGTCTCGGACTACAGCCACACAATAAATGTCGAAGTCACAGCTTTTCCATGGATTAGACACCATAGTTAACACGCCTGGTGAATTTTTCATTATTTTGAGCTGATATCAGGAAGATGCTGCTACCTATCACATGTTTCAATTTCCCTCTGTCGACTCTCAGGACACCCATGGGACGATATGAGGTAGTGGATTACACGGCCACTACACGGTATGGCATATTATATATATATATATATATATATATATATATATATATATATATATTAAATATACACTTCATATAAGTAACATGTTTCGCAGCTGCCAACAATTATTTTTAACACCCAGGTTTGATTGGCAGAGAATGCCACATGGCATTTAATATCTAATCCACCTTATGTACCCTTAGCTTTAAGGTGTTACATTTTTTTTTATAATTAAATAAATAATTAAATAATTTTATAGTTAAATAATCTAGTAGGTATTAATACTTGTCATTGTATAATACTCTGAGTTACTCTTTAAAAGTTTGTGGATATTGTATAACAAACATTTTTATATATAACATTTTTTACGCTGATTAAAACTACTTTTACGGATTTTATCGCGTTTTATTTATATTAATTTTATTACACGACGTTTTGGGTGCTTTCCAGCACCCATGGTCACGGGTGACCATGGGTGATGGAAAGCACCCGAAACGTCGGGTATTTAAATTAATATAAATAAAACGCGATAAAATCCGTAAAAGTAGTTTTAATCAATGTATAGTGTTCGCGTAAATATAAGAAATCATTATTTTTTACGCTGCTTATTTTTGCAGGATTTTAAAAACTAACTTCTAACAGTGGTAGAGCCACGCGGCAGCTTTGCTCTACCACTGTAGCACGTATGGGCCGGCTCAAACCGGGGTGGTACCACGACCTCACAGAATACCGGCGTGAAGTGGAAGCTCTGCTTCCGCGTTTCGTCTGGTGAGTGCAGGTAGCCGGAGGCCCAAATCCCCCCCCCCATCAACATGGTAGCGGAATTCAATGATAGAGTACCCCAGGAGGGTACCAGCACCCCTAGAGATTCCCTCGCTGAGCATCCACGACCATGTTTTTCCACTTCTGAGCGTGGGTGCTCAGGCTGCCCCGCGTATTCTGGGGGGGGGGGGGGGCAAAATTCCGCTCAAGACTAAAACTGCTCGGGGCAAACGGAGCAACAAGACCAAGGCGACCCCTGCCACGCTGTCCGTGAATTTCTGCAATATCAGGGGACTTCACTCCAACCTAAACGCCGTCCACTACCATCTCGAGACGGCGAGGCCGGCTCTGCTCTTTCTGACCGAGACGCAGGTGTCCTCTCCGGCTGATGTCTCGTATCTCTCCTACCCGGGGTACAAACTGGAACACTCCTTTGTGCCTCGGGCTGGAGTTTGCGTTTACGTCAGAGAGGACATCTGTTCTCGACGCCTCGGCAGACTTGAAGGTTCGGACCTGTCCATCCTTTGGCTACGCGTAGACAGCGACGACCATCCGCGCATCTACGGGTGCCTCTATAGGTCCCACAGCGGTAATGCCGAAACAGACCGACTCTTCGACCACGTCCAAATGGCTGCAGATTCGTTGCTACAGCAGATCCCCTCCGCAGAGATCGTGATCCTCGGCGACTTTAACGCCCATCACGCCGAATGGCTCGGTTCACGTTTAACCGATCATGCGGGGAGATCTGTTCATGATTTTGCCTTGTCATATGGTCTGACACAACTGGTTACTTCGCCTACGCGGATTCCAGATGTGGAGGATAATGCACCTTCCCTGTTGGACCTTCTGCTGACCTCTCACCCGGACGGATATCAGATTTCCGTCGACGCACCTTTAGGCTCCTCGGACCATTGTCTTGTCCGGAGTGTGGTGCCACTCACGCTGAAATCGCGGTTGCATTCTGCAGGCTGCCGCCGTGTTTGGCACTATAGGTCAGCCGATTGGGATGGGATGCGGTCTTTCTTTGCATCCTACCCTTGGGAGCGGGTTTGCTTCTCGCCGGACGATCCCAACGTTGTTGCGAATTCTGTCGCTGATGTGGTACTTCAGGGTATGGAACTTTTTATTCCTTCCTCTGTGGTGCCCATTGGAGGCAAATCTCAGCCGTGGTTTGGTCGCTCCTGTAAAATAGCATCATGCTATAAGCAGGAGTGCTACCAGGCCTGGGCTGACACATCAGCGTCCAGGGATGTAAACACCAGCGCTCTAAAAAAGAAGTATAATTCCGCCTCTAGGTCCTTCAAAAGAGTCATTGCTAAGGCAAAGTCAGAGCACATAGGCAGAATTGGCGAGAAACTAGTTCGTCTTCCTTCTGGAACCCGTACATTCTGGTCTCTCGCCAAGGCTGTCCAGGGGAATTTCTGTCAGCCATCTCTTCCATCTCTGCACAGGGAGGACGACTCACTGGCCCACACCGCAAAGGAGAAAGCCGATCTTCTAGGCTCTTTCTTTGCGTCTAACTCGACTCTCGATGACGGGGGGGAGTACGCCGCCGACCATCCCGCGGTGTGAGTGCTCCATGCCGGAAGTGCAGTTCACTCAGCGCTCGGTTCGCAAAGCACTCCTCTCCCTGGACATCCACAAGTCGAGTGGGCCTGGCGGAATCCCCCCAATTGTGCTGAGGACGTGTGCTCCAGAGTTGGCACCGGTTTTAACGCGTTTTTTTCCGGTACTCCTACTCCCTAGGCGTAGTCCCAAAATCATGGAAGACGGCTTTCGTCCACCCGATCCCTAAAAAAGGCGACCGCTCAGACCCGTCCAACTACCGGCCTATCGCCATCACCTCCTTGTTCTCCAAAACAATGGAGTTCATTGTAAACTGCCAGCTCATGAGGTACCTTGGGGATCACCAGCTGATTAGTGATCGCCAATTCGGTTTTCGCCGTGGTAGGTCAGCTGGTAATCTTCTGGTCTACCTAACTCACAGATGGGCGGAGGCAGTAGAGTCCAAGGGGGAGGCATTGGCCGTTAGTTTGGACATTGCGAAGGCCTTCGATCGGGTTTGGCACAAAGCGCTTCTTTCGAAGCTCCCTTCCTATGGGCTTCCCGAGAAATTGTGCGATTGGATCACCAGTTTTCTTGCAGATCGGAGCATCAAGGTCGTTGTAGACGGTGCAAGCTCCGATTGCAAGCCTATTAATGCTGGTGTTCCACAGGGCTGTGTGCTATCGCCAACGCTGTTTCTTCTGCATATCAATGGTATGTTGCAGACCCGTAACATTCATTGCTATGCAGATGACAGCACTGGTGATGCTCTTTACACCGGCCGAGCCAATATTTCTCGGGAAAACGTCTCCGAGTGCCGGGACAAACTTGTGTCTGAAGTCGAGTCTCTGCTGGACAGAGTCTCGGATTGGGGGCGACTAAATCTAGTCCAGTTTAACCCCCAGAAGACACAAGTTTGCGCGTTAACCGCTAAAAAGAACCCCTTTGTCGTATCCCCTCAGTTTCAAGGCACTCCCCTTGTTGCCTCAGCCAGTATCGGAATCCTCGGCGTCGACATATCGAGTGACGTGCAGTTTCGTGGTCACTTGGAAGGGAAGGCCAAATTGGCCTCTAAAAAGCTTGGCGTGCTCAGCAGAGCGGGACAGTATTTCATGCCGGCACACCGCCTGCAACTTTACAAGGCGCAGGTTCGGCCGCACATGGAATACTGTTCCCATCTCTGGGCTGGGGCTCCCCAGTACCAGCTCCTTCCACTTGACCACATCCAGCGCAGAGCGGCTCGAATCGTCGACGACCGAGTGCTTTCCGATCGGCTCGATTCTCTGGCACTGCGAAGAGATGTTGCATCCCTTTGCATTTTTTTTCCGCATATACCATGGAGAGTGCTCTGAGGAATTGTTCGGATTAATCCCAGCCGCCAAATTTCGTGAACGCAACACGCGGCAAACGTCCCGATACCATCCACACCATCTGGATGTTTGGCGGTCCACCACTGTACGTTTCAAAAGGAGTTTTCTTCCGCGTACAACCTCTCTGTGGAATAATTTACCACCAGCGATTTTTCCGGACCGATACGACCTGGGGACCTTCAAGAAAAGAGCTTACTCCTTTCTAAAGGGCCGGCAACGCGTCTGCAATTCCCCTGGTGTTGCAGTTGATCATGGGCGGCGGTAGTCACTTAACATCAGGTGAGCCACATGCTCGTTTGCCCCCTCTTCTATAAAAAAAAAAAAAAAAGTTTTCAAATTTCAGGAATTTGGTAACGATATAAAAATAGCGTGAAATCGCCACAACTTATTAGTAGTTCTTATATCTCAATCAATTTCTACATTTTTTTAAAAGTTATCCAAATTTTGAAAAAAAAAAATAGAAGTCTATAGGCGGTGAGTACTGCGGATTATGGAGGGCTTCCTACCCCGGCTCTTGTAACTTGGAGACCGTTTGTTGTGCTGTATAAGGTCGTGCAGATAAGATTGACCAAAGTTAGTAAGAGACGTGCGAGCTTCTCCATCATTGTGTTTAGTTGTTAACAGTACACATCTGCAGTATAGTGTAATTTTCGAACGACCACGGAGTTAATTTTTCAGGTTGAAATTTTCAGAACGGAAGCGCGCAAACCAATAACAGGTGATGCGTACGTTTGTAGTATACGCTCCGTAAACGTCGTTGATGTTGCGTGCCGCATGTACTGCGTTGCTGCCACGACGGTATTCAAATCTCACTCAAATTTTTCAAATTTACTCAAATTCCATTCTAACTTCCCGGATTTTTCAATTTTTAACGTATCCATGATAACGAAAAAGATTCAAATGCGATGAAAAGATAACACCGATCAATAAACAAATTACTAATTTTAAAAAAAGAATTCCATATTTTTAAAATGAAATTAATTTAAAATTCGAATTCTTAGCCAAATAAAAATTATTTTGATTTCAAGTGGTCAGTACTTCAGAACGGCAATTTAATAGGTAAAGACCTATTTTTTAATACATTGAATCAAATTTAGTAGAAATGCTAGTGCGGTACTTGAGTTTGAAAATTTCAACAGCTGAATAGAGACAGTATCCAGGAAAATATAAACAAGATCATATATTTTGCCACGACTCGTTTGAAAAAGTACAATCCCTTTGAAAGTGTTGGTAGTACAAATCGGAACTAAACCGCTGAGTGCAGTTTACCGCGTCGCTCTATTTCCCGATTATTTTACTAGAGAAAGCACTTTTATTGCTGTAAGCACGCTCTATTAAACCGAGGTTTTCCCAAGCGTGCACTCATATGAAATAAACAGCTCCCCGTTGTATCTTTTATGTAATGGATTGCCATTTAAACGTTCTTAGTGATTTTCTATTGGTTTAACATAAATTTACTTTTTTTATATTGTATAAAAAATGTTTATTATACAATATCCACAGACTTTTAAAGAGTAACACTGAGTATTATATATATATATATATATATATATATATATATATATATATATATATATATATATATATATATATATATATATATATATATATAATACTCTGAGTTAAAATATCCCAAAAAAAAAAGTTAAAACGGGTTCTGGTAGAAACCAGAAAAACTTGACGATTGTTACCACCAAGGACTACACTATTGAAAATAATGAAATTTTTGGCCTATCAAAAACGTAAATATAAAAAGGGGCAAAATCGGTACAAATGGCATTCGCGGTTGTCAGTTTATCCGATTAAAGTATTAGTACGGGGTTAAGTTTCATTCTCGTCGCTTAAATCAGAGGACCTACAGGAATTTACAACGTCCTTGGATCAACGGTTAAAAAATTTCAACGCTCGGCTAAACCGACGACTCCCGTCGTTTGTACTAAAATTGGCTTTTCACATTTGTGTTATTGGTGGGATAATTAATGTTTATAATTTTAAAAAAATACTTATTTTTGTACATAAAACAAGATACAAAAGCAGTCCTATAGTAAGTTCGTACAAAGGTTCTACTTATCCCATAATTTGCTGAAATATCTTCCAGTAGACCCATAAAGAAAAATATGTTATACAGGCAAACTAAGTTGCATACATAACTACTACTAATGAATAAATAATATACAAAAGGTAACGTAAATTATATTTAATAATTTACGTTCGCCCTTTTATTTGCAATATTGCAATTTTAATTTATTAACGGTCTATCTGAGAAATTAAGGAAAATTCAGAATAAGTTTTTCCCACTTATCTAAATCGGCGCTTGACTGCTATCCCTTCTGATAGTAGTGGTGATGCAGCCAAAGATAGAGAAGCTCACTGACTTAACAAAAGCACATTCATCACTCTTGCCTTGAAGACACCCACATCGTGATCGGATGGAAACACAAGATTTTTCACAAATACGGCTTCAGGTGCTCTTTGACAAAAACTCACTGAGGCATATAGGTATCAGTATCATTTTCCGCGTGCACAGCAAGTGATTAGAATACTTAAGTAACGTACTTAATAAACATCGTAAACCAGATCGTCTTTATTAAAGCATTAAAGGGCGGATCACGGCTCTGTTCATAGTTCATTGGTTCGAAAGCCAAAGTTGTCTCAGCCGTTATAAATGACTTGTAAAAGGCAGAAGTAATTTGCTTCACATATTCTTAACATCTTTATATATTTATTTGCTTAAACTTTATTGAACCTTACAACAATACAGAATCAAAAGACATTCTGATTACTTTAGAGTTATAAGTTATCTGAAAGAAGGTTTAAACTAAAAAATAGAGGATAGGGTGACAAATGGTATTTAATAAAAAGAACATCAATAGAAAACATCAAGCACATTACATGAATTAATAAATTTTTTTCATCATCATCATCATCATCTTCGGTTACACTTGTCTATTACTTTTTCTGAATGGAATAAAAGTTTGTACAAATGTGTGAGTAAATTTAATAAGTATCGAAAGTATTTTTGTCTTAATGTTGGTTGCATATTTTGGGTTGATAACATAATATTGCAAAAAAAAAGTTAATTATTCTAAGCAGATGTTATACAGATAAATAAATTGTTGACTAATCAATTGTTAGACATAAAGAATGTAAATATGAATACATTATATAAAAAAGATCCGAAAATGAAAAATTATAATTTAAAATATAATTAAGAACATTAATCTAAGAATATATTTCATATTCAAAATTTTAGTTATCTGAAGTTTTCACATTTACCGCATATGAACTGCACACATGTTTTTTATCTTCTCTATTACCTGCAACAAATAGAATTAGTAGTATTCGTTATTGAATACCCTAGTAAAAGCTATCGTATTAAATACTTGCCGTTAGTTTTATATATATATATATATATATATATATATATATATATATATATATATATATATATATATATATATATATATATATATATATATATATATATATATGCCCGGATGACCAAGCTTTGCTCGGTTTTTTTAAGTTACATTTATATACAAATTATATGAATAATAGTTTTTGATCTTATTGACACAAAAAACTCCGTTATATGTTGCAGTTTTCAAATAAAACTTTATTCCGGAAAATGGAATAAAATTTAAAACACTAGCAACCACGTCGTTTGGTGTTTGTTACGTAGTCAAAGGAAGTTCTGCATGAAGGCACTGCAGGCAGTTTTTAGCGAAGCAAGCAATTAAATTAAAATAAAAACAAAGCAATTATAGATTTCGGACATGGTTGTGTTTTGATATTTTGAAGTTACTCTGTGATGAGTCTACGTCGGAGTCCGTGGCAGGCAGGGAGATCTGACTTTATCAGTGCCAGTTGAGCTCAGCAACACTGGTGTCGGCTGCTCGATTGACGACCATTTCGTCAATAGTAAAAGTTTTGCAGATGAAATGATGCAGCTATTGCTGAATTTTTGTTTTATATATATAATCGGGATCTCGGAAACGGCTCCAACGATTTTCATAATCGATCTAGCTAGGATTTATTTTTAGAAAATGTCCCTTTGTCCGTGTTTTCAGGCAATAAAAAAACTGCAACAATATAAGAAGGTAAATTTTGACATGTTACCAACGATCGTAATATCTCACATGGGATGTTGTTAGGGCGTGATATTGAAGTTCCGTGGTTCGCGTCCCGTCTTGGCTCCAATTTTTTTTGCCTTTTTTTTTAAGTTCCCTTCTTTTATGAGAAAATCTATTATTTCGAGCCCTTTTCTTAGTATTTTTTAAAAATACGAAAATTTTAATTAAACTAATTGCACTCATGATTTTTTATTCAAATAACCAGTCAGTTTTTTCTATTATGTCAATAAGATCAAAAACTATTATTCATATAATTTGTATATAAATGTAACATAAAAAAAACCGAGCAAAGCTCGGTCATCCGGATACTATATATATATATATATATATATATATATATATATATATATATATATATATATAATAGTCTAACGGCAAGTATTTAATACGATAGCTTTTACTAGGGTATGACTATGCAAGTCATAAACAAATTACTACATAATTCTATTTGTTGCAGGTAATAGAGAAGGTAAAAAACATGTGTGCAGTTCGTATGCGGTAAATGTGAAAACCTCAGATAACTAAACTTCGAGAAAATGAAACAAAATTAGAACATCGGGTGTAAGATAATAATAGGTTTTTTAACTTATTTTTTACAGGATAGGGGTGTCAAACGAGCACACAGTCCACCTTATGGTAAGTGGTTGCTGTGGCTGATAGACATCTTACATCTATTCTCGATTACGAATTAAAATGCAGATACGTTGTCTAAGATGACTAAGATGGAATGCCGTGTTTCCAATAAAAAGGGTTTCCAGTTCTTTACACTTACCATACGAAACACAATAGCATTAAGCTGATATTTTACGTTGGTATTATGTGAGAGCGTTGCCCTTACCCGGTAGAGCCGACCCAACATCCCATGCTACAACTATACTACTACCAGAATGGCTCTTATTATTAAATATTATAAAATAAACCCTACAATTATCCTACTTATGATTCATGTAACATATGCGTCATTATCTCAAAGTCTTTCTTTTGTTTTTTGAAGGTTTTACTTCTACCGCGTGTGAACTGCACACATGTTTTTTTTTTCTCATTTAAAATAATTGAATATTGTTTAATATTGCTTACTTCTAAAAACTCTACTAAATGTTACAATTCTAATAATACTTTGTACTGGAAAACGTGAAAAAATTTAAAATCGTAGCTGCGGTACCCTTTGATGTTTGTTACGTATTCAAAGCTAGTAGTACCGCACGAAACACTGTAATCAGATTTTAGCATCAAGCGATTTGCTTGTTACCTGTGCTAATGCATTTATTTGTAATAAACAATTTACCTCCATATTATCCATCAAGCCACCCTCCCCACCACAACACCTATGTGTTGTAAAAAGCGACAAAGAAAAATGAAATAGGAGATAGATAGAAACACCTTCCTGATAAAAACACATATAATAAAATCCGCAGTTGCCAACCTGGTTGGGAGAGAATATGTGCAGCAGTGGAATTAATATAAGTTGTAATGAATATTATTTTAATGTATTATATATACGCTTTGCGTTACATAGTAATGAGATATTCACGTAAATGCAGCACACGAAGTTGCTGTGCTATGTCAGGAAATTTAATTTTCTTGTACGTAAGTCAGGCGTCCTCGCACTTTGAATATCGAGAACTAATATTGAAAGCAAATGCAATTTTATAACAGGTATAACGTACACACGTACGTTGAAACTGACGTATAAAAACATATACGTACCGGAAATATGGGATCGACATTAACTATTTAGGTAAGTCTTTTTCCTTTTATTTTGAATTTTATTGGAATTAACTCATTGAGAATCGTTTTATATAAAGTGCTAGGTGTGAAAAATAAATGTTTAGTTAATTCAAGCGTTAACAAAAAGTGAAGCCGTTATGGTTTTCTGCGCAACATACTAGGAAATCTGCTAAAAATGTAATGTAATATAAGTCATATATTTTAATGTAATATAATTTATGTAATATATTTTATCAATGCATTTTAATTGTTTATTTTCTTACTTTGCCTATTGTTTATATTTTGATACAATCGTTTTTCAGAAGTAAACTCCAGTCACGAGTCGAAGCTGACACGTACAATTTTTATACGTGTTATGTAATACAGCTGGCTCGACCAAAAAGAGCACACTCTCACGGTGTACCAGAGTTTAATAGCAGAATAATGCTGTGTTTCCTAAGGTATTGAAGGTACATAACAATGGATCTAAATTTTGATCTTTAATCGGGGACAGATGTAGATGTCTTTTGGTCACAGCGTCCTCTTACTATTGTGGCTGTGGTAGGAAAAGGGGAGATCTCCCGTCGGGCAAGGTGTTGTGCCCGGGCAGCGGCCGACACTCCGAGTGATAGTTCGGAGAAGTTCTATATATACTGTTTATGATTCGGAATGTTGATAGCGTGATTTAGGCTTCGGTGTATTTCGCTTGTGGCGCGACGACAGCACTGCTACATCACCCCCCTGCTCAGACCGGAGGTCGATAGTGCAGTCTCGTTGCCGACGAATGTGCAAGTGCCAGGAGATTGCCTTGTAGTCTGCGGTGAGTCGAGAAGAAGGCAAGTAATCTGCGAGAGTGCCGTGAAGCAGAGGCGAGCAGTAAGGCTCAGAGCCGTGCCGAACACTGTATAGCGCAGAGAGTAGCTTGAAGGAACAGGAAGCATTATTATTCCAGTGCTACGATGAACCTTGTGAAGCTAGATGGCTTGCAAGATATGAAAGACTGCAGACGATATCAGCTCGGAAGCGAATGGGTGGGGTACTCTATAACGATGATAAAGCTTGAAGTTTCCGAAGGTTGTTGGTTGCGTGTTCAGGTCACGTTGGGTGGTCACCACTGTGGCCGTGGAAGGAAAAGGGAAGATCTCCCGCCGGGCAAGGTGTTCTGCCCGGGGAGCCGCCGACACACCATGTGATAATTCGGAGATGTTCTATATATACTGTTTATGATTCGGAATTTTGATAGCGTGATTTAGGCATCGGTGTATTTCGATTGTGGCGCGACGACAGCGCCGCTACACTATCACGTGGATTGTGCGCTCTTTTGCTGCGTTTATTGTGTAGTGAAGTTTAACTTCGATGGAGAGGTCAATCGATAGATCCAAATCGGTTGGATAGTGTTCAGGATATTAAGATCTTCCTCTTTTCGTCTAGTGGTTGCAAACGCAACTTGGTGATCATGAGGTTCAGTTGTTGAGTTTTTGCGTCGAGATATTTTCAGTAGCTGCCCGTAGTCAGGAAGTTGGCGGTGTTTCACCCTCGTGCCTGGTGCCTAAAGCAGTTGGTCCTGCGCTTGATCTCTCTCCAGTTGTGTCGGTTTACCGTCCCCTCGGACTATGAGAGTAACGGAATAGAGGGTGCACCTGTGCTTGCGCATACACTTAGCAGGCGCAGGCATTATAATCCTGTCCTGCACCGATGGCTAGTCTCCGTTTAGGAAGACACTTTAAAACTTGAAAACTAGGGTGTACTCAGTGCATGTCACCAGTGATGACATACATATAATTCATCTTCAAATTCACTGCTGGTTATATGAGGAAACTCAAGGTCGCTCAGCAAGTTTGCCAATGCAGTGCTCTGAGTTTCTTTATGTAAAAGACTTCATAGTGAGAATATACACAGTAGAATCAGATTAATCTACACAACCCAACGGATCAGTACACTGTGAACAAACAAAAACAAGGCAATGATCCAAACAACGAACATCGAGCTCGAAGAACCGATTCCATCGGTTATCGGAAGATTAATGGACAGTAGATGTAGGTGCATATTGGCCACAGCATCTTCTTACCATCAGATCTATGTGCTCATTGTCATCCTCATTCTATAAAAAAATGTGTATTTTTGTGTTTTCACCCTTGAGGAATATGAAAGATTGCCTCTATACTAGTAAAAAGTAAGGTTCATTAACATAACATACGATCTATCTGTACATCAACATAAGAATGATACCGAGACCGGTGCTCTCTTATTTTTGAAATATTTATTTTATACGTCTCGTTAGACTTTAGTTTACATTGTTCCAAGACATGAACAAGTTGTTAAATTAAAAATATTTTACAAAAGAACTCAATATACAATATGTAATGTAATTAACGCACACCCTCAAACACCCCAATTAGTATATTACGTTATAATCATAATACATACACAGAATTTTTAGTTAAACATTTTTATGCACTGATTATTTATCAAATTAGTCATAATACTAATAATGTTGTGGTCACAGTACAAATCCACGAACGCAAAGACTAAAGTGCTTGAAATAAAGTTCATTTTGCTTTATTTTTATTGAATGACAGCATTAGTAATAATACAAATAAAACTACACTCTTAAAAGTCTTATTGCCTTAAGTTACGGTCCATTTCAGTTTGTTTTGACTATAAAAATTTAGTGTGACTGTAATTTACGTAGTTTTAATTATTTTTGGGATAAAAAATTACCTTTATTAAAAATTATAGAAATTGAATATTTTAAAGTGCTGATGTTGTATATAAAATGAGAACATCATCAATATAGTCGAAGTCAATTAAATTAGTAATAATATGTATTTATTATTAATGATAACTCAAAACTAATGGTCAAATTCTGATCTTAGCCACCACCACCATTTAGAAGCACCAGCTTTCAAATAAAAAAGAATCATCAAAATCGGTTCACCTAGAAAAATGTTCTGGGGTAACACAAAAAAAACGTACAGTTGAATTGAGAACCTTCTCCTTTTTTTAAGTTGGTTGATAAAACACAAACTTCCTGAGAATGACGCGAATATCAAAAGGTTCAATTGGTTTTAGCGGTTCAAGAACATTAATAAGGGTAAGCCTCAGCAAAATGTTTGCGCTATTAGTAACTTCATATAATCGTATAGACTCCTGCTTTGTCAGAAATCCATTAATGTGGCGTTATTGAGACTTGAAATGATCATAGACCATTTACATTGTAAATTTTTATTGAGAAAAATAAAAATGGCTATTCATATTCATATCATATTTTTTAAAGCATTGGGTGACGAAAGAGCACACTGTCTACCTGATGGTAAGTTGATGCTGTGGCCCATAGACATCCACATTTATCCTCAATTAGGAATCAAAATGTAAATGTGTTGTCACCCCTAAGGACTAAGATTGAATGCCACGATTCCAGTGAATGGGGGTTTCTGCTTCTCTACACTCACCATACGAAACAAAGCAGCATTACGCTGCTATTTTACGCTGGTATTCTGTGAGAGCGTGGTCCTGTCCCGGTTGAGCCGACGCATTCCTGCTAGAACTGTAATATAGCTGCAGCGTGGCTGTACCACGTACAAAATGACGTATGTCGGGAATCCCATGTAATGTGCCTTGACCCCTACAGGAGAAATGTGATTTTTTTTTAGAAAAAAATCACCCCCTTACTTTTTTATTAGAAGTTTTACATATTGACACCTTAATTTAATTGATATGTATGAATATAATACGCATGTCATATAAATAATTTTTTATGGTCAGACACCATTCATTACCACCGAAGCTATGTTTTTTCTTGTTCTTCTTCATCAGCCTGTAGAAGTTAACTGCTGTACATTGACCTTCTATTGTAGAGAGGGCGTTAATCATCGCGCTCAGCAGGTGTATTCACGGCCGCAGTACCAGAAGTTTTGCATCGTTGACGCTGTTTCCCGTCGTCCAATATAACGTCGGCTATAATAATGCGTATTATTATTGTAAATAGTGATGTACTTGCTTTATTTTTTTATAGAATAAGGGACTAAGGGTTACAAACGAGCACATAGTCCACCTGTTGGTAAATGGATGCTGCCTATAGACATCATCTTTTATCCACGATTAGGAATTAAAATGTGGATGCGTTGTCACCACTGAGGACTAAGATGGAATGCCTCGTTTCCAGTAAAAAGAGTCTCCGGTTCTCCACACTCACCATACGAAATACAGCAGCATTGAGCTACTATATAACGCTGGTATTCTGTGAGAGCGTGGTCCTACCCCGTTCTAGCCGACCCATTCGTGCTACAACCATAATATAGCTAGCATTGCTCTACCACCTATAACCGCTTATTAATTAGTAGTAACAAGCAAAAAACCAGTAATATAAGTTAGTTGACATTAAATAATAAGTAGTTTTTTCATAGGGTAATGTAAACGCTTTTACATCAGGATCCGAGAAAATATGCAGGACCTTACTATCAAAGTTTAAAGTTTTTAATAATCTAAAGCTGTTTAAAAACGGGTGTTATAAATAAAAACGGGTATTATAAATAAAAACGGGTATTTTGATAGATCCATGTCTTGTCATCAGTAACGATTTTTGAAACACGCCTAGATGCCCCGTTTTCAAAACGTAGACGCATTTCATGGCACCAATCCACACGAGTCTGTTTTTGCTTTCGGAGAGCAAACGAGATCAATCATCGACAACAAAGCTACCTCACTCCAAGATGTAGATGTAGGATGTTATGAATGCTCGTCGAATGCCTACAATCTTTTCGAAGTTCGTATATGTGGTTCGTGGATCTTCTCGCACCAACATTTCAGTAGTCCATACATTTTCTGCCCTTGCTGCTTAGCGTAATTTTAAGGTTAATTTTACCCCTTTTGAATTCAACAAACCACATAAAAATTGTAGCGCGTGATGGAGCTGAGTCCTTTAATGCTGATTGTAAACGTTGTAAACTTAATTATTCAGTTAAACCAAATTTAAAATCATAATAGATCATAGCGATCCATCGTTTTAAAAGAAAAGCGGCTAGCGCTCTGGGCAACAAATGTTTTTCTGCCTATTCCAGTTTTTAATCCGCTTTCATATTATATTTTTTCAACAGTATAAATATTAAATTTACTAGCAGCTTGAACACAGCACCGAATTAGTGGTTTACTTTTTTGGCACTAAACCAACCTACATATTACAAATATATCATTTTGTTTTATGAATATATATTTTTTTCTTAACTTGATTACAGCGCTGCCTACTGGATCCTAGGATAATTATGAAATACCGGCTTGACAAAACAAATATATTGTGAAAATATGACCTCAATATGTCAAACCGTTCAGAAGTTAAACGATTTATAGCATACTAATGCTAATACGGAAAACTATATTATTTAATTTATAGAATACTAACTTTTACCCGTGTCTCCACTCGCGCTTATTTAAAAGCCGACAATTTTTTATTACTGAAATTATTTCTACTAAATTTAACTTAAAATTTCGAAACTCTTTACTACAATAGACTTCTTTACTACATAAAACGATTTTCTTATTAAATGATTTCACTCAAAAAAACGTGCAGATTTTGAGCCCTAGAAACGTGTGAGGAAGCTATATTAAAGTGACCATGGGAAAAACATACGATACCCAAATGTAATATCGCTACTTTCAAAGGTTGAAACTGAGATTACTTGTAATTGAATATTATGCTACTTTGAAAAAGTAGGAATACGTGTTATAATCACAATCTCATACTTGAGTTCTTCTAATAAAGTGGTAGCTTTTAATGCAATGCATCTAAATTGCGAGTCATCGAGCTACAGTTTTTATTGTTTTGACTATTATAGGTATATAAAGTTGACCTTATGCAAGCCAAGGTTATTTAGATCTATTTTTAAATTGATTTCTGAACGTAAAAACCAACAGGACCTTAAAGCTCAAGTTACACAAAGGCGGTATAGCGGCAAAAGTGGTGCTACACAACAGTCCTTTTCGGATTCAAGCATTTTCATGGTGCATGAAGCACCATGTTTCCTTTGTATAATTAGAAGAACTTTTGCTATTGTTAAGATTATATTTTAAAAAGAACCCAAAAAGTATAGATAGAGTTACACGACATGACTTAAATACAAAAAAGTACCGTTTTAGAGAGTATGAAATTCTTTATTACAAAGTTTACTGACAAAGACCGTTCTTTAACTTGTGGCGGCGCTGTCATCGCGCACAAGCAAAACTCACTGAAGCCCAAATCACGCTATCGATGTACTGCGCTATATATAGGACAGCTTTGTAATACGACACGGAGCGTTAGTCACCCCCGGATTGAACCTTAGATCTCGCATTTCCCTTTCATGACCAAATTGGTGACCCCCGAGGAGATGTGAACATGCACAACACGTACCATGCTTCCTTCCGAAACCTCAACTTCAACTTTCGTCATCGTCCTCAAGTACCTCTTCCATTCACTTCCGAGCGGGTATCGTCTGCAGTCTTTAGATCCTGTAAGCTATCAAGCTTTCTAAGGTTCTTCCTGTCCCTTAAAACTTCACTCTGCGCTACAGTGTTCGGCACGGCTCTGAACCTTACAGCTGATCTCTGCTTTACGGCACTCTCGTAGATAACTTGTCTTCTTGACTCACCGCAGAATAAAGTCCAATTCGTTATTACATTTTATAGTACATTATGAGTTGGCGTATAAAGTTGTCTAAACAGACTTTCACATTATATAAGTTTAGGGTTATTTGTCAAAGAGTAGCCAAATTGTAAATTTAAATTTACATAATATATACATAATGATATACCGTTATTGCATTTTTTTTAAATACGAGTAAATAAGTATTCTACTTTTATTTCAAATTATAAATAAATAAATAAAAAGTATTTATTTGCCACACAAAAATACAATATTAAAATTTAAATAGAGAGCTTAATAATTAGTTGTGACAAAACGGTCTGTGACTCAGTTGTAACGGAAAACCCATTACTCCTGCTATTGCGCATATATCATACAGGGTCTTAGGCAATAAATGAAACACACGTATCAACAATAAAAAAGTAAAGATAAAAATAAAACAATAAATTATAGTTGCTAAATAGAAATAAAAAGTTGTCTAATTTGAGGGGGTATCAAAGCCACATAGAGCCAGGGATTGTTTTTGAATAAGCCACTTGCGGCATCTTTGTCGGAAGGTAGACGGAAATAGGGTAGACCGGACTGGTGGTGGCAAATCGTTCCAAATATTAGCAGCAGCAAATTTAAAACACGCCCTGGCTCCTGCGATTCAAATCCTGGGTAGTGGAAGCCGATATCCCATATTTAATGTGATTTATGGACAACAATATTTTGCCTACCGATCGACCCTTACGAATGTGTGCGTGCGCAGTAAAATCGGTTAAAATAATGCATTACCACGCAATTTGAATTTAAAAAATAAAAAGGACAGAATGTTTGAGATATTTTTTAATAATTTTTCTATACCATTTCCTTATATTAAGTACCTACTCGGAACCTTCCCTATAAATTACCATGCCCATATTAGTATGCAGCTGAAAGTCAGCAATGCCATGCAATGCCCAAATTTCAGCTCTATGTCATATGATAACTTATTAACAGTATTTATATGATATCTAGATATAGATAAAGCACCGGTTTAAAATATATTGGACATTAAACATGATGACTTCCTACTGGTTTTTTTATACATTTTGTCGTTTACAGACAGCATTGCTATTCGTTTTTCACTGGGAACTTCATGATCATCACATAAGCTAAGCCAGATCAGTGTTCTTTTATATACTTATCTGTATGTTTAATACGTATTATCCAGTACTTCATATGATTTAAAATTAACAACATAATTCTAGTTTTTATTTATTAAAGCAATCTTGTAATATACTTTATCTGGACATTTCTGGGGCACAGATGAGCATTGTTATTTGGCCGGCTATTGCAAAATAATCCTGTATAGAAGTGTTGTTATATTCTGACACTTACTTAAACATTTTGATGTAAATACAGACAGTCTGCCTAGTGTTGACGTAAGTGCTAGCACCATCTTCAAAACAAAATGGCAAGTAAAGACGAGAGCCATTAGACACGACACACTGTCTTACAACTAATGAACACTGTCTCAAAATGGAGGATATTTTTATAACACATTCTAAAACTCTTAACTATTACTGCACTTTGCAAACAACAGAAATATTTTATAGAATTCTATTATTACTGAAAATCATAGAAAACAAAAAAAATCATTCTTATAAAAAACCACACCATAACTCTTACTACAGCCAGTCACAAGTCCATTGCTTGAGGGCTATCCTTCGCCATATATTGCTACAAAGTACGGTCCTGAGCCAACTGCATCCATCGACTGTCTGTATATTTCATCAAGTCGTCACTCTATCTACTTAGGGGTTGACCGTCCACCAACATTGCGCTTGCCAGTACGAAGTTGCCACTCGAGAACCTTTCTTCCCCAGCCTAATCCACCGTACAACATCTTTCAAAATGGAATATATCAAGTTTAGATTACATAATATTGAATAATTTCGGTCTGAATTTTGTATAAAATAGTTTTAAATGGATTTATAAAAACCTTTACGCTAATGAAGTGAGTGACATAATCAGCAAGGGATGCCCTAGACGAAAGTTTATCTACCAAATTGTCAATATATAATATAGGCTAAATTTAGTGTGAGGACCGTGGAAGCTCAGGGGTAAAGCGCTCTCTGCAAAATTTCACAGTGCGCGAACAACCCAGATTCGATCATCGCCAGCAGCAATAAAATTGTTAATTGCAATTTTAATAGCTGAAGAAACCTGCATGTCTGAGAAACTTATCAGAAATTAGACAAGAAATATTTCGAAGACGATGTGCAGTCGTCCAAAATGCATTGAGGCAACGTGGTGAACATTTCATTGTCCTAAAACTATATAGGCTTTACCTAACTTTAAATTAAGTTAACTGACCGAACTCTTAACCGACGAACATAAATGCGTAAAAAAAAGCAAGAGAGGTATGCCAAACGAAAGTCTGTCTGTGACCTCTGCCTACCCTTATACCTGTAACCCTGGTTAGTTCTTGGTTACAGGTATTAAAGTATATGTTCTTAAGTTTATCTGTCTATCTGCCTGTCTGTCGTTTCGAGTGGAATTTAGTAATTGATTTTAAGCTAACTTCCCGATGAGCTGGCAACTTTAAATTTTGAATAGCTCTAATTCGGATGATAATGCAAAAACATGATGAAAAATGCTATATTATAAAAATACTTGTTATTAAGTCACTTTCTTATTTGTCTGTCTGTCTGCTTGACCGCCGTTCCAGGTGGAATTTAGTAACCTATTTTAAGCTAACTTTCCGATGAGCTGGCAAATTAAAAATTTGAATATAGCTCAAATTCGGATGACAATGCAAGAAAATTTAAAAAAACCACGGTATATAAAAAATTAAAAATTACACAAGTTTAAATATTTTATTTACGGAAACGATACTTTTATAAATCATATCTTCATAAAAAAAAAACAATGTCAATAACAACAAGCACCGTACTTTTGTCATCAATGTCAAAGACGCATCCTTTGTTATTAAAATTGAATAGAATCAGGCACAGAGAAGTGCCATTTGGCCCTTGAAAAATTTTTTTTTATTGCGAGACGCGCCAAATCAGTTATTGTTCAAAATAATTATTTGTTTTTGGGTATACTTCGACGTTACATAGTTTACGCATTTTGTAATTTCGTGTTGTGTTGTATTGTTGCTGTGCAGTTATTGGTTATAAGTTATAACTCCTAAACTTGTACACATTTGAGAGCTGGGATTCTTTTTAACACCTATAATTGATAGACAGAAGGTAGCTTTCAGTTCTGGGTGGGTTACATGTGCTTTTTTATAATGTAATGCCATTAGTCGAATGAAACGCTCAAACTTAAGTGGTTTACGCGTGAAGTTTTCTACTACAAATGTAACTTTAGTTACCATCCGTTTCCATGCTCTTCTCTTTGACTTACCAGTCTTTAAAACTTTAAACACTTCAGCGTCAGCCCGTATTATTACGCCGTGCCTGCCCTATCATCCCATGGCTGTCGCAAAAGGTGATAGAGTTAACTGAAGTAGGAGGTATGCAGTACCATCTTCCTGATAACAACTTTGAAATAACAAAAAATCTGCGAAACCAAACAAGCGTGGCAATTATGGGAAAATACCTAGTATATGGAGGAGGCGTTTGGTTAGCAGTGGACTTAAATAGTCTGTAATACCGACTCCAAGTATTATAAATGTTAAGTTACAGCCTTTCTTCGTCCCATTGCTGGGTGCACTCGACCTCTCATCCGACGTCACGCACTTTCAGAAGAAAGTGCGTGACGACGGACTCAACATTTACATACATACATACATAAGTACTCACGACTCACCCAAAGAGGTAGAAAGGGACTACGAACTTCACCGTCAAGAGTGAAGGTGTGTCAACACCTCTCCCGCCTCCTCCACATCCATATACTTACGTATACATGTTAAGGGTACTCTTGATTTCCTAGAGCCATTTAGCCTCTGAGTACGGCTTTATAAAAAATCTGTTAATATTTATATCACAAACTATGTAACATTTGTATTTATTCTGAAAATTGCAGAAACACTACTATAACAAATACAAAAATCTGTTAATATTTATATCACAAACTATGAAACATTTGCATTTATTCTGAAAGTTGCAGAAGCACTACGATAACAATTTCCAATATTACAGCAGCAAAATATTTATGTACATTTATCCTAGCTCAAGTAGGCAATTTGAAATCGGTTACGATCTTTCATAGCAGAAGCTTGATGGGTTTTAAAAAGTAATGAAATAAATACTGTACCGATTGCAAGGAACTAAAAATAATTAAATAATTCACATTCTGATCTCGATGCTAGGATATAGTGTATACAAGAATTAAAACCTCGGCTCTAGAACGTTAATTTCAGTCTTTTTACTTTTATTTAAGTTATTTTTACTCTTTTGAGTGTACTAAGGAATACCACAATCTCCTTGTCATCTAAATAGTTACACTAAAATTTTAACCACAGTTTTGCCACCCTTAGGGGTGAAATTTTTACTCTAAATTTAGAGAATGGAATTGAATTTTTTTCATTACCGCTGGTTCGAAGAAAACCTCTGTCCTGGGAAGAACCAGCAAAAAAAACCCAGCGGGACTCTTTTTTAAAACTTTGTAAATATTTTGTATCCATATTTACAAATATGGTTATAAAATATTTACAAAATTTATTGCAGAAACAGCTTGGAACAACCACCTCATCCTCAGGGGTTATTCATCATCATTTTATCATTGGAATGCCACAAAGTACGGTCCTGAGCCACATGCATCCGTCGACTTCCTAATCTCTTACCAGGTCATCACTCCATCTAGTGGGGGTCGCCTTACAACAACCCCTAAGTTGTTTGTGTATATCTATTTATATCTGAAGAAAAATTTAGTCCCAAAGGGTAGAAAGATAAGAGTTCAACTTAAACATGATATAAAGTAGAAACCGGCTAAAGAAATTCAAAAGAATAAAATAATTTTCACATAATAGCTTCCGAAGTTGAGGTTTATTTAGTTATTTTATTATTAAGTGTACTATATTTTAACACGTTTATTTTAGAGTTCTTATCATAATCTACAATTTCTCAAATGTCTTTTTTTCATTATTGAAATGAAAAAATCAATTTAAAAGAAAACAAATAATCTTTGTCGGTGCCAACAAATAAAAATACAATAAGACGCCATGCCTTTGTAAAACTCGGCATCTTTGCAATAAGGGTTTGTTTGGAAGAATCTTACGAAGCGAAGAGCCTCTACACCCGACCTGAAGAATGTCATCTTAAAACAAATGAACGCTACTCTGCATTTTGGAGCGTTAAAATTTATTATTAATATTGCACATTTTTATATAGTTCTAATTACATCTTAGCTGCCATGTACCTAATTGTTTAAGTCACGTTGTATGTATTTCGATTGCCATTTTATAAACTATTATTTTTTTAACTTTCCGCTAAGAAAATTGAAAAGTTTCCAAAAACAGGGTAGTTATTGGTTTCACACCGATGTTCGAAAATCGAGTTTTCATCAGATCTTGACGTTTTAAGATCCCAGGAAGCGATTTTTTTTTTTTTTTTTTTTTATAGAAGGGGGGGGCAAACGAGCATGTGGCTCACCTGATGTTAAGTGACTACCGCCGCCCATGATCAACCGCAACACCAGGGGAATTGCAGGTGCGTTGCCGGCCCTTTAGAAAGGAGTAAGCTCTTTTCTTGAAGGTCCCCAGGTCGTATCGGTCCGGAAAAAATCACCGGTGCTAAATTATTCCACAGAGAGGTTGTACGCGGAAGAAAACTCCTTTTGAAATTCTGACTAATTTCAAGTGGACGCCCGTACGGATGTATGTATGGATGTGTGTGTGTGTGTGTGTGTGTGTGTGTGTGTGTGTGTGTGGAGTGTGTGTGTATGTGTGTGTGTGTGTGTGTGTGTGTGTGATGTGTGTGTATGCGTGCGTACGTGGTGGTGTGTGGGGGTGCGTGCGTGCGTGCGTGTGTGCGTGCGTGCGTGCGTGCGTGCGTGAATGCGTGCGTGCGTGCGTGCGTGCGTGCGTGTGTGTGTGTGTGTGTGTGTGTGTGTGTGTGTGTGTGTGTGTGTGTGTGTGTGTGTATAAACAAAAAAAACACACACAACCCTTTCATAACTTTTGAATCTCTTGGTCGATTGAGATACAGTTTGTGTCGTTCTAAAGATCTTAATGGGGAAAAGATTTGGTGATAATATGAACTGATTCGGACGAGAAGATTTTGAGAAATCCCAAAAATAAAAAGTCGTTTTTATAACATAACTTGGAGATTTCGTAAAATAGAAAAACAAAATTCGGTAAAATTTGGAGCGCTTTGTATTTGAAATTAACGGGAATTTCAAGGGTAGCCTGCAGGGTTAACCAATTTTTTTACTGAATTTAAATTAAAACTATTTTTATTATTAATAATTTTAAATGCATTCATTTAAACATGCTTTATCAATGATAACGTATTAAACAAACATAATAGTGTTTTAAAAATAATCGTAAGAGGCGACAGAGAAGAATTGAAACAGGGAATAGGCAGTAGTATCTTCCTGGTAAGAAATTAAAATCGTAAAAAACTGCGTTCGCTGACTCGCCTACCAAGCGTGGCAACTATGGTAAAATCCGCCCCAAAAGGCAATTTATTGAGGAGGTCTTTGTTTAGTAGTGGACTTTGTAGACTATAATGGATGGATGGTGCTAATAATGACTTCAATGTTATTCCATTAATATAGTTGAAATGGACTTGTAAGTAAGCGATTACGCCAAATTTTAAAAATGATAGGGACTCTCATGCAAAAGGTATATTAAATAAAATTAAAGTGTATGTCTGTAATTTTTTTTTCTAAAAAAGGGGGCAAACGATCATGCGGCTTACCTGATGGTAAGTGACTACCGCCGCCCAATAACGACCGCAACATCGGGGGAACTGCAGACGCGTTGCCGGCCTTTTAGAAAGGAGTAAGCTCTTTTGTTGAAGGTCCTTAAGTGGTGTCGGTCCGAAAAAGTCGCCAGTGGTAAACAATTCCACAGAGAAGTTGTAAGAGAAAGAAAACTGCTAGTAAAACACACAGTGGTGGCTCGCTAAGCATCCAGATCGTGAGGATGGTATTGTGAAATTTGGCGGCTGAAACTAATCCTAACAATTCTTCAGAACACTCCCCATGGTTGATACGATAGAAAACGCAAAGGGATGCAACATCCCTACGCAGCGTCAGTGAATCGAGCCGATCAGAAAGAACTTGGTCGTCGATTATTCGAATCACTGCGCTGGATGCGGTTAAGTGGAAGGAGCTGGTACTGGGGTGCCCCGGGCCAGAGATGAGAACAGTATTCCATGTGAGGCCGAACTTGCGCTTTGTAAAGATAATGTGCCGGCATGAAATACTGTCTAGCTCTGATTTATTGAAATAGCTAGCTTATATTAAGATCGGGGGCTTATTTGCGTGCTATTAAGACAAATAGTCATTTTTAAGGTTTTTGTCTGTCTGTCTGTCTGTTTCTCGGATTCTTCGAAATTACTGAACCGATTGTGATAAAACTTCGCAGATAGATAAAGAACAATGCCTGGAGGGATTTATATTATATTTCATCTGAAAAACTTAAGGATTTTTCTTAAAAATTTAAAATTTATAAGACAAATAAACTGATTATTTTTAATTTAAAGGACGCCACAAATACAACGCTAGTTAATAAAATATGTGATTTTTGTTATTACGTTATTTTATTAATTCAAGTTGGTAAAATCTTTATTTGATATTTATTAAACTGATACAAAGTAAAAGCAAAAGTTTTCTTCGTACTTCCGACGTGTGGTTCAGGCCGTGACTAAAGCCCGGATAAACGATTTCCCGCTCTAAGCTTTTCGCAAACTCTTGTTTATCCGCTAATACACAAATATAATGTATATTTGTATAGATTATTACATGCAGTCTTATTTTGCATCTTACTGGAACCAGGTTTGCTTCTTGCCAAATGATCCCAATGTTGTTGCTGTTGATTTTGTCAACAGCACAGACATGCTTGCGCTGCTACAAACATGTTAAGTTTGCTTAAGCTTTGGTCTCTTAATCGTAATGCACAACGCTGCGGTATGCAGCATGCGGTGCCAGACACATAATCGTATGAAAAATGTCTAGAATGGTCTCTTGTTGTGCTTCTTTGCCTTTTCAGATGCAGTAGAAATTCTTTTTCCTCCTCCTCAAGTAAAGCACAAATTTCAAAAATATTGCTACTTCTCTGCAGAGATGCTAAACGTTGCGTTGTGACGCTGCATTGAGGCTGCATACCGCAGCGTCGTACGTTACGATCAAGAGACCAAAGCTTTATACAAAACAACGCATATCATTTCACCATTAAATATTTTATATTATATACTTCCACAACAATATTTTCTCACAGAAACTAATAATTTCTTACAGATACATACAAAAAAATATTCCCTCGAATCCTTAGTTATGCTTAATCTTGTTTAATGAATATTTCATGAAGCCACCGAGACTGTCTTAACTTGAAGATAATTTTTTTTTCTTGCGTTAGTCCTTTAATCTTTACTTTTATTTGAATTTTATGTATATGCAATCACTTTCCTTTTAAAAAATATATTTTTATTTTTCTTAAAATAATTTTAATAAACCAATACAGTTTTGCAAGGCGAAGCAACAACATTTTTTTAAAGTGGTAGAGCCATGCTGCAGTTATATTAGTACTCGTAGTATATAGTTGTAGCACGAATGGGTCGGCTCGAACGGGGAAGGACCACGCTCTGTCAGAATACCAGCGTGAAATAGTAGCTTAATGCAGCTGTGTTTCATATGGTGAGTGTAGAGAACCGGAGACCCTTTTTACTGGAAACGAGGTATTCCATCTTAATCCTCACGGGTGAAAACGCAACTGCATTTTGATTTGTAATTGAAGATAGATGTAGATGTCTATGGGCCGCAGCAACCACCTACCATCAGGTAGACTGTGTGCTCGTTTGTCACCTTATCCTATAAAAAACAACAAGTTGAACAAAGTGAAAAAAAGAAAGTGACTTTAAGCAAAAGAAAAAGCAGATAATTAAAAAAGTGGTACTGCTTTATTAAGGATATAAAAAAACTAGTTTTATTTAAAAAAAATAGAAAAAAAAACTGATTAATTAGGTCATAAAAAATCAAAAGATTAGAAACTTCTAGTTTAAATAAAATACAAGAGTTAAAATATATTAATATGAAGAAATAAGCGCGAGAAGAAGTTTTAGAACCAGCATTTAGCATTTACACTACATACAAACAGTGCGACTCTTCAGTAGAGAAAAGAAGTTTTGAAGAATATAGCATCAAAGCAATCTGTAAGAAAAAACAAGTCTGCAGACTACGTGACTAAGCTACAGATTAAACATGGAAAAAGACGCAAAAATAAACTAAATCTTCCATAAGCGCCAATAATTCAAAAAAAAACGACTAGCATTTTTCCTTTCGGATTACATTAGACGTTGCACTTCTGGAAAGAAGCAGTTTATAACTTACAGAAAAGATAAACAACGAAAGAGATAATATTTAATCGGTACCTCAATCTAAACAAATAAAAATCAATTGCCGCATATAAGAAACATCATCACATCTGCTACAAGGACTGCTGAACCGATTTTGATGGATTTTTTTGTGTATATTGTAGATTTGGACCTAGTAGGTTAACACTACTGGACCTAGTAGGTTGGCGAGATCCAGTATCACCCGTGCAATCGCTAGTCAAATTATACAGAAGGAGGAACATTGATAAACATCTTTCTATAAGTATCGAAAATAAATATCAATACTGAAATAATCAAATTAATAAGAAACAATCTATATTCGGGTAATCATAATATCATAAAGTCATAAAAAATTTGCTTGATATATGTTTTTTTGGAACGAAGTTCCTTATCGCACGTTGCGAAAGGGGGCTAGACGGAAAAAAATAAGACGAAAAATTGTAACGACACTTTTTGTTATAGTTGTAAGCCGTGCGGCGTTCGCGTGTTTCTCTGTCTGTCTGTCTGTCTGCCTCTCACATATTTTACTATTTCATATTAAACAGTGTGGTGTCGCGACGATTATTTTTGTTGAGTGTATACAGGTTTTAGTACATAATAAAATAAATGCTTATGTATTTGCTCTCTTTACTATTGTGGTAACCAAGTCATACGCGTAATAATCTCTCCATTATTGTGTGTTTAGCAAGTGTACGCGTCATAACTTTAATAAAATTTAAAAGAAAATTGTATTTTAATATAACAATATCAATGCGTATGCATTTAGCAAGCCGTGCGTGTTGAAACCTATATGCCGTTGTGTTTTCGAAGTCGAGTATATATATATATATATATATATATATATATATATATATATATATATATATTTGTTTTTTATTGAAACAATATCTCAATTTACACGGCGGTTTGAATCTTGGGTCTAGCCAGTTATTGAATGATTCTGTCAAGAAATTCTCAGTAGAAGCCTGGAGTCGGGAAGCACGTAAAACTGTAGGTCCTGCGCTTGATCTTCTTTCTGTCGTGTCTGATTACCTGCCATCGGACTATTAAAAGTAAGGAAATACAGAGTACCTACACTTGTCGCTAGCGTATACACTTGGGCACTATAATTCTATCCTGCGTAGATGGCTAGTCTCCGTTGATACTGGCCGCCGTGACCGAAATTCGGTCTGGAAGACATTATTAATATTATTATCCTTGAGTAACTCCTCTTGTTGAGGTGATATCCTTAAATCGACCTCAACTATTATTATTATTATTATTAGACTTGAGAGGTGTCAAGGGACACCCGGATGGAACGACGTACCTATATATAAGTATATATATATATATATATATATATATATATATATATATATATATATATATATATATATATATTGAGATATTGTTTCAAATGCTGCGAATCGCAAACTTACTTTGATTACATCTGCGGAACATATCTACAAGATGGTGCGCCAGCCGGCGATAAAATAACAACAAAATTAAAACAGGTACCTGCTGTACAACCATCTGTCAGAGGAGACACAGACAAGATAAATATTGAAGCGAAGATCAAGAGACCAAAGCTTTATACAAAACAACGCATATCATTTCACCATTAAATATTTTATATTATATACTTCCACAACAATATTTTCTCACAGAAACTAATAATTTCTTACAGATACATACAAAAAAATATTCCCTCGAATCCTTAGTTATACTTAATCTTGTTTAATGAATATTTCATGAAGCCACCGAGACTGTCTTAACTTGAAGATAATTTTTTTTTCTTGCGTTAGTCCTTTAATCTTTACTTTTATTTGAATTTTATGTATATGCAATCACTTTTTAATTTTAATAAACCAATACAGTTTTGCAAGGCGAAGCAACAACATTTTTTTAAAGTGGTAGAGCCATGCTGCAGTTATATTAGTAGTATATAGTTGTAGCACGAATGGGTCGGCTCGACCGGGGAAGGACCACGCTCTGACAGAATACCAGCGTGAAATAGTAGCTTAATGCAGCTGTGTTTCATATGGTGAGTGTAGAGAACCGGAGACCCTTTTTACTGGAAACGAGGTATTCCATCTTAATCCTCACGGGTGAAAACGCAACTGCATTTTGATTTGTAATTGAAGATAGATGTAGATGTCTATGAGCCGCAGCAACCACCTACCATCAGGTAGACTGTGTGCTCGTTTGTCACCTTATCCTATAAAAAACAACAAGTTGAACAAAGTGAAAAAAAGAAAGTGACTTTAAGCAAAAGAAAAAGCAGATAATTAAAAAAGTGGTACTGCTTTATTAAGGATATAAAAAAACTAGTTTTATTTAAAAAAAATAGAAAAAAAAACTGATTAATTAGGTCATAAAAAATCAAAAGATTAGAAACTTCTAGTTTAAATAAAATACAAGAGTTAAAATATATTAATATGAAGAAATAAGCGCGAGAAGAATTTGTAGAACCAGCATTTAGCATTTACACTACATACAAACAGTGCGGCTCTTCAGTAGAGAAAAGAAGTTTTGAAGAATATAGCATCAAAGCAATCTGTAAGAAAAAACAAGTCTGCAGACTACGTGACTAAGCTACAGATTTAACATGGAAAAAGACGCAAAAATAAACTAAATCTTCCATAAGCGCCAATAATTCAAAAAAAAAATGACTAGCATTTTTCCTTTGAGATTACGTTAGACGTTGCACTTCTGGAAAGAAGCAGTGTATAACTTACAGAAAAGATAAACAACGAAAGAGATAATATTTATTCGGTACCTCAATCTAAACAAATAAAAATCAATTGCCGCATATAAGAAACATCATCACATCTGCTACAAGGACTGCTGAACCGATTTTGATGGATTTTTTTGTGTATATTGTAGATTTGGACCTAGTAGGTTAACACTACTGGACGTAGTAGGTTGGCGAGATCCAGTATCACCCGTGCAATCGCTAGTCAAATTATACAGAAGGAGGAACATTGATAAACATATTTCTATAAGTATCGAAAATAAATATCAATACTGAAATAATCAAATTAATAAGAAACAATCTATATTCGGGTAATCATAATATCATAAAGTCATAAAAAATTTGCTTGATATATGTTTGTTTGGAACGAAGTTCCTTATCGCGCGTTGCGAAAGGGGGGCTAGACGGAAAAAAATAAGACGAAAAATTGTAACGACACTTTTTGCTATAGTTGTAAGCCGTGCGGCGTTCGCGTGTTTCTCTGTCTGTCTGTCTGTCTGCCTCTCACATATTTTACTATTTCATATTAAACAGTGTGGTGTCGCGACGATTATTTTTGTTGAGTGTATACAGGTTTTAGTACATAATAAAATAAATGCTTATGTATTTGCTCTCTTTACTATTGTGGTAACCAAGTCATACGCGTAATAATCTCTCCATTATTGTGTGTTTAGCAAGTGTACGCGTCATAACTTTAATAAAATTTAAAAGAAAATTGTATTTTAATATAACAATATCAATGCGTATGCATTTAGCAAGCCGTGCGTGTTGAAACCTATATGCCGTTGTGTTTTCGAAGTCGAGAGTATATATATATATATATATATATATATATATATATATATATATATATATATATATTTGTTTTTTATTGAAACAATATCTCAATTTACACGGCGGTTTGAATCTTGGGTCTAGCCAGTTATTGAATGATTCTGTCAAGAAATTCTCAGTAGAAGCCTGGAGTCGGGAAGCACGTAAAACTGTAGGTCCTGCGCTTGATCTTCTTTCTGTCGTGTCTGATTACCTGCCATCGGACTATTAAAAGTAAGGAAATACAGAGTACCTACACTTGTCGCTAGCGTATACACTTGGGCACTATAATTCTATCCTGCGTAGATGGCTAGTCTCCGTTGATACTGGCCGCCGTGACCGAAATTCGGTCTGGAAGACATTATTAATATTATTATCCTTGAGTAACTCCTCTTGTTGAGGTGATATCCTTAAATCGACCTCAACTATTATTATTATTATTATTAGACTTGAGAGGTGTCAAGGGACACCCGGATGGAACGACGTACCTATATATAAGTATATATATATATATATATATATATATATATATATATATATATATATATATATATATATATATATATTTGAGATATTGTTTCAAATGCTGCGAATCGCAAACTTACTTTGATTACATCTGCGGAACATATCTACAAGATGGTGCGCCAGCCGGCGATAAAATAACAACAAAATTAAAACAGGTACCTGCTGTACAACCATCTGTCAGAGGAGACACAGACAAGATAAATATTGAAGCGAAGATCAAGAGACCAAAGTTTTATGCAAAACAACGCATATCATTTCACCATTAAATATTTTATATTATATACTTCCACAACAATATTTTCTCACAGAAACTAATAATTTCTTACAGATACATACAAAAAAATATTCCCTCGAATCCTTAGTTATACTTAATCTTGTTTAATGAATATTTCATGAAGCCACCGAGACTGTCTTAACTTGAAGATAATTTTTTTTTCTTGCGTTAGTCCTTTAATCTTTACTTTTATTTGAATTTTATGTATATGCAATCACTTTTTAATTTTAATAAACCAATACAGTTTTGCAAGGCGAAGCAACAACATTTTTTTAAAGTGGTAGAGCCATGCTGCAGTTATATTAGTACTCGTAGTATATAGTTGTAGCACGAATGGGTCGGCTCGAACGGGGAAGGACCACGCTCTGACAGAATACCAGCGTGAAATAGTAGCTTAATGCAGCTGTGTTTCATATGGTGAGTGTAGAGAACCGGAGACCCTTTTTACTGGAAACGAGGTATTCCATCTTAATCCTCACGGGTGAAAACGCAACTGCATTTTGATTTGTAATTGAAGATAGATGTAGATGTCTATGGGCCGCAGCAACCACCTACCATCAGGTAGACTGTGTGCTCGTTTGTCACCTTATCCTATAAAAAACAACAAGTTGAACAAAGTGAAAAAAAGAAAGTGACTTTAAGCAAAAGAAAAAGCAGATAATTAAAAAAGTGGTACTGCTTTATTAAGGATATAAAAAAACTAGTTTTATTTAAAAAAAATAGAAAAAAACTGATTAATTAGGTCATAAAAAATCAAGAGATTAGAAACTTCTAGTTTAAGTAAAATACAAGAGTTAAAATATATTAATATGAAGAAATAAGCGCGAGAAGAATTTGTAGAACCAGCATTTAGCATTTACACTACATACAAACAGTGCGGCTCTTCAGTAGAGAAAAGAAGTTTTGAAGAATATAGCATCAAAGCAATCTGTAAGAAAAAACAAGTCTGCAGACTACGTGACTAAGCTACAGATTAAACATGGAAAAAGACGCAAAAATAAACTAAATCTTCCATAAGCGCCAATAATTCAAAAAAAAACGACTAGCATTTTTCCTTTCGGATTACATTAGACGTTGCACTTCTGGAAAGAAGCAGTTTATAACTTACAGAAAAGATAAACAACGAAAGAGATAATATTTATTCGGTACCTCAATCTAAACAAATAAAAATCAATTGCCGCATATAAGAAACATCATCACATCTGCTACAAGGACTGCTGAACCGATTTTGATGGATTTTTTTGTGTATATTGTAGATTTGGACCTAGTAGGTTAACACTACTGGACCTAGTAGGTTGGCGAGATCCAGTATCACCCGTGCAATCGCTAGTCAAATTATACAGAAGGAGGAACATTGATAAACATATTTCTATAAGTATCGAAAATAAATATCAATACTGAAATAATCAAATTAATAAGAAACAATCTATATTCGGGTAATCATAATATCATAAAGTCATAAAAAATTTGCTTGATATATGTTTGTTTGGAACGAAGTTCCTTATCGCGCGTTGCGAAAGGGGGGCTAGACGGAAAAAAATAAGACGAAAAATTGTAACGACACTTTTTGCTATAGTTGTAAGCCGTGCGGCGTTCGCGTGTTTCTCTGTCTGTCTGTCTGTCTGCCTCTCACATATTTTACTATTTCATATTAAACAGTGTGGTGTCGCGACGATTATTTTTGTTGAGTGTATACAGGTTTTAGTACATAATAAAATAAATGCTTATGTATTTGCTCTCTTTACTATTGTGGTAACCAAGTCATACGCGTAATAATCTCTCCATTATTGTGTGTTTAGCAAGTGTACGCGTCATAACTTTAATAAAATTTAAAAGAAAATTGTATTTTAATATAACAATATCAATGCGTATGCATTTAGCAAGCCGTGCGTGTTGAAACCTATATGCCGTTGTGTTTTCGAAGTCGAGAGAGTATATATATATATATATATATATATATATATTTGTTTTTTATTGAAACAATATCTCAATTTACACGGCGGTTTGAATCTTGGGTCTAGCCAGTTATTGAATGATTCTGTCAAGAAATTCTCAGTAGAAGCCTGGAGTCGGGAAGCACGTAAAACTGTAGGTCCTGCGCTTGATCTTCTTTCTGTCGTGTCTGATTACCTGCCATCGGACTATTAAAAGTAAGGAAATACAGAGTACCTACACTTGTCGCTAGCGTATACACTTGGGCACTATAATTCTATCCTGCGTAGATGGCTAGTCTCCGTTGATACTGGCCGCCGTGACCGAAATTCGGTCTGGAAGACATTATTAATATTATTATCCTTGAGTAACTCCTCTTGTTGAGGTGATATCCTTAAATCGACCTCAACTATTATTATTATTATTATAGACTTGAGAGGTGTCAAGGGACACCCGGATGGAACGACGTACCTATATATAAGTATATATATATATATATATATATATATATATATTGAGATATTGTTTCAAATGCTGCGAATCGCAAACTTACTTTGATTACATCTGCGGAACATATCTACAAGATGGTGCGCCAGCCGGCGATAAAATAACAACAAAATTAAAACAGGTACCTGCTGTACAACCATCTGTCAGAGGAGACACAGACAAGATAAATATTGAAGCGAGTTTCCATTAAATCCTAAATTATAAATTTTTACCATCCTTCAAGTGCAATATCACTCTACAAAATGCAGGAGTGTACAAGCTTGATTGTAAATGTGGTCTCTCTTACACAGGACAAACAAAAATATCTATAAAAACTGGCATAAAATAATATACAGCTGACGAGGAGCACCGACACTCCAGGAAGTCAGGGAATTCAAAAACCAGACACCCGGGCTAACTATGACATCGGGACGTCAAACACCTCCCTGCGGTGGCCATAGATGAACCGTATGAGATTGAATTTAATTAACGAGATGAGAAAAAAACACTTAGACAAAAAGAAAAGATAATATTTACTACAAGACTTATTTTATTTTAAAGGTACCTACAAAGACAAATTAAAAAAACTTATTTTGATGAAAACTTATGGACATTAATACCTAAGTATGATACAAAATATATTTGATTTAATAATGACGTATTACTGTAGAACCCAACCATTGCGTGTTGCCAGTGATGACTTATGGATCTGAGACGTGGTCCTTCACTGCTGGCCGTATGTAGCCGCTCAAGGTCACTCAGCGAGCTATGCTCGGTGTTTCTCTGCGTGATAAACTCAGAAATGAGGATAGAAGTAGAACCACGCACAGATCACACTGAACACACAGAACCGCAGCGGAACCAGAGTGACCGACGTAGCCCAATGGATTAGTAAGCTGAAGTGGGAATGGGCCGGCCATATAGCTCGAAGAACCGACGACCGATGAGGAAAATAGGTTCTCGAGCTTCAGCCTCGTCCAGGTAGGCGAAGTATAGGGAGACCCCCACTAGATGGAATGACGACCTGGTAAGACATGCATGAAGTCGATGGATGCAGGTGGCTCAGGACCGTGCTGTGTGGTACTTCTTGGGGGATGTCTTTGTTCAGTTGTCTGCCTAGTGCCAGTGTCAGTCAGTATTATATTTTTTATATATACACGTACTCGTTTAATATTTACGAAAAATATTGCTACATGTTTATATTTTACTTGGTAGAGTCACGTTACAGCTGTAATATGGTAATAGTACGAATGGTTCGGCTCAACCGGGGTAGGAGCACGCTCTCACAGAAAACTAGCGTAAAGTAGCAGCTTAATGCTGCTGTGTTTCGTATGGTGAGTGTAGAGAACTGGAGACCCATTTTGCTGGAAGCGAGGCATTGCATTTTAGTCAGGGGTGGCAACGCATCTGCATTTTGATTTTAAATTGAGGATAAACGTATATGTTTATGGGCCACAGCATACACTTTCCATCAGGTGGACAGTGTGCGCTCTTATCACCTAATTCTATAAAAAATATAATTTCAGCAATATTTTCTTCAACTGTATCATAATATAGTATATTGTACCCAGAGAAAATCAAATGTATGATTATTTTTTAGTAATAGCTATAGCTTAGCGCCTGCAATGGCGGTGTAAGAGTAACTACTGAGTACCACATATCATCCAGTGAGTGTCGCAAGAGACGACAGAGAGAAATAAATCAGAAGATGCGCAGCAGTGTCTTCCTAATAACGACTAAAAATAAAAATAAACTGCAGTTGCCAACCCGCTTACTAAACGTGGCAAATTTGGCAAGTATCCTCTTCACGAGGCAATCTATGGGGTAGGTCTATGTTCGACAGTGTACTTTTATAGGCTAGTGTTCTTTTATGGCTGTAACGGTAACGGAATAGCTATAGCTGATTATCACATCGTCATTTATGTCTAGGCATTGCATCGTAGTCTTTACAATGTGGCAATAAATCTGCATTTTGATTTGTAATTGAATGTGATGTAGCGTAGCCCCCACGACAATTTATATAAGTTTTATCAATGTTTAGTTTAGAATACGGCAGTATAATAAACGTTTTCGTACCAACGACACGTCTCCTCCATTGACACCTTTTATATATTACATGGCAACCCTGCCAGGCGATATGCTACGACAGATAATGCACGCGCACCGTCGGATCTATTTAAAAGGTGGGAAATAAAATTTAAATATTACCAAATTAAATAATGAAGACATTAGTGTAACAAATGACAGAAAAAAATATTATAGGAATGGACACAATAATGAACGTCACGAGTAAAAATAATAATATAAGAAAAGGCCAGAATATTACAAAATTTTAAAGTTTATTACAGAATTAAAAGAACTAATAAAGATCGACTTAGAAAGGCAAATGTATATTATGAAAATTTCAAAGATATTATGAACATTAAAATATTTAAAAATGATAATAATGAGAATTAGAATATGTAACAAAAAAGAAAAAGCAGTTGTACTCCAGCGAGTTTAGTCCAGAAGAATATGAAAATTGTGCCGAAAGGAACAAAGAAGAAAATATGAGGTAATTTTGCATCTACGTGACTTTAATTCTATTTAAAAATATATTTATCTAGAGATTATTATATATTCTTTTTGCTATTATGTTTTTTTTTTAAATTAAATATTAAATATTTTGTATTTAACATATGATTAACTTGAAATTATTTATCAGATAATTCACGATACAATTAATTATACAATATATTTTTACTATTTGAAAAATTTTCAATCTTAATATTAAATGTCATTACTTTGTCCTGCCAAAAAATGAATAAATTAATAATAATAGTAATAATGATTTCTTATATTTACGCGAACACTATACATGATTAAAACTACTTTTACGGATTTTATCGCGATTATTTTTACTTTTTATTTACTTTTATTTTTAATTCCCGACGTTTCGGGCGCTTTCCAGCACCCATGGTCACGGGGGACTGAGATGACTGACGTCCCGATGTCATTGTTAAACCCGGAGTACCTTCAGCTTTTTTAATTATTGTTTATGGTCCGATCTATGCAAATGAACTGACTATGTCCTGAGGTCTTGCAGTGGTATGCTTGGGTTTAGTTTTAATTTTATTGATTATAGGATCCCAAGCAGGTGGTAGTACCCAGCCTCCTTCTCTATTGAAATTAGGATGTTTTTTAATTTCAATAGCCTCACGTATCATCCTTGGTAGGAATCGGTGTTCTTTCGCGAGGATTTGTGGTCTATCAAATCTGATGTAATGGTTGGGTCCGTCTAGGATATGATCACAAACTGCAGACTTCCCGGAACGTTGATGCTTCACATCAGCTATATGTTCTTTTACGCGGGTCTTAATTGATCTTTTTGTTTGTCCTATATAAGAGAGACCACATTCACAATCAAGCTTGTACACTCCTACATCTTGTAGAGGAATATGACACTTGACGGATGGTAGCAACTGACTAATCTTCTTCGGCGGCTTGTAGAATGTTCTAATAGAAGCTCGCTTCAAGATACAGCCAATCTTGTCTGTGACACCTCTGACATATGGTAGTACAGCAGGCACACGCTCGACTGTGGCCGGCTTCACTCGGTCACTGTGACGTAGGCGCGGGACCCGAAGCTTGTTGTCGTGCAGAACTTGCTTGACGTGCTGAAGCTCGGCGGCCAGGTGTTTGCTGTCACAGATCCCTCGTGCTCTCTGTAACAAAGATTTGCCCACGGTAGCTAACTGTGAAGGATGGTGGTGAGATTCACCGTTTAAATATCGGTTTGTATGGGTCCTTTTCCTATACACAGTGTAACCAATGGTGTTATTAGGATTTCGGATGACTAACACATCTAGGAAAGGTAAGGAATTATTTGCCTCTAACTTCATAGTAAATTGAATTTTAGTATTTATGGAATTAAGATGTTCTAAAAATGCAGTTACTTTGTCTGATGGTAAAATTGTGAAAGTATCGTCTACGTACCGCTTGTAGATCCTTGCTGTAACAGGTGCAGTAAGGAGGGCTTTCTCCTCAAAGTCTTCCATGAATATATCGGCGACAATGGGAGATACAGGTGAGCCCTTCTCCTTCCTTCCACAATAGATAGCCAGATGTAAGGCAATGTCTTAGTAATACTGCATATTCTGCTGGCATGTTATTTTCGATACACAAACCGAATGCTCCATTACGTCCAATAGTGAGTCAGATTGATTCGCCAACTTACAGATTGGCTCAATACTTAGCTAAAATATTATCACCACTCAGAGGACACACAAGAGCACACACTAAGGATTCATACCATTTTCTCAGTGAGATAAAAGACCTACATATTACTGACAATGAAACCATGGTCAGTTTTGATGTTCAGTATCTATTTACATGCCTACCTGTTGAAGACTGCATCTCAATTATATTTAGGAAACTAGAGGAAACATCCTAATTTCAACAGAGAAGGAGGCTACCACGTGCTTGGGATCCTATAATCAATAAAATTAAAACTAAACCCAAGCATACCACTGCAAGACCTCAGGACATAGTCAGTTCATTTTGCATAGATCGGACCATAAACAATAATTAAAAAAGCTGAAGGTACTCCGGGTTTAACAATGACATCGGGACGTCAGTCATCTCAGTCCCCCGTGACCATGGGTGCTGGAAAGCGCCCGAAACGTCGGGTTTAAAAATAAAAGTAAATAAAAAGTAAAAATAAACGCGATAAAATCCGTAAAAGTAGTTTTAATCAATAATAGTAATAGATTACATTTTTACGTACTTGATTTCTCCATAATTCATAGCTAAATAACACTGTGATACATTTAGTTGTTTTTTTCCCGAATCCAAATTTTGAAAATGGTTATTCATTATCATTATAAGTTTTAGTTTTTTTTTTCTAAAGGCATTAAATCTTAAATTTATATTACAGCAACAAATTGTACATGCTATACTGACATAAGGCTTGACCATACGATGAGATTATTTCAATCACAAATGCAGTAGTTTTCACACTGAAAAAAAATCTACTTAGTGATGACTAGAAAGCTAAAGAAAGGGAAAAAGCATCAAACTGCATAACTTCGTATTTTTGCTTCATTTCTTAGAAATGATGAAGTTTTGAAACTTCTGGCTTTGTGACTAGGTTTACATTTTGATGTGTTTCCCATTTTTTTGTTTATATTTTCTTAAGAACCTTAAGAGCCTGAGCCATTTAACGATAGAGCGATTTTTCTTTCTTTTAAACATCTCTAACAGGCTTTTAAATATTTAGAAGTACAATGTTTTTGGTTACAAATTACAAACTTAATAACTGCTTTCGTCACAAAGAAAGAAAAATAAATTACGAAATTATAAAAAAGTTAAATTTAATGTTAAAAAACATTTAAAGATATCTTATAAATAACTATTTATACGTACAACCAAAACACCTCTTCGTGGTCCAACATCTTTTGTAATATAAGATATGGAATGGCCAACGAGTTAATTTTCTCTACAAACGAGGGCTCGCCTTCACAAGAATGATTAATGGTTTCACCCCTATTGATAAGTCTGAAAAGCGAGTTCGTTCTTTTCACACAAAAGAGGATATATTATCTGGTAAGATACGAGTATCAAATAATTTCCGTTGACGATACGTTTAAGTTATCTATATTCATGGTTTGTAAAATAAATGATCTAAATTGTTGTATTAACGCTTTGTAAAATGTTTTTGTTTTTTTGCAAAAATTGTTGTATTATTAATACTTGTAATATGTTATATATTATATAAATGTTTCTATTATTATAATATTGAGGATTTAATTGAGAATTCACGTGGTAGAATCATGCTGCAGTTATATTTGTAGTATAGTTGTAGCACGATTGGGTCGGCTCGACCGTGGAGGGACCACGCTCTCACAGAATACCAGCGTCAAATAGTAGCTTAATGCTGCTGTGTTTCGTATGGTGAGTGTAGAGAACCGGAGACCCATTTTACTGGAAACGAGGCATTCCACCTAAGTCCTCGTGGATGACAACGCATCTATATTTTGATTCGTAATCGAGGATAGATGTAGATGTCTATGGGCCACAGCAACCACTTACCATCAGGTGGACTGTGTGCTCGTTTGTTGTCATCCTATCCTATAAAAAAAATTAAAAAAAATAATTGAAATTTCTTAGAAATAAGGATGTTAAAATATTTTTATAGAAGACGGGATAAACGAGCATGCGGTTCACCTGATGGCAAGTGTTGACCGCCGTCCATGATAAACTGCAAAACCAGGAGAATTGCAGATGCGTTGCTGGCATTTTAAAAAGGAGTAAGCTAATTTTTTAAGGTCCTTAATTCGTATCGATTCGGAATAATCGTTGGTGGTAAACGATTCTACAAAGTAGTCGTGCGTGGAAGAAAACTCCTACATAATAAACAAGTAAATCGTCTTCGGCTGCATCACAACCATTACCATATTTACCATAACGTGTGACTAATCATTTATACTAAAGAAAAACATGTAATATTTTATAAATTAACTCCCCAATTCCAATAAAAATCCCATGAAGTCGCATGTGACCGCAATCGAGGTCATGAAATCATTAAAACTAATATTTAGACAATACTTTTCAATGAATAAGTTCGGCATGCTTCACCACAAAGCAGTGACGAAGCATTGGCTTCTACCGCCCGAAACCGTGAGAGTCAAAAATACCACCCCTACTATGTCGCCCCCGTTTTCAAAGTGCCTTGTAAAGTAGACAAAAGACTTCTATAGTCTTTTTTGTAAATAATTTAAAAAATATAAAAGCAATATATTTTTGTAGTAATATAGGCTAAGGGTGTGTGTCTGAAAATTATCTCTATTGACAGAAATTTCAATGCCAATTTCGTAATATTTCAATCAAAATCTTTCAGTTATAACTTATTCAATATTTTTGTGATTTCACTGACATCATTTAAATTTTGCCTAAACACCGCCCCCTAAACTCTTCCATGGCCCCTTGCCACTGCCTGAAAGCACAAAAAAGGGAAAGAAAGCTAGAGAAAGCGAAAGTGATATAACATATCATATATATACTGCCTTACTCATAAAAATCGTCATCACTGTGAGAAGTGTTTGAAGTTGCTCTTTCTCTTTTAACTAAATGACAATAGAAAGAGACAGGTATAGAGTTAATTAATGTATAATTTAAATAAGCGACGAACAACGATTAATGCGTACGCCCAGTAATGTTAAAATTAATATTAAATATACACGTTTATTAGTTATATTACATTATATTTAATGATAAAGACAATAAAAGTGAAGGGATCCTTCAAATCTAGGATAACATTTCCTCAGTTTCCTAACACGTCTCGTATAATTTTATACCCCATCCTAAAACACACAGGACAATGTCACGTTCCTGAGTTCTGCTAATGAACAATTTACTGTTCGTTTGTTTAGGACTAAAGGACTAAAGGCCTGAAGCCCAGGGCACTTATCCTTGATCTTATAATAGTTTCAAACTCTCATTTTATAATAATTTTATAATGTAACTAATAATAATATGTAATACTGAGTCCTGATCGCTTGAAAAATTAAATAAATATTAATAATTATATTCATTCGTTGTCGTCGTTCGTTTGTTATATTTATTAAGTAATAGTTAAATTCAAGTTTACTGTGCGTAAGGTCACATAAAAGAGGATTCTTAACAGAAGCTTAATACCGTTGTGTTTTGTATGGTGAGTGACGTGAACCAGAGACTATTAAATATGATTTCGACCGTCATTTAGAGTTAACTGTCAAGTTATATTATATTGAAAGCAATTTCTTTTTTACGTTTGCTTTGCTTTCATTGGGTTTAATTAATGTTGAGAAGTGTGTATAGCTCTTGTAGTGGCGGTATAAGAATGTCCACTGATCCATATCACAGAATAAATAATAGTACTTTGTAACCATACCGCTCACTGGGTGTTGTAGGACGCGACAAAGGGAAACAAACGAGGTGATGGCCAACAGCGTTTTCCTTATGACAACTTACAAATTTAAAAACTGCGGTTGCCAATCCACCTGGCAAGTGTGGCAACTATGGCAAATATTCCTTCGTATTTTTAGCAGTCGTCGACAGGCTACAAAAATAGTGCACTCGTATATGTATGAAGAAAATGTTGAAAAGAAAAATTGAGGGCTAATTTTTCAATCGTCTAATAAAATTTATCCAGCAAAAATTATTTACAGAGTAAATATAAAAGTGAAATAATTAAAGTATTTCATTCAACATTAATTTTTAATTTATTCATGCTGTAATTAATCGATGCTTGACCAATAGCTGATGATTGAAAATAGCACTTACGAAGATTATTTTTAAACAGAGCTTGAGGAACTTTCGACTTCATTATTAAACATGTCTTTATAAAGACTGGACTAGATTTTTTTTATTAAATACGGATGACAAAGAAACACACACGCTATCTGATGGTAAGTGGATATTGTAAGCCCATAGACATTTACATCCATGTTCAGTTAAGAATCAAAATTCAGAAGTGATGTCATTCTTGAGGACTAAGATAGGATGCTTTATTTCCAGTATAGGTCTTTGGGTGGAAGAGGAGGGGCTTGGGGTGTTGGGGAAGGGTCTTTTCCAGTTTTCTACACTCACCATATGAAACACAGTAGTTTTAGTTGAGATGCAATATACGCTGCAGTGTTTTTTTATAGATTAAGGTGAAAAACGAACACAGTCCACCTGATAGTAAATAGATGCTGAAGCCCATAGGCATCTAACATTTATCCTCGATTCAGATTAAAAATGCAGATGCGTAGTCATCCCTAAGGACCAAGATAGAATGCCTCGTTTCGAGTATAAAATGTACCTGGTTCTCTACACTCAACATGCGAAACACAACAGTATTAAGCTTTCATTTCACGCTGGTATTCTTTAAGAGTATGGTACTTCCCCGGTTGAGCCGGTCAAATTATATTTGTGGCATGGCTCTAGCATGTAACGTATTTATACACATTTCGAAATACCTAAAATGGTTTTGAATAATAGGCAATTTAGTAATATACTAATTAACTTAAAACTGAGGATGAGCTTATAACAGGTATTATATAGCTTAATCGACGACGATTAATAATCTCAGGATATAGATCGGGTTAGTTACGGCTTCAGTCTTTAACTCGGCGTACAAATATTAAAAAAGGTATTAAGGTAATCTCTTGAAAATATTTTCATTACCAAGAAAATGGATAGAAGCCTTATCTTTAAGTCATTTTAAAAAACTATAATACATACATAATGGAACGGGGGAGTGGGCGGAGCCCGCGTAGCCACTAACATGTCAATTCACACCTGTAAATGTCAATACAATCAATCATTTCCAACTTTTCTGCTAAGCATCGCTGCATGCAAATTATTTAAAAAATGGCAAATTTTGCAATAATTACGGGTCGAAAGAACAGCGGGAAATGGAATTTAAATAAAGGAGACATATTCTACAACCAGTAAGTCAAAACTATTTATATTTTGTGAATATTAGAAACAAAAATAAATAAATATTTATGTGTCAAAAACAAATCAAAAGTCTAAAATGTGTTTGTAGTAGTGATAACTGATAACACGACGTAATTGCTTGTATTTGTGCTCCCGGTGACGCCAATCCTCGTCAAAATAAGATTGACAGCCATTTTATTGTGTATTACAGTATTCTATGATTTTTTTATTGATAACATTTTGTAGCCTACCACAGTTAAGAAAAATCTAACGACAATTAAGGAAAATCTCATCATATGTTATTTATACGTTAAAACAAATTCAACAATCTGTTTAAGATACAGAGCATATCAAAAAATTACATAAATACCTACTTACATACATACTTACGAATAACATTACCTACCGAAACCACCAACAAGACCACCAGTTTAAATTTACGTAATGATTAAAGTAAAATTTATGTTTGCATATTTAATAACTTTAAAAGCTCTGAAATGTCCATTGCTGACCATGGGACTTTATATTTGTATCAAAGATTTACTTTGCTTGGCAAATAATTACTTTTTGCACCCTGGGCGTAATAAAAACCACTCCCCGTACCTATATCTGTGACAGCGAATTTTTATCATCCTCTAATCTTTTTATGAAAATATCTTAATGATATATGAGGGGTAGATGTTAGGTTTACAGGTTTATTACGCAGACGGAAAAAGCGCTATTGATACGAGTATCTTATTAAAGCGATATGACCACCGTTTGTAGTCATAAGTTTTCCGATATTGTAATAACTTTGTTCAAATGCAATAAAGAGTTATCTATCTATCTTCTTTAGTCAAAAATTAAGTTAACCTAAATATATTTTTTATTGAAGCTATAGTTAGATCTACGTTTATAGCCATCGTAATGTATAAGGTGGTCCTTCAGCTCTTTTTCTGCTAAGTAGGCCATCTATGTGGGTAGTATAACTTACTTATATATTATAAATAGTACGAAGAAACAATAAATCCACTGTTGTCTTTTGGCATTGCCGAATTTTGCAATAATGACGCGTAGCCAGAACAGAGGGAAATGGAATTTGAATAAAGGAAGCATATTCTACCACCGGTAAATTGTAACTATTTATATTTTGTGAATATTAGAAACAAAAATCTGTGTCTCAAAAACAACCGATGTTGCGAATTCTAGACAACATGTAATGGCTTAATAAAAAATGCTTATCAAAGCGTTTTTTCCCTTAATTTTAAGATACCGCAAAAACCCCGTGACCATGGGTACTGGAAAGCACCCGAAACGTCGAGAATTAAAAGTCAATTAAAATTAAACGCGATAAAACCCGTAAAAGTAGTTTTAATCATTTTTTATTTAATTGTAATTTTGTTCCCTCTATACTATAACTTCAAAAATTTGCTATAAAGTTTCTAGATTCGATTTTCTAGTTCCGTATCATTACGATATACTATATATTCACTTCATGCCCCATTACCAAAAAGGGTTGGGTTGAACCGTTTTGTGTTAAAACTAAAAAAAATATATATGTTCATACTTTTTCTTCCTATTTCGAGCTTATCTTGTGTTGGCTAACCAATACTGTACTATTTAATACTAGTGGTGCTTTTTTTGATAAGGTTTTTATTTCTATGAACCGTTTTTGCACTTTTCCTGGAGCTCCGGACTTAAAGAAAATATGAATAGAAGTCACGGGAAGGCTTAACTGGGTGACTACAAAAAACAGTTGCAATTGCTCAAATAATTTTTTTCAGTCTGACATCTTATTCACACATCATAAAAGATATTTAAAGTAAAATGCACTTCCACGTAGAGAAATTATACACGTAACATTTAAACAAGTAAGTGTGAACCATTTACGGTACCTTTAAAGTACCAAGATATTTATCGAAATTTTATACAAAACTTAATTCTGAATATCAGAGAAACTTTAAGGTCATTCTTCTTATGATAACTTCTACTTTCATTGTGGATCAAACTTCGAAATCGCAAAACTTAGCAACTGTTCCATATAAAAGTGTAAATCTATTCAATTAAATTGTATGGAACAGACGATTTTTTCAATTTTGTTCTCAATTTACGATACGAGTATTATAAGCCCTTAAAGTTTCTCAGGTATTAAAATTTAACAGTGTCTATAGACTAAGTACGTATAGTTACAATAAAAAAAACTTAATCAGGATAAAAAAACTGTCTTAAAAATATCATGGTGCAACTTGCTGAATAGCTTAAAAAATTGACGGGATCAAGATGGCACCATAAAATATGAACTTGAGCAAAAACATACTGAAGTAGCATGCTCAGTTTGTATTTTTTGTTGGTTTAAAAATGTTTTTTTTTACTTTTTTTCATACCGAAAATGAAAAAACAACAGAAATTCTTTTAGAAAGGATAAACAATGCATCATATATTATATACAAATAAATCTTTGAAACGAACAATTTTTTAATTACTGACATAGTTTTAACATTGTATTCATTTCGCTTCTTGCATTTTTATGTACAGACAATGATAACTTCACCTGTTTCTTCAAATACTTCAACAACTTGAAAACGAAAATTAAAATAAATAATACAAAATAAATGAAATATAATCACAATACAACAAAATCGCGAATACAAGATCATGACCCAAGAAGAAAATCAACAAGCTGGAAGATGTGCTGAGTGAACTACAAGAAAAGTCTTTGTTACGATTTGAAGATGTATCTACCGTCAAAAATACAAATAAACAGGTATTGTCCAGTATGACTAATGAATCTTTGTATTAATGTAAGGGAAGCCTAAAATGCTTACTCTGTTTGTAAAATTTAAAATAACTTTGCTAACGTTTGGCATCTAGCAAATTTAAATGCCAATTCAATTCAAATTAAACCAAAAATTTGTAGGGAAACAGGTTACAAGTTCTTATGCATTAAAATAATCAGTTCATATTTTGGATCTCATTTGTGTTATGTGCTATATGCACTATATGTAGTTTCATATTTTCGATCAATTAAAGTATTTCTGTCAATGGAGTAGAAAAAATATTAAAATTCTCTTGTTGTCTGCTACAGGTAGAAGACTTGATTAATCAATACCACAAGAAAACTGAAACTGGACTCTATAATCAGCAATTCTCACCAGCTCTCCGCCTTTTTGCGCTGACTTTGCAATATTATTCTACAAAAGCGTATGAATACGTTCGCGATAATTTTATTATATGTTTTCCTCATACGCACACTGCGGAAATGGTATTCGAGCGTAGTTGGAGACTCAGGGTTTACCACTGAATTATTTGTTGCTTTTTATTATTTTAAAAAATGAAACTTTCTTGATTTTTACTATTTAAAAAATATACTGTAGGTGCACTGTATTTTTTTATAGAATAAGGGTGACAAACGAGCACACAGTCCACCTGATGGTAAGTGGATGTTGTGGCCTATAGATATCTACATTTATCTTCAATTAAGAATCAAAATAGATACGTTGCCAGCCCTGAGGACTGAGATGGAATGTCTCGTTTCCAGTAAAGGGGCGTCCGGTTCTCTATACTCACCATACAAAACACAGCAGCATTAAGCTGCTATTTTACGCTGGTATTCTGTGAGAGCGTGGTTCTACCCCGGTCGAGCCGATCCATTCGTGCTGCAACCATAATATAGATGCATCATAGCTCTACCATGTAAAAAAATCAGATATATTTTAATCTTCTTCACAAAACGCTAAAGCATTTCCTACGCTGGAAATAAAGATCTGAGTAGCTAATTTGACATTCATTATTTTATTGAAGAATTTAATAATCTCAACACCAGTTAAGATCAGCCCTCTAATTCCAAAGTCATCTAGTCGCTCTAGTAGTACATCATGACGTAAGGTATCAAATACCCTGCTATAGTCGTTAAATAACAGCAAAACATATGTTTTCTCTTATCAGTAAATAGTGAAGTAGCTGTGTTGTGCTTTTTTTGAATTGAAACACAAATTATGGGCCATTTAAAATGTTATTCGGACCATAAAATTTGTATTTTTGTCTGGCTATATATGTTATTCTATAATCTTATCTATTGCAGGCAATATAGTTATAGGACGGAAAGTTAAAGGACGGAAGTTGAAGCAAAGAAGAGAGCATGGCTAGATTTACTAGCAACTAAGGCTGATAATTCTAGCGGTACGAATGATGATTTTGAAAGAAAAAAGGCAGTCTTAAGACATCTAAATAAAAGAGTAAAAGAAGTAGTTGAAAGGAAAAAGCAAGAAAGAACGGATAAGAATGATAGAAGAATATCGGATAACTTCCAGGCAAATATTAAAATGTTCTGGAAACTCTTAAGAACTGCCAGGGGATGTTCAAAACAGCCTATAATTAATGCTATAAGAGATGAGAATGGCTATATTCTGAATGATGAAGTTTTGAGTTTAAAGAGATGAAAGGAATATTTTGAAAGCATGTTTATGAGTGAGGAGACAACGTATGAATTGAATGAAATAGGAACTCCGAAAGAAGAGGAAGGAGGTAGCGAGATAAGTATAGATGAAATAATGAAAGCAATGAAAAGCATGAAAGCAGGTAAGGCTGCCGGATATGATAGAGTTTCACTCGAAATGCTAAGGGCTGGAGAGGAAGTGGTGGCAGGCCAGCTGCACACCTTGTTTAATTTATGCTGGGAACTGAAGCGGGTACCGGGAGACTGGTGCAAAGCCGTGATAGTCCCAGTATATAAGGGAAAAGGATCGCAGCAGGACTGTAAAAACTACCGCGGTATCAGCCTTCTTAGCATCGTGGGAAAACTGTATGCCAAGGTACTAATTGAAAGGGTCATGAAAGAAACCGATGGAAAAATTTGGGATGTACAAGCGGGATTTAGAAGGGGATGTACAGATCAAGTCTTCTCCATGCGCATGATCGCGGAGAAGTTTTTGGCCAAAAACCAAAAGGTTTTTTGTGCGTTCATGGACTTGGAGAAGGCCTATGACAGAGTGGATAGGAATGTGCTATGGCAAACACTGAACTCATTTGGGTTGAGCGCTGGCTTGATACAGGCATTGGACTCTCTTTATAGGGACTCTAGTGCTTGTGTTAGGATCAACGGGGTCTACTCGGACTGGTTTGGCATCCATAAAGGTGTCAGACAGGGCTGTGTGGCTTCCCCGTGGTTGTTCAACTTATTTATGGACAGTTGTTTGCAAAATTTGAAAGTTGAAGAATGCGGATTAAGAATGGGTGAGTTAACCATCAAATGCCTTTTGTACGCCGATGATCAAGTTATTCTTGCGTCGCCGGCGGCTGAGTTGCAGATGATGGTTACATTAATGAACAGATCATTAAAAGAAAGGGGTATGAAAGTGAACGCAAGTAAGACAAAAATTATGGTTTTTGAAAGAGATGAAAGTAAAACGATATGTGAAATAAGAATAGAAGGGGAGTTGATCGAGCAAGTAGATGAGTTTGTATATTTGGGTTGCGTATTTAGCAGGGATGGGAGATATGATAAGGATATAGAACGACGAGTGAACGCAGGAAACAGAGTAAATGGAGCCCTGCACTCTATTGTGAAGAGTCAAAATGTGTCAAAAAAGGCACGTATGGCAATTCACAATGCTGTGTTGGTCCCTACTTTAACGTATGGTAGTGAAAGTTGGGTATGGCAGAAGAAGCACGAGAGTAGAATAAATGCAGTAGAAATGCGGTCGTTAAGGAGTATGTTAGGGCTGAATCTGAATGACAGGGTGAAAAATTGTGTGATAAGAGAAGAGTGTGGTTTGCAAGATGATGTTGTGACCAGGATTAAGAAAGGAATGCTTCAGTGGTTTGGTCATGTGGAAAGAATGGATGAGGAAAGAGTGACAAAGAAAATTTATGTTGCAGAAGTGAATGGCAGAGTCGGAAAGGGACGTCCTAGGCGAAAATTTATCGACCAAATTGGCGATTTATTGAAAACGGGCCAAATTAGGAGTACCCTTAACCGACGAGCATGCATGCGTAGGTGTATGGATGTGATGGAGGCGAGAGAGGTGTGTCAGGATCGTGCCAAATGGAAGTCTGTAGTCTCTGCCTACCCCTCTGGGTGACAGGCGTGAGTGTTTATGTATAGTTATAGGACGCTAATTATCGTAATCTTGATTACCTCCCTTTTGGTATATACATAGGTCTCACGATTCCAGTATTCAATTTTTCAGAACATTTATTAGTCTTTATACAAGCATGGACCAATTTTGCAATAGCGAGAGCAATTTCTTCGCAAATTCGTTTTTTAACTATCGCCCGAACTCTGTCTAGACCCGGAGCTTTATTAAGGTTTATTTTTTTACAATTTTAAGGATGTATTCAGGTGTTGCTTTTCGAAAATTCATTGTTACGTCCACAGGTTTTTTTTTAATTCTATTTTATTTAAAATATTATTTTTTCACAGAGGATTTATATTTTGACACTACTATGAAATTTATTTGCAAAATATTTTCCAATATTTTATTATTATTTTTGTTTGTAATTCTGAACGCATTTAGGAGTAATATATCTACTGTTTTACGTACTATACCTGTTATTCTCTTAAGAATAAAACAGATCTATTTTAAAATATCTTTATATTTATTAATTTCATTATAAATGTATTTTTAATACAACTCAACACAAAAAAAGATAAACTCAAAGAAATCATTCAAACATAGGTATTTGATAGAAAACATATAAAAGTTTACCGCAAGTCTAATTCTGCACTTTCAATTCACCAATTATCACCGCCAAAACTCAACTCTAATCCGATGATAATATTCATAATACGTTTAATATATTTTTGACATTAAATGCTGCCATCATTCAATAAATTATGTAAATATAATCTAGTCGTCGTATAATTCAAAACTTAATTTATAACGTTTATCTTTTAAAGTAACTTATAAGAAAAATTATGTAGTGTAATAGTTTCCTTGCACACCAAATACAACTGTAGTACTTCGGTTACACAGCCTCTTATATGCTTGTACGGCTATATACAGGGCTATTAACGCAGAAAGCTGTATAATTTGTGCCATTTTTTTACTTATAAAAATTATATAAGCGCCTAAACAGCCTTTATATAGCCAGGAAAATAGAATCTAGTATAAAAAGAACTTCAATAAAGCTCGCATACAGCTTGTATGTTGCTTGGGTGGCTCTACCATCATAGGAAAGTATTGCAGTAATCGCTTTGCTTGGCTGGCGTACCACACCACGATGAACTTCTGGTTCGCATCGCATTCTACGGGATGCGCCGCGTTCTCCCATTGCCACAACCCATGAGTGTAAGAATTTAGAGAACTGTTACTTGTGCTAAACTGTGTGATACCACGAACAAGACCTTTCAGCAAAGCCTGCCAATTGGGCCGGCATCACCGCATCGCGAATTGAGTGGAGTGAGATAATGGGAAAATGGTGCTCCCCCCACCCCCTCTTAAATTTTGAGTGGTGCTCGAGCTGCATGTTCTTACAAGATTTGTGAGTCCGGCATTTTAATTTTTTGTGGCCCATTACAGGCGAATTCACCAGGTGTATATAATGATCACTTATATTTACGCGAACATCGTACATTGAATAAAACTACTTTGACGGATTTTATCGCTTTTAATTGTACTTATTTTTAATTCCCGAAGTTTGGGCTGCAAAGCACCCATCATGACCATGGGTGCTGCAAAGCGCGATAAAACCCGTAAAAGTAGTAGTAGTCATTCAATGTAAAGGTGTATAACTAAGTAATATACAACCATATCTCAATTTTTCCGGTGTAATATTCATGCCTGCATTTACCATTCATCAAATTCAAATTCAAATTCAAATTCTTTATTTGTAATAAAGGTACAAATGTTTTCTTATTGAGTTAGTGTGAAGGCCGATTCCTCGGACCTGAGATCGATTCACTGCAAAAATGTAAAGTTTCATAACAATCAATAAATAATTTTCATGACACAAAAATATTTTTTTCTTCTTTTTTAAATTAATCGATTTTGGATAAACATTACCTTATAAATGATCAAGAATTTGTCTTGCCACTGGAGAAACCTTATTATAAAATGGATTATAAGAGCCCGTTGGCAACAATTACAAATTTGTCCCAACAGACTTATCTTAATTAAACAGACCCCGCACTGGTTATTCAGAACATTATCATATACAGGTTACTAAGAGATAATCGTTCACGTAGATAAATTGTTATTTCATTCATGGTTAGATATTATTTTATAGTCAAATGTATATCAAATAGGCTCAATGTCTTATTAAATGGTGTGACTTACTTCATTGTAAAGTGTTGCTTTGAAAAAAAATTCTGTATCTTATTTGTTCATCACAAGACTATGGCTTATTTCTAAAAGAATGGAGAAGATAAAAAAATACTTCCAATGAGTCTAGACAGGAACGCTTTTCTGCCTAGAAGTTTGACTGGGTATTTTCAGGTGCTTCTTTCTGCCAATTAGCAACAGTGTTTGCACTATAGTGTATAACGTATGGTATAGCGATACACTATAATTACAAGCTGTAAGGCATTCCATCTTATTCCTCAGAGGTGACAATGCATCTGTGCTAATTTAATAAACAATTTTAGTTTATAGTTTGTTGCAGGTTTCCATGCCATAGGTTGCAGTAACCCTTTACTATCAGATGAGCTATAACTTCGTTTTAACTGCAATTTTATATAATAGTATTTTCCAGTGGATGGCCAAAAAGGGTGTTCGTACCTAATCTAGTTTCTGGATTGGACTACAAAACTTATTTTATCTCCTTCAAAACCCTATTTCTATTCGGATTTCTCGGCAAAATTCAAGAATATTAGAATAAAGATCGCGGAAATCTAAAAGATAAAGGGATATTATATTAGACGACTTCAAATCCTCGTAAAAACAATTAATTGTCTCTACCTATATAGTAATGAACTGTTACTATTTGTAACGGGTCATTGCAGTATGTAGGATTCTCGTACATAAAACGAAACGATGTTTTTGTTATGTAGCAACATTCGTATTTATGTACCTATTTCCTTCCTTTAATGTAACTATTACAGATTACTTCGATAAAAGTACTTGCTTGAATGTGTTAACTGGTAATCGCAGCTATTCCGCAGCGTTATTAATTGTACGGTGTGCAATAAGTGTAAATTTTTTAAATAAAGTGCATTTTACTTACTTTTTTTATATAGGATAGGGTGACAAACGAGCACACAGTCCACCTGATGGTAAGTGGTTGCTGTGGCCCATAGACATCTACATCTATCTTCCATTACAAATCAAAATGCAAATGCGTTGTCACCCGTGAGGACTGAGATGGAATGCCTCATTTCCAGTAAAAAGGGTCTCCGGTTCTCTACACTCACCATACGAAATACAGCAGCATTAAGCTACTATTTTACGCTGGTATTCTGTGAGAGCGTGGTCCTTCCCCGGTCGAGCCGACCCATTCGTGCTACAACTATATTACTAATATAATTGCAGCATGGCTCTACCACGTAAAAAAAATCTTAATTAAATACGTAAAAAAATAAAAATACTATTTGTGTGTCATTTAAACTAGGTACCTAGCACCGTGCTCATGTCTACAGGGAATATAGGGCCGGTGTAGTTACAGACTGTGATACATTCTATTTTTATTTTAGCCATCAGTTATGATAACGCATCTGTAGGCTGGTTTGTATGAAGTTAGCTGTAATTGTCCATGGACTGCAGTAACCATTTAATTTGTAGACAGTAAGTTCGTTTATCACTTCAGTTTAAAAAAAAACGAGCCTAATGGATTTTATTTTATTCATTTAACAAAATCCACAGTTCTTCAAAAATCCTTTAACTATCTGACATATACAGATCTTACAGCTAATAAGGATTTACATTTTTTTCTATTTATTACATTGTAGCGCTTAACAACTACGATTTATACACGTGTGTGTGTGTGTGTGTGTGTGTGTGTGTGTGTGTATCTGTTGATGTGTATATATGTATGTATATGTGTCTGATATGAAATACGTAATCATAAAGTATTTTCAAAACTGTTTACCCAAAGTTTGGTTTATTCAGTAGAATATGTCTACAGCGTGAAATGTTTGTTATATTATCTGTGTATTGCAAAAACTAATGAATTTTGAGCATAATTTGTTTTTGATTGAGCTATTGCCAAAAGCTTTTTTTCTCTTTATTAGGAATAGCAAACAACTACATAGTATAATGTAACACAAAATAATGTTAGCTAAAGTAAAAATAAGAATAAATATGTAGTCAAATACACTATCCACATATTATCAAATGTGAACATAAATATAAATTATCGGACGCGATCAGATGGTAAGCAACAACAGCTGATATTGAGTAAGTAGTTAGGTACAGTCACCAGCAATAAGATGTAAACACCTACGTTTAACTTTCTTAAAGTAATAATAAAGTTTCTACTTAATTAAAGGTGTACACATGCCAGTGCCAGCAACTGCACGTAATACCAAAGTTAATCATTAACAGAACATAATTACAAATAACATATTTATAAACATGGCCTAGGAGATATTGCTGTTAAGAATTGTACAGCTGTACATTTTATTCCATACATCATCTATGGTATAAGTGGTATTTAATAAAAAGTATCCATCTAAATCTAAATAGCGACATAACGAAACAAAAGAACTTTTTGTAATGTTTGTAATGTTCTGGTTCTAGGATAGTTTAAACATAACATTTTTGATACTAAGTTCGTAAAGTCTATGTACCCATTATGCATCCATAATAATTCCTAAATCTTTAATTTCATTTCATTATAAAAAAATATTATATTTTTCTTACGAATAAATAGATATAAGTATAATGACACTTATCTACTTATGTATTCGTACATATACGACTTATAGCATAACATTCGTTTAATCTATCGATATCGAATATATCAGGAATTCCATTACACTATCTTAAATTGAAAGTTGGTTCGCCAATCATATTACTACGAAATCTGAATTCGCCGAAACTGTGTAATCGTACAAGACTGCATTAAACATCTACAGAATAACATCATCGAGGCCAGTATAATACCGGGTAAAGAAAAGGACAAACGATATTTATACCTCGAATACCTTTAATATCAAATGGATTACCTTTCAATTTTAAGCGATTACAATTTCCAGTCAAGTTAGCTTATATATGACCATCAATAAAACACAGGGCCAAACATTCCAATATTGTGGCGTTAATTTGAGAGAATCATGCTTTTCACACGGTCAGTTCTGCGTCGCAAGCTCAATAGTTGCGTCACCTCTAAGATTGTTCATTTACCGTCCAAATAATGATATAACAATGTAGTACAAGTGATGTAAACAATAATTGAAAAAATGAAATCGCTTATAAAACTGTAAATATGTATATATTGTTACGAGCTTGAGGTTCGTGACAATAAAAATTGCCGATAGGATTACCTAAATTAACACTTTAATTTTCTTTACACAAATTAAAACTTAAAACACCAATAATTAAGCACAATAATTCACTTTATTCCGCTCCGAAGATTCGCTTGTCTCGCCAAATTCAATACTTCCCCGATCGCACCTTGCAGCGCCTATAAATACACATTAGTACCGAATCATCCAGAACATTCAAGTAAATACGCGCACCAATCGACAAAGCGCCGAAAGTTCGAGAGTCAGCTTCCAGAAGCTTAGTTCTTCGTTTCGACAACAGATGGCGCTGTCGGTTGAAAAATTAGTGATATCATTTTATGGAAAGCTCTCCCCTCGCTCCGTTACCTGACACTAGATGGCGCTAGTGCCAGATGTCAACTTAGCCGCGTATCAATATTTAATAATACATATTTTTTAAAACTACTTTCGAATTTGATTCATAATTGTAGGGTATATGATAGTTATTTTCGTTATTGTGTATGTAGGTAGTGGGTACCAATAAAGCTTTCAGTTCGCTGTTCAACTCCGCCTTTTATTGACGTTACATTGGCGACGAGTCCGTAACCACGCGTTGTTTCGTATTATTCAAAACGTTATAAAGTGGTCGTAATTATGCCTATTGGTAAATTAGAGCCGTTCGATTTAGCCAGTAAACAGTGGCCCGCGTATATTCGTCGAGTTCAACAATTTATATTGCTAAACGAAATCAAGTCTGAATTACGAGTTCCTATGTTAATAACCGTGGTCGGCGAGGCGACATATTCGTTGATGTGCGATCTATGTTCTCCTGCACACCCGGAAGACAAAACTTTCGAAGAATTAGTGAGTTTAGTGTCGAGTCACTTAGAACCACAGCGTTCCGAGATTGCAGAGCGCCACGTGTTCCGCTTGCGCAGGCAACTCGGAGGTGAATCACTTGCCGAATATTTGCAAAATCTGAAACATTTGGCTTCGACCTGCAATTTTGGAGTGACACTTGAAGAGAATTTGCGGGACCAATTTGTATCAGGTCTTGCGAGCGAGGCGATGCGGTCCCGTATTTTTGCCGAAAGAAACATTCGGTACAAGGAGGCGGTGGAGTTGGCTTTTGCGCTGGAGGCTGCGGAGAGACACGCGGAGGTGAGTGGTGCCACGGCACCAGCTTCGACCTCAGGTGTTCGGAGCAGCAGTCTAGAAAGAGGCGAAGGTTTACATCAGGCCGGGGAGCGCCGAGGGCGGCGAGACCTACGCTCGGTCTCTAGAGGAGGCACCATGGAGACGCGACGGAGTCAGCGAAGCTCGGGGCCATGTTGGCGTTGTGGAAAGCCACATAGGGCGGATAAGTGCCGATTTGCGCAATACAATTGTGATAAGTGTGGTAGGCGCGGACATCTTAAGGTGATGTGCAAAGAAGTGCGCGACGGGAGGCAGTCGAGCGGCCCCCAGCATTATGTGAGTGACGTGAGTTCCGAAGGAGAGGATTTTTTTAATATCCAGCTGAAAGCTAAAGGTAACGAGTCTTATAAATTAACTTTGAAAGTAGATGGACAGCCGTTAGTTTTCGAAGTCGATACCGGTAGTCGCATTTCGACAATAAGTGAACAGTTTTATTTGTGTCATTTTCCGTATAAATCCCTTATCAAAGATAATGTAAGATTACATAGTTATGTCGGTTCGCGAATCGAATCTTTGGGTTTTATATTGGTCAATGTAGCATTGGGAGAGGTCAGAAAAAAAAATTGTTCTTTATATGTAATTCGTAACGGAGGATGCCCTTTAATAGGTAGACAATGGATTCGAGCTCTTGAAATAAATCAAATTAATATTAGTGTTAATGAAATTCTAGATGATTCATTCGTGAGCCGACTCATTAGCGAATTCCCCGAAGTGTTTACAGATAAGTTAGGCACTTGTACCGAAAGCGTTCAACTACAGCTCAGTGACGAACAACCTGTGTACGTGCGCGCGCGGCCCGTGCCATTGGCGCTTCGATCCCGGGTCGAACAGGAGCTGAGGAGGCTTGAGGCCGAGGGTACCATTTTTAAGGTGGACCACTCCGAGTATGGTACTCCTATAGTACCGGTTATAAAAGAAAACGGCGATATACGAATTTGTGGAGATTATAAAATTACGATAAATCCAAAGCTCAAGCGGGAGTTTTATCCGTTACCGCGAATTGAAGAACTTTTTGCCAAATTAAGTGGTGGTGAAGAATTTTCGAAAATTGATCTAAAAAATTCCTATCAACAATTACTGCTAACGGAGGATTCTCGGCGTTACACTGCAATTACTACACATCTAGGCACATTCGTATATCGTCGAACCCCATTTGGGTTGTCGTGTGTTCCCGAAAAATTCCAGAAAATTATGGAAGAGACACTCAGCGGTATACCCGGTACGGTAGTTTTTTTGGACGACGTTTGTGTCACGGGAGCTACGCGAAATAAACATCTGAGTAATTTACGAGCTGTACTTGAACGGTTGCGGACTATGGGCTTTACCGTTAAATCCGAAAAATGTAAGTTCTTACAAAAAAGTGTAAAGTACCTAGGTTTTATTATTGACAAGCAGGGATTGCATCCCGATCCGAAAAAGATGGAAGCCATTTCTAATGCTCCAACACCACTGAATGTTACCCAATTAAAAAGTTTTCTTGGTCTCCTTAATTACTATGGCAAGTTTATTCCTAATCTCAGTACCATTTTACATCCCTTACATTTGTTATTAAACAAAGGAGTTAATTGGAAATGGACTTCAAAATGCGAGCAGGCCTTCCGAGAAGCTAAAAGAGCTTTGTTGGGCGGAAAGGTTTTGGCTCACTATGAGGAAGGGCGGCCACTGGTTCTGTCGGTGGACAGCAGTGCGTATGGGCTGGGCGCAGTACTAGCACACGTATACCCCGACGGCACCGAGCGACCGGTCAGCTGTGTATCGCGTACGCTTAATGCTTCAGAAAAAAATTATAGTCAATTAGATAAAGAGGCTCTGGCCATATTTTTTGGAATAACGAAACACCACCAATATGTATTCGGTCGACGCTTTGTTTTACGAACGGATCATCAGCCGTTAAGTTACATTTTTGGGAAAAGAGGCGGGATACCACAAACGGCAGCCAGTCGCTTACAGCGGTGGGCTGCCCGATTGGCCGCCTATGATTTTTCAGTGGAGTTTGTTCGCTCGGCTGCTAACGGCCCGGCCGACGCGCTGTCCCGCCTTCCTCTGCCAACCGAACGTCACCAGTCCTCGGTCACGTCTTACATTAATTTACTGGAAGATACTATTCCGGTAAACTTCAAGGATATTAGTATCGAAACAAAAAAGGATACGGTATTGAGCCGAATTACAGGCTACGTAATGTTCGGTTGGCCCTTCTTGACCAAATGCGACGACGAGAAGCCGTACCTTGATAGAAAGCAAGAAATGTTGCTTGATCTAGGCTGCTTAATTTATAAATATCGCGTCGTAATCCCTCCCTCACTACGAGAACGAGTTTTAATGGAAATTCATGAGGGTCATTTAGGAATGAATAAAATGAAAAATCTAGCTCGAAATTACATCTATTGGCCTGGTATAGACCAGGACATAGAAAACTTATGTCGTAATTGCCAAGCGTGTTGCTCAGTTCGTGATAGTCCTCCCCGAGCCGTTCTGCATCCATGGGAATTCCCTCTAAATCCGTGGCAACGTTTGCATGCAGATTTTGCCGAATACGTGGGCAAGAAATATCTCATAGTTATAGACGCCCATTCGAAATGGATAGAGGTAGTACCGATGGGTCGGACGGATGCCAAAGAGACCATAGCCGCATTTAGAAGTATGTTCGCAAGATTTGGCTTGCCGTCGCAATTGGTCACGGATAATGGACCGCCTTTTATGTCCATTGATTTTAAAAATTATTGTAAAAAAAATTGTATTAGGCATGTGTCATCGGCTCCCTACAGACCTCAGGCAAATGGTGCTGCGGAAAATGCGGTGAAAACCATTAAAAAAGTTATAAAACGGGCGGTTTTTGAAGGGGAAGATATATTACAGGCAATAAACAGATTTTTATTTCAATACCGCAACTGCGAACATGCCACAACCGCGGTGTCACCTGCAGTGGCATTGTTAGGTCGCCGTTTACGCAGTCGCCTGGATGCTTTACGTCCCAACACGGCTGATGTGGTGCGAAGGGCTCAATATCAGCAGGTTGCCAATTCCGGGGGTTCGGACCGTAATATAGCTATAGGAGACCGGGTGTTGACTAGAAATTATACACCAAAAGGGGGCAAGTGGCGTGAAGGAAAGATAGTAAAAAAAACGGGACCCGTTTCTTATAGGGTCAGCATGGGGGATGGAATCGAGTGGAAAAGACATATCGACCAAGTGATACCAACCAATCGTAAAAGTCGTTATTCCCTTTCAAGGCCTAGCATTAGCGAATTAAAAGAGACCGAGGAGACCCCACACCTGAGGCCTGATAGTGGCACCGATGACTTATTTGAAGATGCAACCGGAGAGGGCAATGACCAGGACGAAAAAGGCAGTTCGAATATTACAGATAATGCAGAGAGAAACTCCTCGTCACCGCCTTCACCGAGTGTATCGGCTCGAGCACTGCGTGCTTATATTCGAGCCAAGAAAAAGGAATTGTAATTATTTTCTTTTTTCTGTGTAATAGGAAAGAATCGGAATTAATGTACAATAACATAACATCCTTTTGTTGGATGATATAGTTAGATGTTTTTATTAAATAATATGTCACTTAGTCATTTAAAGGGGGAATGTGTAGGGTATATGATAGTTATTTTCGTTATTGTGTATGTAGGTAGTGGGTACCAATAAAGCTTTCAGTTCGCTGTTCAACTCCGCCTTTTATTGACGTTACAATTATTATTTTAATAAGTTAATTAATCAGTCGATTTCGTATACACTATATGTATACAACGTACATTTAATAGTTCAAATATTTGTGTACATATATTAAACAGAAAAACAGATGTTATCAAGTTGCGCCATCCTTTCACCCAAGGAAGGTCGCGTCCGTAAAGTTCTCTCGCTAGTTCATTAAGCCAATCCCAAAACGTGGTGTTTATTGGGTAAAAGTCTCCACATAACCACGCAGTCGGCTGCGTGGTATACTATGAGCATTCACCACCTCCCTCCCCCGCTTTCCGGAGGGTTGCCCTTATTTGCTTCGGGTGCCGCACTACTTCCGTCAGACAAGTAATCACTCTCGTATTCCGAACCATCAGCCGTTGTGGTTGTACTTTTTAGCTGGGCAGTTGAGCAAACACACCCAGTGTTGGTGTTGTCTGCTTTTGTTCGCTTACTCTTGCATTCAAGACATCTCCACTTGAGGTTTACATCTTTTTTCATCAAATTCTATTTTTGTGATATATTTGCCTACTGAAGGTCATAAATTGCCTTACAACTAGGACAATGTACAAATGCTTTGTTTTGTATTACAGCTATACAACCACTGAACTTGTTGACATCCATTTCCACATATACTGCGCTTAAATTATATGTATGTAAAACGATTTTGTTTGAGCCCTTTACGAATCTCTTTAAGTAAAATATTTGCACTTCTTCACAATATCGCATAAACAATTGTAATGCATCGATGGTCTCGACCAATCAGCGATGAGCAACGCCACAGCGAACGCTACGCGATTTGTCTGTCAAGGCAGCGAGCGGTAGTTAAAATTTTAACTATTAATTTTGCTTCGTCATAACCTACATGAAAGTTTTTACTACATGAAAGTAAAAATAACAGTATTCGATGAATTATTAAATTAGCTTTAAAACGCTATGTAATACAATATTGTAAAAATTAATAAGTAATAATAATATTAACGCACGATACTTCTAGGACGGTCGGCAGGTTAAACTAACTTTTTTATTTAAGCAAAAAGGTGTTGAAATGAAACGTCGTTTGATCACAGCGCCGACTGCACTATCGATGTTAAGTTTGCTGGAGGATGAGAAAGTTTTCCTATTTCAAACCGCTCCAACGACAGTTCGGAGAAGACCACTTAATAGAGTTTTGAATCACACAATCATGTACAGTTTGAAATTTAAACGATAAAACTCATTTCAATCGCAAATTTTAACGTAATTTAACGCATGTGATATATTTTCTTCATTTTCATCAGCCCGTTAAATTTCACTGCTGGAATAGGTTTTTTTTCATCAAAGGGAGGTGATTCCAGATCCCACAATAACAAACTTGCTTCCCATCACAAGTCTGGATATAGTTGCGTCTTATCCAAAAAACATTTTACTGACATTTTTGCCGGAACCAATGAGTTTTTCCGTAATGTTGTCTTCCGCCACAGCGGTGTCAAATTATCACTGGGCAACTACAATACTGGTAATCACTACTGAAATGATTGGAATAATCGTAATTTTATAGTAGGATTGTGATTTAGTTCCCTTTTATAAATTTTCTTTTGTTTAGCTACCAACATTCTAGTTTATATTTCTCGTACAAAAAAAAAACTAGATTGACAGCTCCGTAGCGCAGTAACTCAGCAATAAGTTCTGCATTGAGAGCCTCGGGTTTGAATTCCGCACGGAACAAGTATTCGTATGGCCAACAAATAATTATTTAAGGTCTGGATGTTTATCCTTGTCAAATTTATGTATGTAAACTGCCTCCACGACACAGATGAACAGCGTCTCCTACTGGGTCCAATTGATTATTCAAATCATTCTGAGACCCACTAAAATACACACAAAAAATTCAAGATCGGTCGAATGATCTTCGAGTTTTTGCAAGACTAATAGACTGCAATCCATATTTTTGTGTATTCAGGAGATATGTAATTATAGTAAGTATTATTTTTATGTATTGTTTTACATTACAAGGCGCAGGTTCGGCCACATATAGAATACTATTCATATTCCCGGGCTGGGTTTGCCTAGTGCCAGCTCCTTCCATTTGATCGCATTCGATGCCTTGGCTCATTGGCACTGCGAAGAGATGTCACATCTCTTTTCGAATTTTATCACATTTACCACGAAAGTGCTCTGAGGAATTGTTCGGACTAATTTCACTATCGCACATCGCGACAAAACTCGTAATACCATCCATAACATCTGGATGACTGGCGGGCCACCACTGTGTAATTTAAAAGAAGTTTTCTTCCTCGCAAAACTTGCTTGTGAAATCGACTATCATCAGAGATTTTTCTGGACCGATACGACTTAGGGACCCTTAAGAAAAGAGCCTACTCCTTTTTAGAAGGCAAGCAACGCATCTGCAGTTCCCCACGTGTCGCAGTTGTTCATGGGCAGCGGTATTCACCTACTATCAAATGAACCGTATGTTCGTTTGCCCCTTCTCCTACAAAAAAACTGCTGGATCTAAGCTGCTCCTATTAAATAGAATTTGCGATAGTCAATATAAAAAATAGAACTAGAGTCGTTTGCAACTTTGGCCTTGGCAGGAAAATTATGATTAAATTACCATTATGACGAAGATAAAAAGTCAGCTGCTGTTTTGGTCTCAAGGGGTTATAAAAAGCTGGTATAATTACAGGCTGAGGCATTCCATCTTAGTCCTCAGAGGTGGCAACACATCTAAGCTTTCTTTTTTTTAAAGTTGGTTTAAGGTGTCCATGGACTGAAGCAGTCAGCTACCACCATGCGGACTATTAATGCGTGCGTCGCTTCTATTTTATAAAATAAAAAAATTAAACTATTTATTTTTACCAATCATAAGTCACAGAATTATTTAAGTGTAATATATATTCATCTTAAGTAACAAAATACGTGCAACAAACTTACTTATCTCCAGAGTTTAATTAGACGAGGTAGCTAATACGATTGTAATTAATTAGATAGTCTTATCTCTGGGACGGCTAGCTCTCACCAGTTCCCTAGACCTTATCGCACACTTGGTGTTCGTATAACGTCTACACGACAGTAGATAGAAAAGCGCGTTTTACAAACGAACTTCAGAAGTAATTTTCTATCAGGATGACTGGCAGTCCACCACTATGTGATTTAAAAGAAGTTTTCTTCCTCACACAGAACAGAACAGAGATTTTTTCGTACCGATACGACTTAGGCACCTTCAAGAAAAGAGTCTACTCCTTTTTAAAAGGCCGGCTACGCACCTGCAATTCCCCCGGTTCATGGACGGCGGTAATAACTTACCATTAGGTGAGCCGTATGCTCGTTTGCCCCCTCTGCTATTAAAATTTTTGCTGATGTCCCTCTGTGGTAAGTCTTAAACTTGAAATATACAGTTCTGGAGGTGTTTACTCTTGCTATTATGCTTCTGATTCGCGCTAAACGGACTAATCCTATCATACCTCAAATTTACCATGTTACATTGCAATCAATATGCTCGTGCTCTACAAACTGTATCATTTATTACATCTTATGTTATTCTTATATGGAATAAGGGTGTCAAGCGAGCACACTGTCCACTTGATTTTAAATGGATGCGATGGCCCATAAACACTTCCCTCCATCTTCTCTTTATATTGTCTCTTTGTATTAATATTGGCTTAGAAAAATGCCCCGTTCAAAAAAGGGCTCCGGTTCTTTACGCTTACCATATGAAACACAGCACCATTACGCTGCTTTTTTTGCTGTCTGAAAGTGTGGTCCTTTCCTGGTTCAGCGTATCGTGCTGCAACCATAATATAGCTGCATCGTGTCTCTACCAATTTAAATTTAAATAAATTTGGTTAATTTTTTTTTCTTTACTAAAGTCTTTAAATTTATAAATCCTATACCTTGAAACGAGCAATTCTTGTAGGAACTTGAAAAAACACACAAAATTTTATGAAAATCGGGATTTTTTTATATATATATATATATATTTATTATATATATATATATATAATCGGAATCTCGGAAACGGCTCCAACGATTTTCATAAAATTTAGTGTCCAGGGAGTCGAGGGCAATAAATGTAGGTTTTGTTTTTTGTGTGTTTTTAGGTGTGGATAAGTAAATTTTGAAGTTTTTATTAAAAAGATGGGAGTGTGGGTTTTTTCAAGTTCCTTTCTTTTTTGAGAAAATCTATTTTTTCGAGCCCTTTTTTTAGTATTTTTTAAAAACACGAAAATTTAAATTAAACTAATTGCACTCATGATTTTTTTTTCCAAATTAACCAGTTCAGTTTTTTCTATTATGTCGCTAAGATCAAAAAATATTATTCGTATTTCGTCAGTATGTAATTTGTATCTAAATATAATTTCCAAAACACACGAATTAAAAAAACGCGAAAAATACCGAGCAAAGCTCTGTCAACTGGGTACTTGTATAGTAATTACGACGCCTACCCCACTCTACATAACAAAATGTCTATTAAGGAAAAGGGTATTTCATTTGACATAATCGGCCAGTATCGTCTTGATGAGTTTAATAAAATATGATTATACTGAGCGTTGTCTGACACAATGTTTAATACATTTTGTTAAAGACTAATAAACTCATCAATATAAATAAAAACTGTCAGTTTTTGTGCATGAATGTTCTAGAAACATTTTCAAACGAGTATAAGACAAATTGACCTATTTTCACACGTACCATGATTGATTGTAGCCTTTGAAGACCTTCGAGTACTTGCGGCGTTTTGACGCAACGAAAAATATATAGGCAGTGAAAATATTTATATTAAAAGTCAAATTCACATTTATTGCACTAAAAGTTAACGACAGCAAATTTTATTTATGATTTAATACTGAAGTCAATAATAAATGTTAATATTAGTAAATCAGTTGCATCAAATTTATTTTGGCGTATAAATGTTGTATATCCATTGCAATGGATTTGGTTGTCTTATTGGTAGACTTTTGCCATTGGGAGGTAAGTTAAACTAAATATTGATAATTGTAAAGTCGAAATCGTTGTCAATGTCGAAACAAATAATATTCAGAAAGAACAGTAATTGTACTGAATCAGTTTTTATATCTATCATAAAAGCTTCATGTAGGTCATAAAAAGACAAGCAAGATACGTAGAGACTATAAATCCCGGCTTACAAATGGAACATCAATCAGCCGTCTTCAAATGGATGGTTAGAGATTTAAACCACGAGTGCTCAGCGATGATAGATTTCTCCCCCTTTTTCCACGAGATACAAATATATAATTCTCTGGAGGAATCGGTAAACTTTAAATGCAAAAACGGTTACTGAAATATCTTCTTTTTAAAGAATTAAGGATGACACGTGCACACTGTCCACCTGATGGTAAACGGTTTCTGTGATCCGTAGGATATAAATGGATGCATGCAGATCGCAAATGCGATTACTGATCATGAGGACATGGGTTCGAATCCATCTAGTAACGCCGTTTTTCCTGCTTCTGATCTCTCACCGGTCGCGTCGGATTACCGTCCCATCGTACTATTTGAGTTAAGGAATAAAGAGTGCAACTGTTCTTGCGCACACACTTGGAAAAATTTAATTCTATCCTGCAAAGATGGCTACTCTCCGTTGAGACTGGCCGCCTTGACCGAAGTTCGGTCTTGAGGATATTATTATTATTATTATGCCTCATTACCAGTAGAAATGGGTTTCGTTTCCTTACACTCACTATGGGACCATATAATGACGGTGTAACAATATCCACTACCCCACCAAAAACCAGGAGATGGGCAGCAACGTCTTTCTAATAACTCAAAAATAAAAAATTGTGGTTGCTATGAGGCAATCTATAAGGGAGGCCTATGTATTAAAGCGTATAATAATACTTTTGAGAGCGTGTTCCTTCCGTGTTTCAAATACATAAAAGAATAAAATTTTGTTCTTTGATGTTTCTTAGCTGTTGCGATGTTCTATTTTTTCGCACTTCCATTTTTGCACCTATATGTAAAAGGACACGCTATCCATTAAATAATATATTAATCCAGTTTATATTATTTTAATATCTAAATATATGTAACCTCGGTGGGTTAAGTATTTCGATTTTGAATTGCTTCTACGTAACCTTGTTTGTAGAGAATAAATTATGGTGGCTGTTAGCACGCAAATAAGCACACCAGTGTTCCAAACAGTATATCTATGTGCCTAACACAGAATACAAATGCTGGAAATGCGGTTTATGTTGCCACTATCGTATCAAGCTGCTGTAGCTACGAACGTTTTTGCTTGCGACAAGATTCGAAAGGAAACTAAAATAATTTACATTACACGAAATGTTATTTATTATAGGTACGTTATATTTTCTTGTTAGTTTTTCCTTTTCGGTTTTATTTTGAATATCATAATCTAGAAATAATCGACTTTCCACATTCTGTTCCACTTTGTTACCTGTAAATTTACATTGTCTTTAATATTATACTAATGATTTTTAACACTACTTAAAAGATTAAAACACATATTATTGTATTATTATAGACATTCAGTTTGATTCATATTGTCGTCTAAGTTAAGCGGATTTTGATAAATCTCCAGATTTATTTTAATAGATGGCAGGACTGTTTTTCTGCTTAAGGCCTGTCTACGTAGATACTTACCCTCTTATCTGTTTCTGCCGCCAAAAAGTGAAAAGTGAAAGATATAGAGCCAGTATATTTACAGGTGACAACGCATGTGTAGCCATCTTTGTTTGAAGTGGTTGCATGTACATATTTACCATAAGGTAGTGTAGTGGCAGTGTCAGAATATCCACTACCCCATATCATCCCAAGGGTATCGTAGGAGCTGAGAGAGGGAAAATAAACCAGGAGAAGGACTCTTCCTGACAACAACTCAAAATAATGAAAAACTACAGCTGCCTACCTGTTTGCCAAGTGTGCCATAAAATGTATGTCACACAGTATATTTAATGGTGAACTATAATCGATTAAAATAAAAACCGCATGCGTTGTCACTCTCACGCCATTAAATTCTAAGTTTATGGTCACTCCTGAGGATTAAAGCTGAAATCATCGCTTTCAGTAAAACAGGTATCCGGTGTTCTATTCTCATACAAAATACAGAATTATTATGCTGCTATTTTTGATATTTTCACCTTTAATACTCTGAAGCATGGATTTATCACGTAAAAATCAAAAATGTTCAGTAATAAAAGAATGGGTTATATTAGGATCTTTTTGTTAAATTCATTTAACGGCTTTATCTCCCCTCCCTATCTTCCTTAAACGAAACTAAGCGAAGCTATTTTAGGTTAATGATTGAGCTAATTCATTTAATACAACTTTCCTTCGAGAAAATTTCTGCTCAATTTAGGCTTAGAACGAAGTTTTTGGTTTTAAATAAAGATTATACACTCTATTTTTAAGCCGAATATACTCGATATAAATCATTCACGGTAAAGAACGTAAACATTTTTTTTTTAATTTTTGAAATAATGCATTATTTAACAATATTTTGCTGTCGTATTTTTGCTAAATACGTACCTTTATAAGAACTACTCTTCAATAAGATATTCCACATATACGATAGTAATTTTAAGGTAAATAATTAAACTGACTTCTATTCAGCAGCATTATACACTTCTAAAAATTTTCATTGTCCTATAAATTATTAAGCGATACCATCAATCCGCGTCTGAAAATTGCTATCTTAGGCACAATATATATTTTAGATGAGTGAGCTACTGTAAATACAACCAGCATGGTAGTTACTTCTTAGCATCTACATTTGTAACATATATTCTAGTAGTAAGTAAGTTTCGTGGGGAAATCCTATTATATACCATTCGATTATTAGATGATAGATGATATTATACCAGGGATACCATTCGTTGCGGGGGCAACGAGAAGGTTATGCCGAACTCCTACCGGATAAACCCCACGGTGGTCACCATAAGCGTATACGAGCGGTCCCGGGATCTCCGTTCGGAATGCAACCGGAGCCCCTCCATCGCTTTACTACACTAATAGCACGTCCCAGGGGCAATACTTGCTACCCCAGCACCCCCGCAGTGCTACCACGATATCTCGAGACTATTTCCGAATAATCGTCCTCCTCGGGGGTTACATAACTAGGCGTTCGAAGCCCCCGCCCCGAGCGTCTGCAACCCCGCAGGCCCCGTTTCTGGTAGGAGAACACCGTTTACAAGAAGAGGGCCGTGAATAACGCCTTGGCGACGTCGTCTCCGAGCGCGATCTAACCTCTCACGATCCCGCTCAGAAGCCTCCTTCTGAATCATAACGGATTCACATAAGGTGACTACAGCCCCCCACGCCGAGTCCCCGCTCAGCATCGCCGATACGACTGCTGGCAGGGGGAGGTTCCGTCCAATGTGGTTTACCAGAATCGTCCACTCCCGTTCGCTCGCGGTATGCCCAGCGTGGGAACGTGGTTAATATTCAACCTAAACCAACCTAACCTAAAATTGTTGTAAAATCCTTGATCGAGTTGGTAAATTAGATGGTGATGTATAAATCTGTGTGACAAATAAAAATAATTGTTGTACTTTATTTGACGCTGTTTTTGGAACTTTAAAAAAGGCGAATTACTTTATTAGAAGCTTTCAAATTTGTCCGCTGCTTAGTTATAATATCAGAAGTTGGTTTCCGTGGCCAAAAAAATCTGTGGCTTAACTTTATATAATTATCCCAATTTTAAGGATTAGAGAAATGTATCGCTTGTAAGTATTAGGATATTGATAGGTAAATAAGTATAATCATCATCATTACAGTCCTTAAACCCACTTCTAAACGGAAACATTCTCCATAAAACACTGTTATAAGTCTGCTGCAGAAATCGATGTCCTGCATGAATTATTAGGTCTTTACACCGGGCCGCCCTACATTTCGCTTACTTATTGTGGTACGAGGCTGTCACACGAGATTTTTTTCCCCAACATGTTTATGTTGACAGTAATTTGAATACATATATGTAAAAAGATACTGAAATTTACACACATACAGTAAAGATAGTAGAGGCAACTCAGAGGCTCAAAGACAATCACTCACCTCGAAATACGAAGTACACAAGCACGCCGAATTTGGTAACTGTTAAATGCTAAAGGAAAACTTATTGAGAAAACATGCATACTTAAGAGCGAGTACACATCAGGCGGATGTAAGCTAGCTAAATTTTAACATCTAATATATAAAAGTTAATGTTTGTTCGTTAATATCTTATGCACTGCCATACCGTTCAGCAGATTGCGTCAAAATTTTGTGAACTTATTGTTTGCATTTGTGCGAAGGTTATAGGAAACTAACTAAACTTTAACGACGGAAGATTATAGGTACAATTAATAATAATGTCCTCCAGACCGAATTTCGGCCACGGCAGCCTGCGTCAACGGAGGCTAGCCATCGGCGCAGGACAGGATTATAGTGCCCAAGTTTATGCACAAGCACAGGTGCACTCTCTATTCCCTCACTCTCATAATCCGATGGGACAGTAAACCGACACGAGGGGAGAGAGATCAGGCGCAGTACCAGGGGCTTTACGCGCTTTCTGAGGCACGGGGGTGAGACACCGCCAACTTCCTGACTCCGGGGCAACTACTGAAAATTTCTTGACGGAAAAACTCAATAATTAATTTTTTGGCCCGACCCGGGATTCGAACCCAGGACCTTATGATCAGCAGTCGCACTTCCACAACCACTAGACCAACGAGGCAGTGAGGTAATTATTTACGTGGTTGAACCATGCTGCAGCAAAATAGTAGTATAGCAGCTATATAGTAGTGTAGTTGGAGCACGAATGGGTCGGCATAACCGGGGAAGGACCACGCTGTCACAGAATACCAGCGTAATAGCAGCGTAATAGCAGCTTAATGCTACTGTGTTTCGTATGGTGAGTATAGGGAACCGAAGACCCTTTTTACTGGACAGGAGGCATTCCATCTTAGTCCTCACGGGTGACAACGCATTTGCATTTTGATTCTTAATCGAGGATAAATGTAGATGTCAAAGGTTCACAGCAACCACTTACCATCAAGTGGACTGTGTGCTCGTTTGTCAACCTTCTCCTATAAAAATAAATTTACCGACAAATTTACTTGATATTTAGATGTCATTCAACTTCAATGAATGTATTATCATTGCTAATTAAACAATATAATAATTATTTCTTCTGCGGGAACAATGGGCCGGTACCAGCTAGTATTTAATAAATTAAACATGGTTATACGGAAGGCACAAGATCATCTGTGTATTTGATGGAATAATTAAGCTATTTTATTTAATCAATCTCAAGTTATTTTGGAAACATATTATTTTTTATCACAGACTCCTGACTGCGATAATATTTTTTTTATAGGATAGGGTGACAAACGGGCACACAGTCCACCTGATGGCAAGTGGTTGCTGCGGCCCATAGACATCCACATCCATCCTCGACTACGAATCAAAACTCAGATGCGCTGTCACCCGTGAGGACTAAGACGGAATGCCTCGTTTCCAGCAAAAAGGGTCTCCGGTTCTCTACACTCACCATACGAAATACAGCAGCATTAAGCTACTATTTCACGCTGGTATTCTGTGAGAGCGTGGTCCTTCCCCGGTCGAGCCGACCCATTCGTGCTACAACTATACTACTAATATAACTGCAGCATGGCTCTACCACGTATAAAATAATAAATCATTGGATTTCTTTTAAAACAATACGTATTGTAAAACTTAAAAGCATTAGTTCTATCCGCTAGCATTCTTCTGAATATTATTGTGCTTTCCTTTGCGTATTAATGCGGTTTAAAAATAATACACCCACTTAAATATAAGCGAGCAGCTTAACCTTGTCGAGACGACAGTTACTTAGTTTATTTAACGTTAGCAAATGACTCTTGTTTACCGAGCCATTGTCATGTACTTTGATCCAGACGGCGTGTCGTGATTCCTAGCGTGTTACATATTAATACAAGCACGGAGGACAAAGAGATATTAACCGTCCATTTGGCTATCAAAGTTCGAAAGGCTTAGGTAAATATACTTAAATAAAACTTAGTATGAAGAGTAATAGTTCCTAAGTTAATTAGTTGGACTCTTTTAGGTTAATTTCGCGTTGTAGAAAAAATCAATAGGCAATAGATATGGATGTACGTTTTCTCTAAAATAACGAAGCTTATTCTCTCGTTTGAAAAATAAAGTAATCAGTTTTAACGAGAAGTAACTCCGTGTTGCGGAGAAAAAGTTAGGGCGGAGTTATTTATTATAAACTATAATACTTCATATAATTTTTATAATTTAAATTAAACATTACGTTAACGGTTTAAGGCAATAAAGAGTATATAAAAAATCTCAGGCTATTTTTTATTATTATTATTATAAAATAATATAGTCAAATAACACAGCTCTTAAAATTTAAGAGAATAATCTGGGGGTCCGCTATGTTAAGTGGGATATGCGCACGGGTGCCAGCGCGCGTGTCTCTTTCTTCAAAATTCAAGTACACCGCTACGTTATGTAGTTCGACCGAACTACAAACGGAGCATGCAACGAGTCTTCATGGGACGGGTCTGCGTGCGAAGAGTCCGCGAGCGACGGGTCCGCATTACGCGTGCGAAGGGTCCGCGATCGACGGGTCCGCGTGTGAAGGGTCCGCGTGTGACGGGTCCGCGTGCGACGGGTCCGCGTGCGACGCCTCCGCATGCGACGGGTCCACGTGCGACTGGTCCGCATGTGACGGATCAGCTCAACGATATCCAGCGCGTGACCTCACTAGTGCGTTTGTTTCAAAAAAAAAACAATATTCTCTTGTCTTGGTGAGGCGCCAGAGTACCAGCTCCATCCACTTAATAGCATTTAACGCAGAGCGGTTCGAATCGTCGATAACCGATTTCTTTCTGGTCAGCTTGACTCAGCTGTATCTTGGCATCCTTTTTTTTTATAGGATAAGGTGAAGAACGAGCACACAGTCCACCTGATGGTAAGTGGTTGCTGTGGCCCATAGACATCTACATCTATCCTCGATTACGAATCAAAATGCAGATGTGTTGTCACCCGTGAGGACTAAGATGGAATGCCTCGTTTCCAGTAAAATGGGTCGCCGGTTCTCTACACTCACCATACGAAATACAGCAGCATTAAGCTACTATTTCACGCTGGTATTCTGTGAGAGCGTGGTCCTTCCCCGGTCGAGCCGACCCATTCGTGCTACAACTATACATCTAATATAACTGCAGCATGGGTCTACCACGTATAAAAGTCTAAATAATCCTAGCAGATGCAGTGGCAGTTGGCAGTTGCAATTAGTATGTTGTTGCATCTATTTACATATTCATTGCATATACCACGGGGAGTGCTCAGTGGAATCGTTCGGACTAATTCCAGCCGCTCAATTTCACCATCGCACGTCACAAAACTCGCGATACCATCCATATCATCTGAATGATTGGCGGTGCTGTGGGATCCACTAGAAGTTTTCTTTCTCGCACAACTACCCTGTGGAATCGACTGTCATCAGCGATTTTTCCGGACCGATACGACTTAGAGGCCTTTAAGAAAAGAGTTTACTCTTTTTAAACAGTCGTCAATGCATCTGCAATGCCTCATTCAATTGTTCTGTAGTCTGGGTGGCTGTAGTCACTTACCATCATGTGTGCCGCATGCTCGTTTGTCCTTTCTTAAATAAACAAATGGGTGCCACTGCGTGTTGCGTGCGACTGCAAGCGCCACGAAATTACACTCGATCAAAAGTATTAGAGTAGAGTAACTTACTACTGACTATATGTGGAGTTCATTTGCTATATCCTAAATTACGGCTCAATTATTACACGTTCTATATCGATGTTTATATTCGCAACGAAAGGAAATTAGGTGTTGGAATTATTATAACACCTAATTTCCTTTCGTTGCGAATATCCATATAAGTGGATTATAAATATAAGTTTAAAGTTGTATTTATTATTTTATTTCTATTAATATAATAATTGATAATAAATTAATAGATTTATGCATAATTTCGGCACAACTAAGTTCAAGTACACGCAAACGTTCTAGTAGTACGAGCATTAACCGGAGATCACAGGGCGGCTGCGATGGTTGCTCTCGACGGGGCTCGCTGCGTACTCGTATTATATTCGTTAAGCGGGAACCCGTGCCGTGATCCTGTCACGTGTTTCCACTTAACGAAGCGGACGCCTTTACAATTAAAAACAACATATAATATGAAAAGAGACGTTGGAAATAAATAGACGTGAGAATATGAAATTAAAATTTGAAAATTATATAACTCATGTTTTACCTACATGTTGTAATCGAATACGCAAGGCTCAACGTTAAAAATATACTAAACACTAAGCCTATTATTGTGTATTTATGCACATACAAATTTTTTGTGACAGCTAGAGGCACGAAAATAAATCCATTCCAAAAAAATATTAGTTTCAGAGGAGAGTAATAAGAAATTGCATCAGATTCGAGGTGCAAATGCTACACTACGCTCTGTCCCTATTATATATAACCTATTTTAAACTAACAATAAGACTTATATTTCAGACCCGTCTCCATTCTTTTCTTACGGTATCCACGCGATAAAATGAGGTGACGAATTTTCTAACACCTTCGTACCTTTTTCCCATAAACGTCAAATGAAAGTAAATTTTGTATGTTTCCTATTAAAAAATAAAATCTAACGACAGCAGTTTGGTATCATCCGTTAAATTAAAATATGCAAGCGACCATTAGTATTCAGAAAGGCAACAGCATGAAGTCACGACTAATACTGGCAGTATCGCAAGAGGCATTTATACCATTTGCTATCCAACCGTCATGCAAATAAATTAATATTCCGCTGGGGCTTCTGTACAGACGAAATATCAACTTATAATTATGCTAATTGATTTCCTACCGTGGTTGAAGCATGAATTATCAGGCTTATTGGCTTGAAATAGTAATAAGTTCGTTATTCACTTGAGTCTTATAAAAAAATATTCTTGATGATAACCAGAATCAGGTAATAAAATACTGCGAAATCGCTAAACTGCGGTACGGCCTGTTAGCAAAATGTCACTCAATTTACAACTGGTTTACTTGGTTTTTCTGTTCTTTATTTTTTAGACATCCAAATTGATTGTATCTTAAAAATTTAAAATCCTAACAACTTAATTTTTATAAATATTAGATAATTCACATAATTAAGCAAAATTTTGAAATTATCATTATTCAGATTTTGTATGTAAACACAAAGTCAACTATATTTTTTTATAGGAAAAGGGTGACAAGCGAGCACATAGTCCACTTGATGGTAGTGGTTGCTGTGGCCCATAGACATCTACATCCATCCTCGTTTGCGAATCAAAATGAAGATACGTTTTCAAACTTGAGGACTAAGATGGAATGCCTCTTTTCCATTCAAAAGGGTTTCCGGTTCTCTACACTCACCATACGAAACACAGCAGCATTAAGCTGCTATTTGACGCTGGTATTCTGTGAGAGCGTGGTCCTTCCCCGGTCGAGCCGACCCATTCGTGCTACAACTATAAAATTAATATAGGTGCAGCATGGCTCCACCACGTAAAAAATGTGTATATTTTTGCATGGTTCATTTACAACCCACGAAAAAAATTGTTAACGGACTTCCCTGTTTGAGCTGAAGACTCTTATAAAATTCCAGCGATGACAATATAAATATTTTCTTAAATCAATTTTAGCTACTTGTTGTTGTACTTAGCCTAAGACCTCTCAAGCTCATCATACCGAGCTAATGTAATTTTATAGTACGAACAATTTTTGGGTTCGTTATAGCTTTTGAGAATTTATAGAATAATCAGTGTGGCCTTTATGCTTAAAAGTTTGTAGACCTCCAGTTTTCTGGTAAGGACTATTAAAATTACTATTACCCTTTATGTGGTAAACTAAAGGCAAAAGCCTTTCAGATGAGTTGAAGCGGTTAACGGGAAATATATGATCCCGAAACGATATACTAATTGAATAAGAGACAATGATATAAGAAATTGAGTCCGCAATAAGCAATTCTTTTAATGGAGAAGTTACATAAAGTCGTTAACAAGGATAAAAAAGTTAAGGTCTGGGCGCGAAGCTTCATAGCAATTGCTGAAGAAAATGATCAATGGAAATGTACAACTGTAAGAAGCTTGGCGCCCGGATAACAACTCCTTTTGCAGGGAAGCCGACAACACAGATAGTTTTTGTGTCGAATTTGGCTTCCTTTTGACATTTATAAATCATATATATACATATATATATATAGTTATTCAAGTCAGTGAAAATAGAATAAAACAGGTTTCAATTTGTATATAAACTTTTTATGGAAACTAAAACGATTTTAAACTATAAAGTCGTAAAAAATTTAGGATTAAGGTATCCTTAGATTCTGTAGATGTCTTTATGCTAGGATTCCTTTTCTGGGTCTGGATACGTATCACCCTCTTAGCATTTTCTGCAGCTAAATAGCAGTGTGTATAGAGAGCCAGCATTATTATAGGTTGTGAGGGATTCTACCTGAGTCCTCAAAGGTGACAATGTATCTGCAGCTTTCTTTATCAGAAGTTGCCTACAGAGGTCCATGGACTGCAGTCGTCACTTACCATCAGATAGTGCAAGTTTGTTAGCCACTTCAGTTAGAAAAAAACTTACATGCCACGTAAATAAATATTCAATAAAATTTTGTCGATAGTTTCGAAAACATTAGCAACACTGTTTACATTTGAATATTGGATATAATTTAAAAATCTACAAAGAGCTAAAATCTGTCTGGGACGAGAGATAAATGAATATGGTTGACGTTAGTGGAGTGGATTTTATATCCGTTTATCATGGTAGCTATCATTCTGGAATTATACAGTTGAAATGCAGTTATTTGAGATTCGTTTGGAATTTCGGAAAATGGTTCAAATAAATAAAAGGTAAATTCAATAAGATATTTATTTATTTATACTTTATTGTACACCTAAATAAAAAGGATTATAAAGGCTGAACTTAATACTAAAATAAAACACGCTAGGTCTAAAGTCGAGGGTGTGGATTACTGAGATACCACGTAACACGATAGCCTTAAACTTGTTAACACTGTAATCTTTATCATCAGCTTTGTCAAATTCACTGCTAAACATACTCACTGCTTTTTAATTTTATATTCAAGCTTATTACTACACAAGTGTATATATTTTTTCACACGTTAAACATTTCTCACGTTTAGAAAAAATATGTTTTAGTAAAGTTGAACATGAATTTATGTTTGCGACGAAAATCTCGAGTTACAGTGAGTAATCCCTGTTTGCAGATCAAATGACGAACATCGCTCAGCTGTCTACAAAGAGCGGTAGAAATATGAAAGTTCTCGCATTCGGCCCAGATATTTATACCCAAGTTTTAGCAGATGCCTTAGGCTGATGTATGCAAATGGTTTTGTATGGTACAGATGGCGTAAACGTATATTTCACTCGATAAAAAAATCTTCATAATCGACATAAGCAGTTGTATCTAAAGAATATTCCTCCACTTTTTAATTCTCATCAGAATGCATTAGGATAATGATAAGATAAATATAAATTTGGAGCCATTGTAGCTAAGTTAGTGAGTAAGTAGTAACTAGCTGGTTAGTGCTCACTTTTTTGTAGTATTGGGTACAAACGAGCACCCAGTCCACCTGATGGTAAGTGGATGCTGTGGCCCATAGATATCCATTTATCCTCAATTAAGAATCAAAATGCAAATGCGTTGTCACCCTGTGATATTTCAATCAATTTAAGTAAAAAGGGCCTCCGGTTCTCTACACATACCATACAAAACGCGCTGCTATTTTACACTGGTATTCTGTGAGAGCGTGGTTCTGACCCGGTCGAGCCAACCCATTCGTGCTGCAACTCCAATAGAGCTAAATCGTGGATCTACTACGTATAATTAACTATAAATTTCTGAGTACATGAGCAACGCGGGTTCGATCCCCACCGGCACCAATGAAATTGTTAATTGAAATTTTAAGTGGAAGGAAAACCTCGTAAGGAAACCTTCATGTCTGAGAAATATGAAAAAAAATATTTCGAAGACATCTGAAGTTTCGCCAACATGCGGCAGCGTGATGGACACTTCCTTGCCCTAAGCACTCCCAAAAATGAGAGGAGGCCTGTGCCCAGCAATGGTACCTATATAGACTGTAACTTTAACATGGTTTGTTAATAGATACATTAATCCGTTGTTGGGACATCCTTTTAAGTAAATATAAATACCTGTGCCAGGATGTATATAATTCATTATAATCTTATATGTAATGCATACACATATAATAAGAACTCTTGAATATTTAAAATCATTTAATATAAATTTGTTACGGAGTGGAATGTGTACATGTTTTGCTTCTTATATAGGTATCATAGCATGCAAATTTATCAGTCTTTTAAGTTATATGTGTGTATGGAATAATTAATTAACTATTTTTTAAATTCGTTTACGGGAAATAAAATAGTGAGCACTTTCATCGCATCTTTATCTTAATGGTATGCATACTCGTATTAAATAGAGTAAATATAAAATATTATGTGATACATATTATTACATCATGTGTTATATTGAGTTATGAAGGGTTTGAAAGTGCTTCAAAATGATTCATGTAAATGTACCCACTACCAATTTCGTCGCCCTTGTTTCGAACATAATTGACACACTGCCTTGAGTCCAACTAATATTTTTGTCTTTTGTTAATAATTTAAAACATTTAAAATGATTAACAACGCACAACAACTCAAAATATATTTGTTGTCCCTTTCATCAATTGAATAATCATATAACGAATCCTCCAAGTCAATTTAACTTTATTATACATTTGTCCTCCAGCTCCGCCTCGTAAGTTATTAATGTGAAAAGTTTTACTAAGGTAACTGGAATGGATAACGTATATGTTGCTATCAGAATGACATATTGAAATAGATAACCGTTTTTACATATTTTATTGAATGAAGAATTAAGTTTCAAGAACGTTAAGTACACTGTGCCTTTTATTTAGTTAAAAAAAACCACTCATAAGATTTGTGACGTTAATTGATAGAATCAGGCGTTACTTTGCGGAAATTCATTATAATAAATGATATTAATAGTTGTTTTGCAATCATCCGCTTAATAAAATAAAATGATGTGTCTTACCTAGTTTGAAGAGTACCTCCCGCCCTACCTCAATTGCGTGCAATAATTCCGTCACCACCAATCCCAGCACCACTACTACCAACATCTTTTTTTTTAAACGTTACCCCTACATTAAGATTTTCTCTTGTATCGTAGGGGCAGTTTACAAACATAAATTGCACAAGGACAAACATCCAGACCCGGAACAACTATTTGTAGACCATACAAATATTTGATCCGTGCGGGATTCGAACCCGCGACCCCCAGCGCAGCCACTCATTGCTAAGCCACTGCGCCACGGAGTCGCCAAATCACTTTATATCATTTATTTGTGATAACACTGACCAACATTTATCGTCATTATCATCATCAGGGTAGCTCATCACAAAAATACTCTTGAACAAAGACCCGAAGGAATACCACCATGCACAGTCCTGAGCCACCTACATCCATCGACTTCCTGCATCTCTTTACAGGTCGCCTCATAATTGACCATCTACTAACGACGTAAGAATATCTACTAACCCATATTGTCCTGTGAGTGTAAGAGACGATACAGGTAAATTTTACGTGGTAGAGTTGTGTGATCTAAGCTCACAGAATACTGCGTGAGTAGTTAATGCTGTGATATGTGAGTTTTTTTGATTCGGTGTGTTTCCCCCCTTTTTAAAAAAAAAAAGCCCAGGAGAAGGACAGCAGCGTATTTCTAATAAGTCATTCACGGAAAGGGTCATATAGTGGACACGTGTGGAAATGTAATCCAGGTTGCGTAGTGGCGGTGTCAGAATATCCACTTCCCTATATCGTTCCGTGTGTGTCGTAAAAAGCGATAAAGGGAAACTGAACCAGGAGATGAGCAGCAGCGTCTTCCTAATAACGACTGAAAAATAAAAAAACTGCGGTTGACAACCCTCCCAAGCGTGGCAAATATGGCAAACATACTTTTTATGAGGCAATCTATGGGGGAGGCCTATGTTCAGCAATAAACTTTTAATAGTCTGTAACGGGTAACGCTAAAGGAGATGATTATGGCAAATCCTGTCTAGTAGTAGTGTCTGTAGTAATAACTAGATAAAGCCATGTCCATGGAAACTTTAAATGAGCTGACGAAAATTAAAAAGTGGAGGAATATTCATTCATTACAACTGATCGATCGATTATGAAGATTTTTTTTATCGAGTGAATTATACGTTTTCATCATCTGTTCCACACAAAAACATTTGGATACTTCAGCCTAAGGCATCTGCTAAGACTTGGGTATAAATATCTCGGCCAAATACAAAAACTTTCATATTTCTACCGCTCTTTGTAGACAGCTGAGCGATGTTCGTCATTTGATCTGCAAACAGGGATTACTCACTGTAACTCGAGATTTTCATCGCAAACGTAATTTCATGTTCAACTTTACTAAACCATATTTTTCTAAACGTGAGAAATGTGTTACGTGTACATGTTAAAGATGAAAAAATATATACACTTGTGTAGTAATAAGCTTGAATATAAAATTAAAAAGAAGTGTGATTATGTTCAGCAGTGAATTTGACAATGGTGATGATGACGATTACAGTTTTAGGCTATCGTATTCCGTGATAACTCAGTAATTCAGTTTTGACCATATTGTAATCATTTTTAGTAAGGTGTACAATAAAATATAAATTTATATCTTATTGAATTTAATTTTTATTAATTTGAACCGTTTTCGGAACTTCTTATGAATCAATACTTTTTTATTCAGTTTGATTACAGTTTTAGGCTATCGTATTCCGTGGCGCAGTGGCTTAGCAATGAGTGGCTGCGCTGGGGGTCGCGGGTTCGAATCCCGCACGGAACAAGTAATTGTATGGCCTACAAGTAGTTGTTCCGAGTCTGGATGTTCGTCCTTGTGCAATTTATGTTTGTAAACTGCTCCCACAATACAAGAGAAAATCTTAGTGTAGGGGTAACGTTTTTTTTTTTTTTTAAAATAAAAAAATAAAAATACCGCATATCAACTGCATAATTCCAAAATTATAGCAGTCATAAAAAACGGCCATAAATCCATTCCACTAACGTTAACCATATTCATTTATATCTCGTACCAGACAGATTTTAGCTCTCTGTAGACATTTAAAGATAACGTTCAAATGTAAAGGGTTTCCAATGATTTCGAAACTATGGCCAAAATTTTATTGAATATTTATTTGCGTTACACGAAAGCTTTTTCTAACTGAAGTGGCTAATTAACTTAGTTTACCGAAAGGTAAATTAATGACGACTGCAGTCCATGGACCTTTTCTTACGTGGTAGGGCCATGCTGCAGCTGTATTGTAGTTGGAGCACGAATGGGTCGGCTCGAACGGGATAGGACTAGCTCTCACAGAATACCAGCGTAAAATAGCAGCTTAATGCTGTTGTGTTTCTTATGGTGAGCTTAGAGAACCGTAGGCACTTTTCACTGAAAATGAAGCATTTCATCTCTGTCCTCAGGGTTGACAACGCTTATGTATTTTGATTCTTAGTTAAAGATGTAGATGTCTATGGTCTCGTTTCTCACACTTATTCTATAAAAACAAAACCTCTGCAGACAACTTCAGCTATTTTTTTCCAGACGGTAGAAGAGGTAATCAAGTATGTTACTATATATTCGAGCCGCATTTTATTAGCGTTCATAATCGTGATTAAAGCCCATAATAAATCCACTAGTTATGTTCAGTAGTCAGCTTGTTTCAAGGAATGTCATAAAGCACGATCTAGCACCGAATTTTTAGTACAGGACCATTATTCCGTCTAGTTGTAGGTAGCTGCTAATTGAGAACCCTTTATAAGTTTACATACATATGAAATATATAGGATTATCTTTACCTATAAAGTGAACATAAAGCGTACGTAGCTAAATAGGTGCTTATGAAACGTCGTGTAGAGAAGGCTTTGTCGTATGCTGGCAGCTCAAGAGGTTCCATCGTCTTATTTAGTCCTATGGATATGGGAAGAAGCTTCAATGAGAATCATCCAAATTACGATAATATTTTATGACTTCGGAACGATGGTGGTACAGCCAACACCTTTACTTTACACATAAAATATGAGACCAGCGACGGGAAGAAGTGTCAAAGGCAAGTAAAAGGCTCGTATCGGCAAACGGCCTGCAAAGATTGTCATACTTTTTCCTTAATTTCTTTCTTTTTTCGACCGACTACAAAAAGGAGTAGGTTCTCAATTTGACTGTATATTTTTTATGGTACACACCTTAAAAAAAATTCTAGGCGAACCGAGTTTGATGATTTTTTATTTGAAAGCTGATGACTTGCGTGTGGTCCCGTATAAACTTGTTCAAGGTCTGACCAGTAGTTTTTGAGTTATCCTTAAAATGGGTATTTAATTGACTTCGAATACATTGATGATGTTCTCATGTTATTTATATTTTAGTGAGTTGTACAGCATTTTTAATTTTACCACTTGTGTGTTTCTTATTCAAAGTTGTAACATCTCCTTGCAAACCACACCTTTCTCTCTTAAGCTTACAATTTCTTATCCTATCATTTACAGTCACAACTAAAATTATATTGAATTACATGCAAGAATAATTTCTACGGCATTAATTTTACTCTTTTTTGACCGAAAATAATTAGGACAATTTTAAATGAGCCATATATTTAAACGCTTGTTTCGTCAATCGGCCCGTAAATTTTGTCATACTTTTCTCTATCATCACCTTCTTTTTTGCATCAGTTTCTTATTCGTAGTTGTAACATCTCCTTGCAAACCACACTTTTCTCTAACTATCATTAAGAGTCACATCTAACGTTCTACCGATTTTTTTAAACCTGCAAGAAGAATTTTTACGGCAATAATTTTACTCTCTTTTGACCGTAAATAATTAGGAAAATTAAAATCAGCCATATATTCGTCACTAAATTACATATCCGTTCATTAGTCGCTATATAATTGCCTGGAGTTCGATTATAGTGCAAATTAAAGGCGGGAGACACATTAGGGTCTTTTAACTCTAGCGAAGCGATTTATTCCATTACTGCCATTTCCTTTTCCTTTTGTTATATGAGACGGGATAAGGATATAAATTGAAAGCTTCCAATAAATTTAATATTCACATCTATATAACGTTGCTAAGTCACGCTGTAGCTCTATTAGTTGCAGTAAAAATAGGTTGGCTCGACTGAGGTAGGACCACGCTCTCAGAAAATACCGGCGTAAAACAGCAATTTAAAGCTGCTGGGTTTTGTATAGTGAGTGTAGATTAGAGACCCTTTTTACTGCAAAAGAGGCAATCCAACATATAGTCCTTAGGGGTGACAACGCATCTGCATTTGGAATTCCTAATCAAGGATAGATCTAGATATATATGGGCCAGAGCATCCACTTACCATCAGGTGGCCTGTGTGCGCACTTGTCACCCTTATTCCATACAAATTTCGTCTTTTTCGACAAGTCCTGGGTTAACAGTCATACAAAATTATGAATATGATGCTATGGGGTAAAGGTTGATTATTTATATTCCTACTTGTTTCTCTTGATAATTGAATGTGGATGCGTTTGCGATAAAAATTCGGATTGGCTTGCTTGCACTTGATAAATCTGCTAAGTACTACATAAGAATTGTACTGGTAGGAATTTACTTGCAGTTTTTTTTTTTTTGTAATTTGGATGCGTGATAGTTTTTTTTTTAACATGCATTACACGTTAACCCGAAAATAAAAAAGCCAATTTTGTTCTTATTTCAAAACTGATTTTCGTTTCGTGGTTTTCGTTCTTACCGCTTTCTTTATTTTGAAGGCTATTGACTCCAATCGACCTTCTACTCGCGAAAAGTAATGTTTGTAGATTACACCATTTTTTTATGGTAAAACTACAAAAAACGAAATAATTTTTACTGTAGCTGAACTTTTTTTTACACATAAAAATCAATAAAATAATTGATTTTTTATTCCTTAATAAAACGCTATGTAGAGTTGCTAGTAGCGTTTGTTGTATACAACGTAATGTATTTATCATATTATTTATGACTTAAGACCGATAATGTTTTAGATTTGTTAGCAAGAGTTGTTTTCGCTTCGTGGGATTTAACAATTCTTATGTACTGATACGCGGCGCTGGTGATAATCTCTGTTCGAATGTTCATTACGATGCACCCCTTTCTTCTTGTGGATTTAGACATTTGTAGTTAAAATGAATATTTTATTTGGGTTCTTCTTCTTCATCAGCCTATAAAATCACTACAACACACTTGGCAGGCGCATTGACGACCGCAACACTCCACGCTGATGCCTGTCGCCTGTCTGACTTAACGTAATATACCCATACAGGCTACCGGACAAAAGATTTGACCGCCATCTTCAGGAAGCCATAAGATCATACTACCATTTTCCATATTCACCTCGAACCACAACCAAAGTACGAAATGGAGTTGTGTTCTCTTACGGTGACACCCCACAACAGTTGTGTCAACACGACAAAAAGTGTTATCAGAGTAATTTCATGACAAGTGACAGGATACTACTAATACTGTTAAAATGCTTTAATTCGAATAGTTATATTAAATTTCAATGATTAATTTACTCTTAACTAAAACGCAATTTAGTATTTTACAATGTAAATAGAATAAAAACATTTAGCTCAAATGAGTGAGGAGAGAAGAAACGCCACGGGCGTAAAGTTTACATTACACTACGAACAACAACAAAACAAGAGAGAACAACAAGAGTTGTGTAGGTATCTTGAAAATAAATTATAATATTTTGCATGTAGGTATATAATAAAGACAGTCTTGTCTCAACTCCCGTGTTTGATTGCCGCATCCTAACAATACAAAATTAACATGGCGCAGTCGGTACACACATTTTACAAATAATATAATATATAAGTACTTCCCGTTGAATTGGATGAACTGTAAAAGTGAGAGTGCATTTTAGGAAAAAATTGAAGATTCTAACGTAACTGCAATTCAATCAATCGTCCGGACAATGGAATCTGTATTACAACCACCGCCACCTTTTATTTTCGAAAATAATTTAGTAAATGTGACTTCGGGAAATTTATGCAAAGAAGGGGAAAAATGGAAAAAAGCATTCTTGATATATTACGAGGCATGTGAACTAAAAAAAAAGGATAAAAAAGTACAAATTAACATTTTATTACATATTATCGGAAACAAATGTCAGGAAGTGTACGAACAACTATTATTGGAAAATGATAAAAAGGAATTTAAATCGATTAATGAAGTATTTTTGAAATTTGATACATTTTTTCTTCCACAAAAGAATGTGACGATGACACGACACATATTTTTCACTCGTGATCAACGGGAGATGGAGACAACCGAGCAATATGTTTTCGAATTAAACAAGATGGCGGCAAGATGCGAATTTAAAGATTTATGTCAAGATTTGGTACGAGATAGACTCATATGTGGTATACGAGATGGATGTATGAGAGAAAGGCTGTTAAGGGAGCCTGACTTATCGTTAAAGAAAGCAGTGGAAATTTGCAATGTAGCCGAAATGTCGCGAGCCCAGGCCATAAAGTCAGAGAAGTCGGACCACCACGTGCATGAAATAAAACGTAATTCCGAGCAAGATGAACGTGACGCAGAAATTAATTGGGTGAACCGTCAACGTGTCACGCCCCCGCACCACCAGCCTCTCTAAGTCCTCAACCCACCCTCGGGATGAAGGTGGGCACGCGCAAGTGCATCGCCCCGTCCGGTCCAGGTACGATCGCAGTTGTTGGAACTGCGGTTTGTCACACGAGAAATACAGTTGTCCCGCCTATGGTCTGCAGTGCCGGAAATGTCATCGGATGAATCATTATTCGCGGATGTGCAGAGTTTATGAAGTAAAGGAGGACTCCACCGATCAGGTAAATATCAATTACGGTAAGGACTGGTTGGTGAAGTTAAAGATAAATAATAATTTTCTAATGTTCAAGCTGGATACTGGGGCCGATGTGAACGTTTTGCCCAAGAAGTATATTCAAAAAATTAATATTACTGAATCAGAGTTAGCACGTACCGCAATAAAATTACAAGGTTATTCAGGCAATAATATTGAAGTTATTGGCAAATGTCACTTAAAACTCAATTATAAAAATGATGTTTATATTTTAAAATTCATTTGTTGTTATGTAGATTCACCTCCTATTTTAGGCAGAACCTCGTGTGAGGAATTAAAGTTACGAAAGAGAGTTTTTTCTATTAGGGAGAAAAAAGACGATGAAATAATAAATGAATTTTTCGACGTATTCGTAGGTATGGGATGTTTGCCAGGAAATTACAAAATTCAGGTGAGACATGATATTAAACCCGTAATACATGCTCCGAGAAAATTACCGCTAGCCCTTAAAGACAAAATTAAAAATAAATTAATGGAAATGCAAAAAGAGGGCATCATTGCAATAGTAGAGGGACCCACCGACTGGGTAAATAGTATGACTGTTGTTAAGAAGCCTAATGGGGACCTTCGAATCTGTCTTGATCCTAGGGACCTTAATAAGGCAATTAGGCGCGAACATTTTAAGCTTCCTACTCTGCAAGAAATAACTGCCAATTTATCGGGGGCAAAATATTTTAGTACTCTCGATGCCAAGCAAGGATTTTGGCAATTAAAGCTTCATGAGTCTAGTACAGACCTTTGTACATTCAGTACTGTATTTGGTCGATTCAAGTTTTTGCGCATGCCTTACGTCGGCATCAGAAATTTTCCGCAAAAAATTGTATGAGCATTTTGATGATATAGAAGGAGTTATTTTATTTGTAGACGATTTGTTAATCTATGCAAATTCTAAAAAAACACATGATGAGAGACTTCGGTCGGTTTTACAAAGGTGTCGGGAAATTAATATTAAATTAAATTTAAAAAAATGTAAAATTGGGTTAACGGAACTCACATATTTGGGCCATAAAATAACAAATAAAATAAATACTAGCTATAAGAAATATGCCCAAACCAACCACGGTAAAAGACGCCGAACGGTTCTTAGGTTTAGTTACGTATGTGAGTAAATTCATACCGAATTTTTCGGAAAAAACATCTGTGTTGCGTGAACTGTTAAAGAAAGATGTAGCATGGCATTGGGATAGTAATCACGATCAATGTTTTAAAGAAATAAAGGAAAGTCTAAGTAAACCTCCGCTTTTAAAATATTATAGCTTACAGAAGCCAGTAAAAATTTCAGTGGATGCAAGTAAAAATGGATTGGGAGCCTGTTTGATGCAAGACGAGTTACCGGTGTGTTATGCTTCTAAATCACTAACTAAAACGGAGCAGTCATACGCGCAAATTGAAAAAGAGCTGTACGCATGTGTTTTTGCTTGTGAAAAGTTTTACACGTATATTTACGGCCGCACGGACGTTACTATAGAAACAGACCATAAACCGTTAGTCAGTATTGTTAATAAACCGTTAGCAAGCGCTCCTGCAAGGTTGCAACGAATGCTTTTACGCCTCCAGCCGTATGAATTCGAGTTGGTTTATAAGCCGGGTCGCTATCTTTACGTCGCAGACGCACTATCGAGGGCAGTCGCACCGGACAAGCATGAGTCGACACTGCCGCGCGATCATCTCGACGCGCAAGCGCAGGTGTGCGCGCTCACCGCGAGCAATCCGTTGACGGACTCGCACTTCTTATCTATACAGAAATGTACCCAGGAAGATATAGAAATGCAAGAACTTATTAAAATAATAAAACGAGGTTGGCCCTGTCATAAAAGTAAAATAAAAGACATAATAAAGCCTTTTTGGGCTAGTAGGGATGAATTATCAGTTAACTTTGGTATAGTATGGAGGGGTAGCAGGGTAATAATACCTAAATGCATGAGATACGAAATGATTAAAAAGATTCATTTGGGCCGTCTAGGGATTGAAAAATGTAAACTCAGAGCTCGAGAAATTATGTACTGGCCTAATATGAATACTCAACTTGAAGATTATCTGTCACATTGTCAAGCTTGTCTAACTTATAAAAAACAGAATTGTAAGGAACCGTTAATGCAACATGAAGTACCAAATAGGGCATGGTCTAAAGTAGGAATAGACGTTTTTCACTTCGGAACAAAATCGTTTGTCCTCATAATAGACAACTATAGTAAATTTGTAGAATTAATAAAAATTCATTGCTTAAAGTCAGAATTAATTGTTAAAAAAATTAAACAAGTTTTTAGTAGACACGGTATACCCGAAATAGTTATGACCGATAATGGCCCTGAGTTTGCATTTAACACTTTTCGTGAATTCTCACATGATTGTAAATTCCAGCATGTGACGTCATCGCCGAGATATCCTCAATCTAACGGCCAGGTCGAGCGTGCCATACAAACAATTAAAAATATGATGAGAAAAACGGCTTATGATCAGGCGGAGTTCCCATTAGCGCTCCTTGAATATCTAAATACACCAATCAGTAAGGAGCTCGCTAGTCCAGCGGAGTTGTTATATAATAGAAAACTCCGCAGTATACTTCCGTGTTGTCCAAATTTATTGTTACCAAAAATTAATACGGACGTAATAAATAAATTAAAACGCCGTCAACATAAGCAAAAAATGTATTACGATAAAGGTGCTAGAAAATTAAAAACACTAATAATTGGACAAAAAGTTAAAGTTCGAATTAACAAAACATGGGTACCAGGTTTTATTAAAAGTATTGTAGGTCCTAAGTCATATTTAATAAGCATGGCAACGAGTGGTGTATTAAGACGAAATAGGAAGCATATCATAGTTGATTTAAACCAGAGAATCGATGAATCATCTAATATACACACACAGTACGATGATATCGCTGTAAACAATAACAAAACCTCCACGCACGCGCCCTCCCCGCACGGCTCCAGTACTCAGCTGCGAGCGCCTCACTTGCAACAATCTGATGGATCAACTGTTTTCACTAACTGTTTTTATCGTACACGTTCCGGCAGGGAAATGAGACCTCCTGATCGATGGGGCTTCTCCGCACCACAGAAATGACAGCTATGAATAATGTGAGGCAAAAAACTTTATTTTATTTTATTTAATTATAGGATTGATTTTTATTATTAATTATATATATAAATTATTTTTATCAATAACAATAAGTCGAAAGCAACAAGTTAATTGGATTTTGTTTTTAATAAATATTATATAAATTACGCATTAATAAATTATATTAATATGATTAAGTTACACGTTATAATTATATGAATAAATTCATGTATTATTATGAATCAAATTGTTAATTTTCATGCTTTTATTTAAGAAATGTTTTTATTATATTAAGATTATTATTTGTGGTTTTATAAAAGATTAGTGTTAAACCTCGACCCTTCATAATTTCTTAAGAAGGGGATTGTAGGTATCTTGAAAATAAATTATAATATTTTGCATGCAGGTATATAATAAAGACAGTCTTGTCTCAACTCCCGTGTTTGATTGCCGCATCCTAACAATACAAAATTTGTATCTAATATTTTTTTAAATTTCGGCATTATAACTGTCTTCTAATACGTTTTTTTATTGCGGAATGACTTTGCACACGCACGTGACAGCAGTAAATTACCACTATTAAACGACATATTTGGCAGGTAGAGAAATAAAAAATAAAAAATAGTCCATTATATCAGTATGCTCAACTGATAATATATTTATTTATTTAAGTACACCATCGATTGTTGCAACAATGCACACATCAACTTAGACACTATTTACTCAATCAATTAATGGTGTACACTGGATGATTCAAGTTACTAAAAATATAAATTAGTTCTAAATACATCTATTAATCTATATAAAACACAAAAATGTTTCTTCCTGTTATAGACTTGGAAACCATCTAACCGATGTGCTCTAAGCCGGTTTCTTTAGAAAGGCAATAATGCGACGATGGTTAGACCACTAAAATAATGCATCAGTCAGAAATAATCTTAATAAATTAATAAAATATAAAAACTTAGGATACAAAAAAATATTTTTTACGTGGTAGAGTCATGCTGCAGTTGTATTAGTAGCATAGTTATAGCACAAATTGGTCGGCTCGACCGGGGAAGGACCAGGCTCTCACAGAATACCAGCGTAAAATAGTAGCGTAATACTGCTGTGTTTCGTATGGTGAGTGTAGAGAACCGGAGCTCCTTTTTACTGGAAACAAGGCATTCCATCTTAGTTCATCTCAGTGGACAAAGCATCTGAATTTTGATTTGTAATCGAGGATAGATATATATGTCTATGGGTCGCAGCAACCACTTACCATCAAGTGAACTGTGTGCTAGTTTATCACTCTATCCTATAAAAAATGTATTTAAGATACTGAGTTACACGTAATTACTTAAACAATGTACCGTTTACTGTCTTAAACTTGACTAAAGATACAACATTTACGAGTATATCTATTCCTTTTATCTATCTCTAAATTGACTCAATATGAGACCAATAATATCCATAATGAGAGATGATGATGATAAAGATTAAACATACACAGAACGTACCGAACGTATGGGTATGCTATACAGTTAAACTATGCGTGCTACAGCCATAAATAAGCTGCAGAGTTAATTCATTCTTCGTGTGTTCATCACCAAGTCAAAGTCTACTGTTAAATATGAGCAGCGTGTCTCTTCCACATCTGAAAATATCTATGCATATAATGCACTCAGTTCTATGTAACATAACGTATAGGTAACGTGGTGGCGATATAAGATAATTCACAACTATCCTATAACATCCCATGCGTGTCGTGAGACGATAGAAGAAATCTGGCAAAATCCGAATAGTAAAGTGATAAATGAAAATATTGACTTTTAACGAGTATTATGTGATAATCTATATTAAAGTAGAAACTATTCAATTATAATCTACTCTAATACTTCCTTTGTGGTAATCTATATGTTATGCATAAATTAATGAATATTGTAACTGTTCAAAATTCTGCGTGAAATTTTCTCTGACTTTTTTTTAAATATTTTTTATTCTTTTAATCATTATTAAAAAAAATAAAGGACAAACTCTCTACTACTCGTCTACTAGAAACTCATTTGTCTTACTACTGATATAGAAAGAGAAATACGCCTGCAAGTAACATTCTCGCTATGATGTCGCTTCTTAGTGTTTTCATATTTAATTGTACAATATAAACACGTCCTTCTGAGTTTCTTGTCTTACAGAGACTCTTTCAGAACTCATGGTTAAAGCATAAACGACTATTAGTATGAATTCTTGTAACCTATTTTGCTTTTTTTATTTATATAAGTACCTACTTTATTTATTTATACATTTTTGTTCATTTATATTTTTATTTATATTTTAAAATGTTGACCTTCCATATAAAATAAACATTTTTATCAGTTACGAAATATACCTATTTTATAATAGTACCTGGATGACCGAGCTTTGCTTTAATTAAAATTTTCATATCTTAAAAAAATAATAAAGAAAGGGGCTCGGAATAATAGATTTTCTCACAAAAAAAGGAACTTGAAAAAAAAAAAGGAAAAAGTTGGACCGAAGACCGGACGCGAATCAAGTCATTACGATTTCGCGACCGCTCGATATCCACTTGAGCTATTATGATCATTAACACAGTGTCAAAATTTATCTTCTTATATTGTAGCAGTTTTTCATTGCCTGAAAACGGACAAAAAGACATTTTCCAAAAGCCTAATCTAAATCTAAAACCTAGCTAGATCGATTTATTGCCCCCGAAACTCCATGGACACTAAATTTTATGAAAATCGTTGGAGCCGTTTCCGAGATTCCGATTATATATATACTATTTTATATATATACATATACATATACATAAACACGCCTCACCCAGAGGGGTAGGCAGAGACTACAGACTTCCATTTGGCACGATCCTGACACACCTCTCTTGCCTCCTTCACATCCATACACCTACGCATACTCGTCGGTTAAGGGTACTCCTAATTTGGCCCGTTTTCAACAAATCGCCAATTTGGTCGATAACATCGTAGGGAAAACATCGTAAGGAAACCTTCATGTCTGAGAAATATGAAAAAAAAATATTTCGAAGACATGTGAAGTTTCGCCAACGTGCATTGGGGCAGCGTGATGGACACTTCCTTGCCCTAAGCACTCCCAAAAATGAGAGGAAGCCTGTGCCCAGCAATGGTACCTATATACTGTAACTTTAACATGGTTTATTAATAGATACATTAATCCGTTGTTGGGACATCCTTTTAAGTAAATATAAATACCTGTGCCAGGATGTATATAATTCATTATAATCTTATATGTAATGCATACACACATAATAAGAACTCTTGAATATTTAAAATCACTTAATATAAATTTGTTACGGAGTGGAAAGTGTACATGTTTTGCTTCTTATATAGGTATCATAGCATGCAAATTTATCAGTCTTTTAAGTTATATGTGTGTATGGAATAATTAATTAACTATTATTTTTAAATTCAATGAGCACTTTCATCGCATCTTTATCTTAATGGTATGCATATTAAATAGAGTAAATATAAAATATTATGTGATACATATTATTACATCATGTGTTATGTTGAGTTATGAAGGGTTTGAAAGTGCTTCAAAATGATTCATGTAAATGTACCCACTACCAATTTCGTCGCCCTTGTTTCGAACATAATTGACACACTGCCTTGAGTCCAACTAATATTTTTGTCTTTTGTTAATAATTTAAAACATTTAAAATGATTAACAACGCACAACTTATAATATATTTGTTGTCCCTTTCATCAATTGAATAATCATATAACGAATCCTCCAAGTCAATTTAACTTTATTATACATTTGTCCTCCAGCTCCGCCTCGTAAGTTATTAATGTGAAAAGTTTTACTAAGGTAACTGGAATGGATAACGTATATGTTGCTATCAGAATGACATATTGAAATAGATAACTATTTTTACATATTTTATTGAATGAAGAATTAAGTTTCAGGAACGTTAAGTACACTGTGTCTTTTATTTAGTTAAAAAGAAATCCACTCATAAGATTTGTGACGTTAATTGATAGAATCGGGCGTTACTTTGCGGAAATTCATTATAATAAATGATATTAATAGTTGTTTTGCAATCATCCGCTTAATAAAATGAAATGATGTGTCTTACCTAGTTTGAAGAGTACCTCCCGCCCTCCCTCAATTGCGTGCAATAATTCCGTCACCACCAATCCCAGCACCACTACTACCAACATCTTTTTTTTAAACGTTACCCCTACATTAAGATTTTCTCTTGTATCGTAGGGGCAGTTTACAAACATAAATTGCACAAGGACAAACATCCAGACCCGGAACAACTATTTGTAGACCATACAAATATTTGATCCGTGCGGGATTCGAACCCGCGACCCCCAGCGCAGCCACTCATTGCTAAGCCACTGCGCCACGGAGTCGCCAAATCACTTTATATCATTTATTTATGACAACACTGACCAACATTTATCGTCATTATCATCATCAGTGTAGCTCATCACAAAAATACTGTTGAACAAAGACCCGAGGGAATACCACCATGCACAGTCCTGAGCCACCTACATCTATCGACTTCCTGCATCTCTTTACAGGTCGCCTCATAACTGACCATCTACTAACGACGTAAGAATACGAGTATCTACTAACCAATATTGTCCTGTGAGTGTAAGAGACGATACAGGTAAACAGCCCAGGAGAAGGACAGCAGCGTATTTCTAATAAGTCATTCACGGAAAGGGTCATATAGTGGAGACGTGTGGAAATGTAATCCAGGTTATGTAGTGGCGGTGTCAGAATATCCACTTCCCTATATCGTTCCGTGTGTGTCGTAAAAAGCGATAAAGGGAAACTGAACCAGGAGATGAGCAGCAGCATATTCCTAATAACGACTGAAAAATAAAAAAAACTGCGGTTGACAACCCTCCCAAGCGTGGCAAATATGGCAAATATACTCTTTATGAGGCAATCTATGGGGGAGGCCTATGTTCAGCAGTAAAATTTTAATAGCCTGTAACGGTTACTGCTAAAGGAGATGATTATGGCAAATCCTGTCTATTACTAGATAAAGCCATGTAAAGATATGTCCATGGAAACTTTAAATGAGCTGACGAAAATTAAAAAGTGGAGGAATATTCATTCATTACAACTGATCGATCGATTATGAAGATTTTTTTTATCGAGTGAATTATACGTTTTCATCATCTGTTCCACACAAAAACATTTGGATACTTCAGCCTAAGGCATCTGCTAAGACTTGGGTATAAATATCTCGGCCAAATGCAAAAACTTTCATATTTCTACCGCTCTTTGTAGACAGCTGAGCGATGTTCGTCATTTGATCTGCAAACAGGGATTACTCACTGTAACTCGAGATTTTCGTCGCAAACATAAATTCATGTTCAACTTTACTAAACCATATTTTTCTAAACGTGAGAAATGTGTAACTTGTACATGTTAAAGATGAAAAAATATATACACTTGTGTAGTAATAAGCTTGAATATAAAATTAAAAAGAAGTGTGATTATGTTCAGCAGTGAATTTGACAATGGTGATGATGACGATTACAGTTTTAGACTATCGTATTCCGTGATAACTCAGTAATTCAGTTTTGACAATATTGTAATCCTTTTTAATAAGGTGTACAATAAAATATAAATTTATATCTTATTGAATTTAATTTTTATTAATTTGAACCGTTTTCCGAACTTCTTATGAATCAATACTTTTTTATTCAGTTTGATTACAGTTTTAGGCTATCGTATTCCGTGGCGCAGTGGCTTAGCAATGAGTGGCTGCGCTGGGGGTCGCGGGTTCGAATCCCGCACGGAACAAGTAATTGTATGGCCTACAAGTAGTTGTTCCGAGTCTGGATGTTCGTCCTTGTGCAATTTATGTTTGTAAACTGCTCCCACAATACAAGAGAAAATCTTAATGTAGGGGTAACGTTTTTTTTTTTTTTAAAAAAAAAAAAAAATACCGCATATCAACTGCATAATTCCAAAATTATAGCAGTCATGAAAAACGGCCATAAATCCATTCCACTAACGTTAACCATATTCATTTATATCTCGTACCAGACAGATTTTAGCTCTCTGTAGACATTTAAAGATAACGTTCAAATGTAAAGGGTTTCCAATGATTTCGAAACTATGGCCAAAATTTTATTGAATATTTATTTGCGTTACACGAAAGCTTTTTCTAACTAAAGTGGCTAATTAACTTAGTTTACCGAAAGGGTAAATTAATGACGACTGCAGTCCATGGACCTTTTCTTACGTGGTAGGGCCATGCTGCAGCTGTATTGTAGTTGGAGCACGAATGGGTCGGCTCGAACGGGATAGGACTAGCTCTCACAGAATACCAGCGTAAAATAGCAGCTTAATGCTGTTGTGTTTCTTATGGTGAGCTTAGAGAACCGGAGGCACTTTTCACTGAAAATGAAGCATTTCATCTCTGTCCTCAGGGTTGACAACGCTTATGTATTTTGATTCTTAGTTAAAGATAAATGTAGATGTCTATGGTCTCGTTTGTCACCCTTATTCTATAAAAACAAACCTATGCAGACAACTTCAGCTATTTTTTTCCAAACGGTAGAAAAGGTAATCAAGTATGTTACTATATATTCGAGCCGCATTTTATTAGCGTTCATAATCGTGATTAAAGCCCATAATAAATCCACTAGTTATGTTCAGTAGTCAGCTCGTTTCAAAGAATGTCATAAAGCACGATCTAGCACCGAATTTTTAGTACAGGACCATTATTCCGTCTAGTTGTAGGTAGCTGCTAATTGAGAACCCTTTATAAGTTTACATACATATAAAATATATAGGATTATCTTTACCTATAAAGTGAACATAAAGCGTACGTAGCTAAATAGGTGCTTATGAAACGTCATGTAGAGAAGGCTTTGTCGTATGCTGGCAGCTCAAGAGGTTCCATCGTCTTATTTAGTCCTGTGGATATCGGAAGAAGCTTCAATGGGGATCATCCAAATTGCCATAATATTTTATGGCTTCGGAACGATGGTGGTACAGCCACCACCTTTACTTTACACATAAATTATGAAACCAGCGATGGGAAGAAGTGTCAAAGGCAAGTAAAAGGCTCGTATCGTCAAACGGTCTGCAAAGATTGTCATACTTTTTCTTTAATTTCTTTCTTTTTTCGACCGACTACAAAAAGGAGTAGGTTCTCAATTTGACTGTATATTTTTTATGGTACACACCTTAAAAAACATTCTAGGCGAACCGAGTTTGATGATTTTTTTATTTGAAAGCTGAATGATGCTTTGCGTGTAGTCCCGTATAAACTTGTTCAAGATCTGACCAGTAGTTTTTGAGTTATCCTTAAAATGGGTATTTAATTGACTTCGAATACATTGATGATGTTCTCATATTATTTACATTGTAGTGAGTTGTACAGCATTTTTAATTTTACCACACAAGTAAGAATAAGAACTTCGAATAAGAAACACACAGGTGTTTCTTATTCGAAGTTTGTAACATCTCCTTGCAAACCACACCTTTCTCTAAGCTTACAATTTCTTATCCTATCATTTACAGTCACAACTAAAATTATATTGAATTACATTCAAGAATAATTTCTACGGCATTATTTTTACTCTCTTTTGACCGAAAGTAATTAGGACAATTTTAAATGAGCTGATGAGATATTTAAACGTTTGTATCGTCAATCGGCCCGCAAATTTTGTTATACTTTTCTCTATCATCACCTTCTTTTTTGCATCAGTTTCTTATTCGTAGTTGTAACATCTCCTTGCAAACCACACTTTTCTCTAACTATCATTAAGAGTCACATCTAACGTTCTACCGATTTTTTTAAACCTGCAAGAAGAATTTTTACGGCAATAATTTTACTCTCTTTTGACCGTAAATAATTAGGAAAATTAAAATCAGCCATATATTCGTCACTGAATTACATATCCGTTCATTAGTCGCTATATAATTGCCTGGAGTTCGATTATAGTGCAAATTAAAGGCGGGAGACACATTAGGGTCTTTTAACTCTAGCGAAGCGATTTATTCCATTACTGCCATTTCCTTTTCCTTTTGTTATATGAGACGGGATAAGGATATAAATTGAAAGCTTCCAATAAATTTAATATTCACATCTATATAACGTTGCTAAGTCACGCTGTAGCTCTATTAGTTGCAGTAAAAATAGGTTGGCTCGACTGAGGTAGGACCACGCTCTCAGAAAATACCGGCGTAAAACAGCAATTTAAAGCTGCTGGGTTTTGTATAGTGAGTGTAGATTAGAGACCCTTTTTACTGGAAAAGAGGCATTCCAACATATAGTCCTTAGGGGTGACAACGCATCTGCATTTGGATTCCTAATCAAGGATAGATCTAGATATATATGGGCCAGAGCATCCACTTACCATCAGGTGGCCTGTGTGCGCACTTGTCACCCTTATTCCATACAAATTTCGTCTTTTTCGACAAGTCCTGTGTTAACAGTCATACAAAATTATGAATATGATGCTATGGTGTAAATGTTGATTATTCATATTCCTACTTGTTTCTCTTGATAATTGAATGTGGATGCGTTTGCGATAAAAATTCGGATTGGCTTGCTTGCACTTGATAAATCTGCTAAGTACTACATAAGAATTGTACTGGTAGGAATTTACTTGCAGTTTTTTTTTTGTAATTTGGATGCGTGATAGTTTTTTTTTAACTTGCATTACACGTTAACCCAAAAATAAAAAAGCCAATTTTGTTCTTATTTCAAAACTGATTTTCGTTTCATGGTTTTCGTTCTTACCGCTTTCTTTATTTTGAAGGCTGTTGACTCCAATCGACCTTCTACTCGCGAAAAGTAATGTTTGTAGATTACACCATTTTTTATGGTAAAACTACAAAAAACGAAATAATTTTTACTGTAGCTGAACCTTTTTTTTACGCATAAAAATCAATAAAATAATTGATTTTTTATTCCTTAATAAAACGCTATGTAGAGTTGCTAGTAGCGTTTGTTGTATACAACGTAATGTATTTATCATATTATTTATGACTTAAGACCGATAATATTTTAGATTTGTTAGCAAGAGTTGTTTTCGCTTCGTGGGATTTAACAATTCTTATATACTGATACGCGGCGCTAGTGATAATCTCTGTTCGAATGCTCATTACGATGCACCCCTTTCTTCTTGTGGATTTAGACATTTGTAGTTAAAATGAATATTTTATTTGGGTTCTTCTTCTTCATCAGCCTATAAAATCACTACAATACACTTGGCAGGCGCATTGACGACCGCAACACTCCACGCTGATGCCTGTCGGCTGTCTGACTTAACGTAAAATACCCATACAGGCTACCGGACAAAAGATTTGACCGCCATCTTCAGGAAGCCATAAGATCATACTAACATTTTCCATATTCACCTCGAACCACAACCAAAGTACGAAATGGAGTTGTGTTCTCTTACGGTGACACCCCACAACAGTTGTGTCAACACGACAAAAAGTGTTATCAGAGTAATTTCATGACAAGTGACAGGATACTACTAATACTGTTAAAATGCTTTAATTCGAATAGTTATATTAAATTTCAATGATTAATTTACTTTTAACTAAAACGCAATTTAGTATTTTACAATGTAAATAGAATAAAAACATTTAGCTCAAATGAGTGAGGAGAGAAGAAACGCCACGGGCGTAAAGTTTACATTACACTACGTACAACAACAAAACAAGAGAGAACAACAAGAGTGGTATCTAATATTTTTTAAAATTTCGGCATTATAACTGTCTTCTAATACGTTTTTTTTTATTGCGGAATGACTTTGCACACACACGTGACAGCAGTAAATGACCACTATTAAACGACATATTTGGCAGGTAGAGAAATAAAAAATAAAAAATAGTCCATTATATCAGTATGCTCAACTGATAATATATTTATTTATTTAAGTACACCATTGATTGTTGCAACAATGCACACATCAACTTAGACACTATTTACTCAATCAATTAATGGTGTACACTGGATGATTCAAGTTACTAAAAATATAAATTAGTTCTAAATACATCTATTAATCTATATAAAACACAAAAATGTTTCTTCCTGTTATAGACTTGGAAACCATCTAACCGATGTGCTCTAAGCCGGTTTCTTTAGAAAGGCAATAATGCGACGATGGTTAGACCACTAAAATAATGCATCAGTCAGAAATAATCTTAATAAATTAATAAAATATAAAAACTTAGGATACAAAAAAATATTTTTTACGTGGTAGAGTCATGCTGCAGTTGTATTAGTAGCATAGTTATAGCACAAATTGGTCGGCTCGACCGGGGAAGGACCAGGCTCTCACAGAATACCAGCGTAAAATGGTAGCTTAATACTGCTGTGTTTCGTATGGTGAGTGTAGAGAACCGGAGCTCCTTTTTACTGGAAACAAGGCATTCCATTTTAGTTCATCTCAGTGGACAAAGCATCTGAATTTTGATTTGTAATCGAGGATAGATATATATGTCTATGGGTCGCAGCAACCACTTACCATCAAGTGAACTGTGTGCTAGTTTATCACCCTATCCTATAAAAAATACCCATAATGAGAGATGATGATGATAAAGATTAAACATACACAGAACGTACCGAACGTATGGGTATGCTATACAGTTAAACTATGCGTGCTACAGCCATAAATAAGCTGCAGAGTTAATTCATTCTTCGTGTGTTCATCACCAAGTCAAAGTCTACTGTTAAATATGAGCAGCGTGGCTCTTCCACGTCTAAACATATCTATGCATATAATGCACTCAGTTCTATGTAACATAACGTATAGGTAACGTGGTGGCGATATAAGATAATCCACAACTATCCCATATCATCCCGTGCGTGTCGTGAGACGATAGAAGAAATCTGGCAAAATCCGAATAGTAAAGTGATAAATGAAAATATTGACTTTTAACAAGTATTATGTGATAATCTATATTAAGTAGAAACTATTCATTTATAATCTACTCTAATACTTCCTTTGTGGTAATCTATGTTATGCATAAATTAATGAATATTGTAACTGTTCAAAATTCTGCGTGAAATTTTCTCTGACTTTTTTTTAAATATTTTTTATTCTTTTAATCATTATTAAAAAAAATAAAGGACAAACTCTCTACTACTCGTCTACTAGAAACTCATTTGTCTTACTACTGATATAGAAAGAGAAATACGCCTGCAAATAAGATTCTCGCTACGATGTCGCTTCTTAGTGTTATCATATTTAATTGTACAATATAAACACGTCTGTTGGCGACGCGCCTATAAAAATGTTTCAGTTTATTAAATCAACCGATGACGTTGCTATGAAAAAAGGGGTAGTCACGAGCAACGACGCTCTGATAAGAGAATGCTTAGTTAAATCTTTAAGAAATGTCGAATTAATGATATGAAGGTCTTGGGTTCGACTCCCAGGCCGGACTAGTTTGTTTGTTTTCCTAAGTAATATCGCTTAATAAATTCGTAAGGAATTTAAGATATAAATTATGTTACCGGATTTGTTCCCCGGTTGAAATCATCTTTCAAATGATGTAAATTCATAAGAATATTAAAGTGAAGTTAAAGATCGGATTTGTTCCCCGGTCGAGATAATCACTCTGTGCATAGGCAGAATTAATGGATATTAATTGCATAAATGTTGTTTTGTATAAGTTTGATACGTTTTGTACGAAAACAAATGCCTATTTGTTATGATTGATTAATGAGAACATTCATTTATATTGTTATCTGATTAAAGATAGTTTCATACAGTTCGAAAATTGTATAAAAGCATTTAATTTGCCTAATGTGGTCAAAATTGGTGTATTTCATAATTTAATTTTTTCTGATAGCCGAGAGCCGTGCAAAGTTAGTTGTTCACCTAGCGCGAGTACACGGAAGCACGCTGGCCACGCCCTTAGGAGGCCGAATATGTAAAAATTTAAAATGTTTGTAATTCAGTGATTTATGTAAAAATTACTTGTAAAATATTTCAGGTTAATTGTACGTGCTAAAAAAGGTAAATTCTGTGTTATTTTCATGTGAAAATTCCTGTGTATAAGTGAAATAATGATAGTTTTGTATAAGAAATTTAAAAGTGTTTTAAATAGTGAAATAAATAGAAAAAATGTAAATTAAACTATTGTATTGGTTAGCTTATGTATAAATTCAAGTGAGAAACATTGTTTTAACTTTCTGTGTTAAATATTTAAGAAATTTCGATTTCGAACTTGTGAGTAAAATAGGCAGTTTTCGTTTAATAAATAAAAGGTTTTTTATGATATGAAGATATGATGTATATCATGGTGTAGATATTGTTTTGTACTACCTATATTGATAAATTGTATTTGTATACGATTTGAATAAATAAAGATATTGAGTGAAACGTGAGAGAGTAATAGTACAAATTCATGTAATTAAGTTGCGCAAGCGCGCAGATGGCGCGGCTCACTTTCGCGTATAGCTCTGGGGTAGCTTAGTGAACGGGTTTTATTGCAATTCGTTCGGGAATCGTTCGGGGAAGTTCGGGAATCCTTCGGGGAAGTTCGGAAATAGTTCGGAAATAAATCCGGGAAAAGTTCAAGAAAAGTAAAAAAACCAGCAGTATAGGGAAAAGTGATTACTCTCTCACGGAACGGTTTGAAGATAATTGCTGTTTCATTCCCAAGATCCTTTAAGTTATACAGTCCACATCGAAGAATTAAGGCGTCGGGACCGGGACGACTTCGGAAGACCCGTAATCCCCGTCTGAACCTACTTGCTGAAAAGGAAGAGGTTATCGCCCTAGTGTGTTACTCCGTTGCGGAGATCACATACGTTGTTCCCGAACCCAACCTAGGCGTGATAGGAGGCCGGATCGAGAGAAGCCTCGATTCCTGTTTCTTAGTACCCGATCCGCTAGGTCCTTTTCAATTGGTCCTTTTCAGGATCAAGAGGGACACCGACCTGGTCCTTTTCAATTGGTCCTTCGCGGCCGATTGAGAGGACGTCCGACCTGAGTTCCTTTTCAATTGGACCTTCGGAGCCGGATTGAAGACCACCCGAACCCCGCCAGCTGGATCAAGGAACCAGCTGTGGACTGCTGGTTGTGGAAGAAGAAGACCTTCGGAAGCCGAGTGAAGATCAGCAACCGAAGGAAGCCAGAGGTTTGAGCTGAAGCAATAGGACCAAAGGCCTGAAGACCAGGACGGCAGCACTGAAGGGCTGGACCTGGAACTACCGGAAGAAAGAAAACCGGGATTGCAGCTTGGGGCGTGTGCTCGCATGGGGCACATATCGCAGCCGGGCGCAGGTGTCTTGTGAAGGCACTCATCGTGGCCAAGCAGGGCTTGGCATTTTTCCTGTCGGGCAAGCGTGCTCGGCATTTCCTGTCAGACGATCGTGTCTGGCATTTCCTGTCAGACGATCGTGTCTGGCATTTCCTGTCGGACGACCGTGTCCGGCATTTCCCGTCGGGTCATCAGGGTGCAAAAAGCATCCACCGCTACTGCTGCCGGGCGAGGGTGCGCGTGGGCACCTGACTGCATCGCGGCCGGAGGAGGGCGCTTGGACGAGGCGTCACCGGCAACTGGGCGGCGAGCACAGCATACATCCCGACCACCTAACGGTGCCAAACGGTTGGGCTCTGGCATAACACCTTCGGGTGGAGCAGTTCTCTCGAGCGAGACTGCGCTTGCACTACCGCTCGACTGTTTCGTCATATTCCTTGGCGGGACAGTTCCTAAACCTTTCCTCCATTCCATTCCTGCACGACTCCATCCCTGGACGGCTCACCTCGGTAGGCCCCGTTCAGGATTGATAGGGCTGATAGGGCTGTTAGGGTGGTAGTAGGGTTGTAGGGTTGGGAGATAAAGGGGGGAGGGGTAGTGGTGTTAGGTTGGGGTGTAGAAGGGGTTGTAGGGACCGTAGGGACAGTTAGGGACCGTAGGCCAACAATCACCTTCCTGCAAGATGAAGAAGGCACAAGACCAGACAGGGAGAAGCGAAGGGAGCAGGACAAGGACAGGGCTCTCAAGAAAAGCTAAAGAAGCGGAATCATCTGGAGCGACCACAGCTACTGCGTCAAATGGAGCAACTCCTCCAAGTGGAGCCACCACAGACACGTCCACATGCACGTGGGACTCAGGGACGTCCATAGCAACGACGAGCAACAGGACGGACACCAGTGGTACGCAGGCCAGCACCGCACAACAATCCGTTATATCCAGGAGTGAAACGGTGGTCGAAAAAGTAGGTCAAAGGACCGAAGAAGCGGCATCGTCAAGGACAGTAATCGGGCACACTAGTGATAAAGGGTCACAGAGAGGTAGTAGGTCATCGCGATCGGCGAGGCTGAAAGCCGAATTAGAGGCGCGGATTAAATTCGAACGCTCAGAGCTCGAACGAGCACAGGCAGCTGCTGCCTTAGCCAAGTCTCAATTGGAGTTGGCACGACTCAACCGAGAAGAGGAAATCGACTCGAGTGAGGATGATGAAGAGCGGAATACTCAGGTGGAACCTTTCGTAAGGAGTTGGGTTCAGCAAACCATAATGAGCGCGCCGGTTAGTGTAGCACAACCCGATATTACTGATAAGGAAGCGTGTAAAGGATCACGCCGCAAAGGGGCGGAGGTCGAGCGCAACCTAGGAAATGCACAGAAAACACACGCGAGTGAGGTGTCAGAATTGACCGAAGCGATTGTGAGTGCAATAAAAATAGCTGGTAAAGATAAATCTTCCCAGCTTCATTTCCTCCAGGAATTACCGGTGTTCGATGGAGACCCGGGTGAATGGATAATTTTCAAAACGGTGTTTGAAGACACAAAAGGCCAATTTTCAGGGGTGCAAAATGTCGCACGCCTTAGGAGGGCATTAAAGGGCACCGCTAAAGAGGCGGTTAAGTCGCTGTTATTTACTTTATGTGAACCTGAAGAAATAATGAACGCTCTCGAAAGAAGATTCGGTAGGGTTGAGATGCTCATTCTAGCCGAAATCGAGAATGTAAAGCGTATGCCAAGATTGGCAGAAGATTGCCGAAATATAGGATCTTTTGCAAGTCGTATTACGAACGTGGTTGCCACAATACAAGCGTTGAATCAACCACAGTATTTATACTCACCGGAGTTAGTGAGCCGCATAGTGGAGAAACTTGGAACTATGATTAAATTTAAATGGTTTGAATATCGAGCTCAATATCCTTTGGAGCCAGAGTTACAGAAGATGGCCAAGTTTTTAAATTTATTGAGTGAACAATTTGGAACGTCCTTAAGCAATGAAAATGCGCCTGAAAAAAGGAAGCGTCCTGAATTCAGGAAGCAAACTGTACACACTGCAAAGGGAAGGTGTACGCAGCTGTGCCGAGAGCGAGCGCTATACGCGCCGAAGTAATATGAGCGAGCGTTTAGAACGCCGAAATAATAAAAGGCACAACCGACAAGTGGTTATGATAACCCAGGACAAGCCTGTAAGTCGGGTAACACATAAGTGTGTTATATGCAACAAGGAGCACTCTATAGTGAGTTGTTACAAGTTTAAGGACATGAATATTCGCGAGAAATGGGAAGCCGTCAAAAAGGCCAAAGTATGTTTCCAATGTTTGTCACCTAACCATAGGAGGTTAGAGTGCAAAGCGAAAAAATGTGGTGTAGAAGGATGTAGAATGTCACATCATCGAATGCTACACCGATACCCCAATGAAAATACCTCGCCACAAGGGGACGAGGGGGGTAAAGATGCTCAGATTACAACTGTTAGTACAGTGAATGCACTGGCATGTGCATATTTAAAGATCATACCGGTCGAGTTGCATGGGCCTAGAGGAAAGGTCAGGACAACAGCTCTTCTGGATGAGGGATCGACCATGACACTCATAGAGGAGTGGATGGCTCAGAAGTTAGCGCCTCGCGGACGTAAAGAGGGATTACGTATCGAAGCCGTGGGAGGTAAGCGAATTAACGACGATAGTTCGTATCGCTTAAACGTTAAAATAAAAGGCATTTATTCGAGCGACTTAGAAGAGATAAGTGTACAAACAATTAAGTCACTTAACCTCGCTCCTCAGTCGGTAAGCCGAGAATTATTGCAACGGTGTTCTCATTTGACACCGATCAAGGATGAGTTGATGTATGAGAGGTCCAAGCCTACCATATTGATTGGTCAGGACAATTGGCATCTCATAGTTACTCGTGAATTGGTTTCGGGAGGTAAGAACCTACCTGTAGCATCGCTCACCAAACTGGGGTGGGTTTTGCATGGTCACATATCGGGTGGCATTAAACCAATCAAGATTGTTAACCACATTTCCACCAAGAAGGAGGAAGATATGGATAAATTAATCAAGGATTATTTTAGTTTGGAATCTCTGGGAGTATCGGCTAGAAAGCCCGTGAACGACCCAGAAGAACGAGCTTTAAATATTTTGAACAAAACGGTACGTCGTATACCTAATAATAGGTACGAGACTGCTTTGTTATGGCGCACAGACAATGAGTGCTTGCCATCGAATAGGGCACAGGTTGAAAGTCGCCTGTTTAATATTGAGAAAAAGCTCGACAAAAATAGCGAGTTGAAAAAAGGAATACGAGAAGCAAATTGAAAATCTCATCGTTAACGGTTACGCAGAGAAAGCGAACCATATTTCCATTTCCCCACGTACGTGGTACCTTCCCTCACTTCGCAGTGACTCACCCACAAAAGAAGAAAATAAGGATAGTTTTCGACGCCGCCGCAAGGACGGGCGGACGTTGTCTAAACGATGCGTTGTTGACCGGACCGGACTTATTGAAGTCGTTGTTCGGAGTTCTGCTACGATTCAGAGAAGGAAGCGTGGCAGTAATGGCAGACATTAAGGAAATGTTCCTGCAAGTGAAAATCCGGGAAGAAGACAGGGATAGCCTTCGATTCTTATGGCGGCACAATCGTGACGCGCCACCGGAAGAGTATAGAATGACGTCACTCATATTTGGAGCGGCATCATCACCATGCATCGCTATATATGTAAAGAATAGAAATGCGCAGGACAACGCACATATCTATCCAGAAGCAGCTTCCGCTACGGAAAGCAATTTTTATATGGATGATTACCTACAGGCATTTCCCGACGTGACGACGGCCGAAAGGATAGTAAACGATATGTATGAATTACATAAGCATGCTTCTTTCCAACTGAGGGGATGGGCTAGCAACCGACCCGAAGTTTTAAGTAATATGGAAAATAAATATAAGAGCGACAGTGCTTCGCTTGGAGATAAAGAGCACACAGAGCGCACGTTAGGTTTGATTTGGAATATCAAACGGGATATAATAAGTTTTTCCACAAGTCTTCGTAGCACACCGGAAGAGGTGATGGAGGGTTTACGACCGCCTACGAAGAGGGAGATAACTAGCGCTGTGATGTCAGTCTTCGATCCTTTGGGACTCGCATCACCCATAACGATTCAAGGGAAGTCGCTGATCCAGCAAGTATGGAGGACAGGCATCTCTTGGGATGAAGAAGTTTCACACGAGTTACACGTGTTATTTTGTAAATGGATATCGGAAGTGAAGAAATTAGGTCACTTAGAAGTACCTAGACCCGTTGCTGAAGGCATCGGCAAAGGAGAGTTACATACTTTCACGGATGCTAGTGAAAAAGCATACGCTGCCGCGGTGTATTACGTCACCACGGACGAGCAAGGAATAAGGCGGATTACGCTGATCGCCGCAAAGGCAAGAGTAGCGCCATTGAAACCAATTTCGATTCCAAGGCTTGAATTGCAAGCAGCTCTTATGGGCAGCAGACTGGCTGCTTCGGTTAGTGAAGAGAGCAAGTACGAGATGTCCGAGAGAGTGTTTTGGACAGACTCACGTACAGTGTTAGCGTGGATTAAGTCGGATCCTCGCGCTTTTAAACCATTCGTTGCTCATCGATTGGCTGAGATCGAAGATCACAGTAAGCCATGTGAATGGCGATGGGTTCCAACGTCACAAAACGTGGCAGACGACGCCACTAGAAATTTTCCTTCCACCTTCGATGTAAGTCATCGCTGGTTTCAAGGACCTGAATTCCTCAGGAAAAGTCCTGATTTATGGCCCAAACAAGTGGACACCATAAATAGCTTAGAAACAGGTGAAGAAAAATCGCCAAAAGGCGTAAATGCGCTAAGAAAGCAAGAACCGTTAAGTCTACCCGACTACGGACGATTTAGCAGCTTTAAGAAATTCCTTGGGGCAACTACACGCACCTTACTAGCGGTAGAAAAGTTCAAGAGTTTAAGAAAGTCGGTTAAAGGACCCGAAAGCGCAGCCGAAAAGTCGGTTATGTGTTCCAACAAAGTTTTAGCAAAGTCGGTTAAAGGACCCGATGGCGCGTTGGACATAGCGCTCTTGAAAAAAGCGGAATTGTTAATTTGGAAGTTCATTCAAGACGAGTGTTTTTATTCGGAAATAAAATGCTTGAAAGCAAGCAAAAGCGTTGAAAAAAGTTCACGCTTAAGTAAATTATCTATGGAAATAGGAGAAGATAACTTACTCCGTTTGAATGGACGTTTACCTTTCAAGTCTAATTTGACCGAGGAAAGTAGAAAACCTGTCATATTAGACGGTAAACACGAAATCGTTAAAATGATGATTAGAGAAGTTCATCATCATTTTGGACACGCCAATCACCAGACGGTGATGAATGAGGTGAACCAGAAATTTTACGTCTTGAACTTGCGTAATGTAGTACGAAGTGTGTCACACCATTGTCAGTGGTGCAGGACATACAGGTCAAAGCCGCAAAACGTGCCACAAGGAAATATTCCTCTGGAAACAATAGCTCATCATGAGCCACCTTTTACATGCTCAGCTGTAGATTATTTTGGTCCTATGAGTGTGACTATAGGAAGGCGACACGAAAAACGTTGGGGCGTTTTATTCACGTGTCTGACCACCAGAGCAGTACATCTGGAATTAGCAGCCTCATTGACACCAGCGTCAATGATAATGGCGTTAAGGCGATTTATCGCCAGAAGAGGAAAACCAGCCGTTATATACAGCGATAACGGGACAAATTTCAAAGCTGCGAATAAAGAATTATTGAAAACATGCGAAGAATGCCATGAGGGCATGAAAAACGAGTCATTTAAGAAATATATTAAACGGAAATTTATACCTCCGGGAGCACCGCACATGGGTGGCGCCTGGGAGAGGTTAGTAAGATCGATTAAAATTGCGTTGACCGCTACGCTTAAGGAGAAGAGCCCACGAGAGGAGGTTCTACATACGTTACTTTTAGAAGCAGAGCATACGGTAAATTCCAGACCTCTGGTAACATTCAGTATGGATAGTCCTGAAGAGGGTTTGACACCCAATCATTTTCTTCTGGGACGCTCATGTGGTGATCGACCACCTGGATTATTTTTAGAGCGACATCTGACGGGTCAACTCAATTGGAAAGCTGCACAGAGGTTAGCCGACCATTTTTGGACAAGATGGCTGAAAGAATACATGCCTACGTTAATACCTCGAACAGGTGATAACGGCAAGTTCATGGAACCTAAAGAAGGCGATATTGTTTTGATAATAGATCATTCGTTGCCACGAAACACGTGGCCAAAAAGGTAAAATTAGTGGAACGTTACCGGGACCAGACGGTCACACCAGAGTGGTTGACGTCATTACTAGCACAGGTATCTTGAGGAGACCTACATCCAGAATAATAGTCCTGGTACCCGCGACGCCTCCCAAATGATGGTGCTAACGCACGGGGGGGAGATTGTTGGCGACGCGCCTATAAAAATGTTTCAGTTTATTAAATCAACCGATGACGTTGCTATGAAAAAAGGGGTAGTCACGAGCAACGACGCTCTGATAAGAGAATGCTTAGTTAAATCTTTAAGAAATGTCGAATTAATGATATGAAGGTCTTGGGTTCGACTCCCAGGCCGGACTAGTTTGTTTGTTTTCCTAAGTAATATCGCTTAATAAATTCGTAAGGAATTTAAGATATAAATTATGTTACCGGATTTGTTCCCCGGTTGAAATCATCTTTCAAATGATGTAAATTCATAAGAATATTAAAGTGAAGTTAAAGATCGGATTTGTTCCCCGGTCGAGATAATCACTCTGTGCATAGGCAGAATTAATGGATATTAATTGCATAAATGTTGTTTTGTATAAGTTTGATACGTTTTGTACGAAAACAAATGCCTATTTGTTATGATTGATTAATAAGAACATTCATTTATATTGTTATCTGATTAAAGATAGTTTCATACAGTTCGAAAATTGTATAAAAGCATTTAATTTGCCTAATGTGGTCAAAATTGGTGTATTTCATAATTTAATTTTTTCTGATAGCCGAGAGCCGTGCAAAGTTAGTTGTTCACCTAGCGCGAGTACACGGAAGCACGCTGGCCACGCCCTTAGGAGGCCGAATATGTAAAAATTTAAAATGTTTGTAATTCAGTGATTTATGTAAAAATTACTTGTAAAATATTTCAAGTTAATTGTACGTGCTAAAAAGGTAAATTCTGTGTTATTTTCATGTGAAAATTCCTGTGTATAAGTGAAATAATGATAGTTTTGTATAAGAAATTTAAAAGTGTTTTAAATAGTGAAATAAATAGAAAAAATGTAAATTAAACTATTGTATTGGTTAGCTTATGTATAAATTCAAGTGAGAAACATTGTTTTAACTTTCTGTGTTAAATATTTAAGAAATTTCGATTTCGAACTTGTGAGTAAAATAGGCAGTTTTCGTTTAATAAATAAAAGGTTTTTTATGATATGAAGATATGATGTATATCATGGTGTAGATATTGTTTTGTACTACCTATATTGATAAATTGTATTTGTATACGATTTGAATAAATAAAGATATTGAGTGAAACGTGAGAGAGTAATAGTACAAATTCATGTAATTAAGTTGCGCAAGCGCGCAGATGGCGCGGCTCACTTTCGCGTATAGCTCTGGGGTAGCTTAGTGAACGGGTTTTATTGCAATTCGTTCGGGAATCGTTCGGGGAAGTTCGGGAATCCTTCGGGAAAGTTCGGAAATAGTTCGGAAATAAATCCGGGAAAAGTTCAAGAAAAGTAAAAAACCAGCAGTATAGGGAAAAGTGATTACTCTCTCACGGAACGGTTTGAAGATAATTGCTGTTTCATTCCCAAGATCCTTTAAGTTATACAGTCCACATCGAAGAATTAAGGCGTCGGGACCGGGACGACTTCGGAAGACCCGTAATCCCCGTCTGAACCTACTTGCTGAAAAGGAAGAGGTTATCGCCCTAGTGTGTTACTCCGTTGCGGAGATCACATACGTTGTTCCCGAACCCAACCTAGGCGTGATAGGAGGCCGGATCGAGAGAAGCCTCGATTCCTGTTTCTTAGTACCCGATCCGCTAGGTCCTTTTCAATTGGTCCTTTTCAGGATCAAGAGGGACACCGACCTGGTCCTTTTCAACGTCCTTCTGAGTTTCTTGTCTTACAGAGACTCTTACAGAGACTCTTTCAGAACTCATGGTTAAAGCATTAACGACTATTAGTATGAATTCTTGTAACCTATTTTTATAAGTATTATAAGTATTTTTATTTATATAAGTACCTACTTTATTTATTTATACATTTTGTTCATTTATATTTTTATTTATATTTTAAAATGTTGACCTTCCATATAAAATAAACATTTTTATCAGTTACGAAATATACCTATTTTATAATAGTACCTGGATGACCGAGCTTTGCTTTAATTAAAATTTTAATATTTTTAAAAAATACTAAAGAAAAGAGCTCGGAATAATAGATTTTCTCACAAAAAAGGAACTTGCAAAAAAAAGGAAAAAGTCGGAACGAAGACAGGACGCGAACCAAGGCATTACGATTTCGCGACCGCTCGATATCCACTTGAGCTATTACGATCATTAACACAGTGTCAAAATTTATCTTCTTATATTGTAGCAGTTTTTCATTGCCTGAAAACAAGGACAAAAAGACATTTTCCAAAAGCCTAATCCAAATCTAAAACCTAGATAGATCGATTTATTGCCCCCCGAAATTCCATGGACACAAAATTTTATGAAAATAGTTGGAGCCGTTTCCGAGATTCCGATAGCATCTTAATCAATAAAAATCTGCGGTTGTCAATCCGCTTGCCACCGAGGCAATTACAGCGATTATCCTCCACATACAGGAGGCAAGGTATGGTGGAAGCTAATGTTTAGTGTGGACTTTTAATAGGTTGTTATACCGTGGTAGCTTAGATGGCTAGAGCTCGCTGTAAATTTCACAGTACGAGAGCAAACCGGGTGCGATCCCCGCCGGCACCAATGAAATTGTTAATTGCAATTTTAAGTGCTGATTTACCACGTGCTCAGCGGTGAAGGAAAACATCGTAAGGAAACCTGCATGTCTGAGAAATAAGAAAAAAAACTATTTCGAAGACATGTACGCATCGGGGCAGCGCGGCGGACAATTTCTGTCCCTAAAACACTCTCAGAAATGTGCGGAGGCAGAAGTGGGACGTGTATATATAGGCTGTAACTTTAACTAACTTTTTAATAGGTTGTAATATTAACGGTAACCGACGAGCATGTTTGCGTAAATAGATGCGAAGAAACCGCGTGTCGTGACAACCCATCGAGATGACAGGCGTGAGAGCCAGTATACAGATGTTGTAAGACAACCATCTTAGTACTCAGAGGTGACAATACATCTGTAGGCTTCTTTATCTGAAGGCGGCTGCAGAGGCCAATGGACTGCAGTATGCGCTTACCATCAGGTAGACTGTAATTTCGTTAATCACTTCAGTTTTATAAAACAACCTTTTGTGCAAAGTAAATAAATATTCAATAAGGTTTAGTCCATACGTTCGAAAACATTGGCAACCCTGTTTATATTTAGACGTTGAATATCATTCAAATATCCACGAAAAGCTGAAAGCTGTCTCAGACTAGATATAAATGAATATGGTCACGGGGGGACCATGGTTGCTGTAAAGCACCCGAAACATCGGGAATTAAAAATAAGTAAAATCAGTTAAATAAACGCGATAGAATCCGTAAATTTAGTTTTATTCAATGTGTAGTGTTCGCGTAAATTTAAGAAATCATTATGTATCGCCTCTTACGCTCGCAGAACGATACGTCAATAGACAATCAATTATGAGGCGTCCTGTGAAGAGATGCAGGTAGTCGATTGATGAATGTGGCTCAGGACTGTGCTTGGTGGCTTTCTTTCGGGACTATATTCAGCAATAAACTTGTGATGGGCTATGATGATGATGATAATGACAATGCATTTGTTTGCATTAGTAAATGATGCGTAACAAATCATATGATTGGATTTATTTTTAACTAAATATTATGTACATCCAACACTTTTTTTACAGCACAGTGTATCAGTTATCAACTTATATTTTTTATTCAGTTAGCAACTTACATGTTTTTCATTACTCAGACTCGACGACTTCCAGCCTCCCGAACAAGCCAAGGGTTTCCGAAAAGGCTTCAGTACCATAGACCACATACATACCCTGCGGCAGATTGAACAGAAGACCGAAGAGTACAATCTGCCACTTTGCCTGGCATTTGTGGACTATGAGAAAGCCTTTGATTCCGTCGAAATTTGGGCGGTGCAACAGTCCCTTCAGCGGTGCCAAGTTGACTGTCGGTATATCGAAATGCTGAAGTGTTTGTACAGTAGGGCTACGATGGCTATCCGAGTACAAAAACGGAGTTCGAAACCTATCCAACTGCAGAGAGGTGTAAGACAGGGTGATGTTATATCCCCGAAACTCTTCACCGCTGCGTTGGAAGACGTTTTCAAGCTACTGGACTGGAAAGGATACGGTATTAACATCAATGGTGAGTACATCACTCACCTTCGATTTGCCGACCTTCGAATCGCTGGAGGACCTTAGCACTATGATCAATGACCTCAATGGTGTCTCCCAACGTATAGCCTGCTCAGGACGGGATTATAGTTAGAGTATATGCGCGAGCGCAAGTGCACTCTCTATTCCCTCACTCTCGTAGTCCGATAGGGCGGAAAGAGAAAAGCCGCAAGATCATCGGTACGGGGATGTAATACCACCAGGTTCCTGACTCCGGGCAGCTACTAAAAATTCCTTGACAGTTAACTCAATAACTGATAATTTTGATTCCACCCGGGATTAGAATCGGGGAGTGGTCATAACCAGTACTCGCGCTTGCAACCACTAGACAAATGAGGCAGAAAAAATATAGTACAAAATTAATAACACCGATCATTTAAATATTTTAAATTTAAACAGTATTATTTGAAAACATCTAATAAAGAAATCGTATTCGTTATATTTCTCATATGTTACTCAGTGATGTCCTTTGCGGACAGATGAAAAAGCCACAACCCAAGCGTGTTGATCGGCAAATTTAATCTCATAAGCCTCCAATAATAATTCCATCAATTCTGTTATCTGACGAGGCACTTTGGTGACCTTGAAGTAACCTTACTAACTCCAAAACATAATAGACTGATTACAATTAGTGATTAAAATTATAATATTATAATAATGATTATAATAATTTAAATAAAATTGGTAGAATATGCCGGCTGAAAAATGAATATTTATCCAGTCATTCGTTTGGGTTCTTATTATATATGCATTATATAGAATTATAATTTAAACCTATTGAATAGAGAAAGTATTTATTAATAGATATGATAGTAGATAGTATGTATTACAGTTTTTGAGTTATGCGGGGTTCAGAAACACATCGAAATTGTTTTTGTAAATACACCCACTGTCAGTTTCGACGCCTTTGTTTCGAACATGGTTGACACACTTCCTTGAGTCTAGCTCGTTCAATATGATCAACAACATACTCTTAATATATTTCTTATATCTTTCATCAATTAAAGGCTCAAATGACGAATCCTGCAATTCAACTTAACTTTAATATACCTGCCTCGTAGGTTATTAATGTGAATAGATTTGCTAAGCCAATTGTAATGAAAAACATATAAGTTGCTAACTGAATGAAAAATATAAGTTGATAACTGATACACCGTGTTGTAAAAAAAATGTGGTGGATGTACATCATATTTAGTTAAAAATGAATCCAATCATAAGATTTGTTACGCATCATTTACCAATGCAAACAAATGCATTGTCATTTTAGCCCATCACAAGTTTATTGCTGAATATAGTCCCGAAAGAAAGCCACCAAGCACAGTCCTGAGCCACATTCATCAATCGACTACCTGCATCTCTTCACAGGACGCCTCATAATTGACTGTCTAGTGACGTATCGTTCTGCGATCGTAAGAGGCGATACAGTTAAACAAACCAGGAGATAGGCAGCAGCGTCTTCCTGATACGTCTTTCGTGAAATGGGGTACAAAGTGAAGCCGTGTAGTAATGCAATTATTAATACTACCGCTAAAGGCCGTGTAGTGGCGGTGTAAGAATATCCACTATCCTATATCACCCCGTGGGTGTCGTAATACGAGATAAAAAGAAATTGAACCAGGAGATATAACGACGGTGTGGGGAGATTACGACTAAAAATAAACAAAAATTGCGGTTGACAATCCGCTTGCCAAGCGTGGTAAATATGGCAAATATCCTCCCTACGAGACAATCTATGGGGGAGGCCTATGTTCAGCAGTAAACTTTTAATAGTCTGTATCGGTTACTGCTAAAGGAGATGATTATGGCGAATCCTATCTATTATTATAGAAGCTCGGCGTGCTCAGCAGAACGAGACAGTATTCCATGCCGGCACACCGCCTGCAACTTTACAAAGCGCAGGTTTGGTCCCACATGGAATACTGTCCTCAGCACCGAGCCAAGGCAGGCTTCTTCTATTTGACCGAATCAAGCGCAAAGCGGTTTAGTCGTCGACGACCGATCATTTTCGGATCCGCTTTGACTCACTGGCGCTGTGAAGAGATGTTGCATCTCTTTGCGTATTCTATCGTATTTACCAGGGGAAGTGCTCACAGAAATTGCTCGGACTAATTCCAGCTGCACGATTTCACCATCGCACATCACGAGAGAACTCAAGATACCATCCTTACCACCTGAATGATTGGCGGTTCACTACTGTGTGATTTACAAATAGTTTACTTCCTGAACTTCCTTGTGGAATCGACTACCACCAGCGATTTTTAACACACAAAACCATTTGCAGGCATCAGCCTAAAGCATCTGCTAAAACTTGGGTATAAATATCTCGATCGAATGCGAAAACTTTCATATTTCAACCGCTCCATGTAGAAGTGTAGATAGCTGAGCGGTGTTGCAAACATGAATTACTCACTATAATTCGAGATTATTGTCGCAAACATAACTCCATATTGAACTTAACTGAACCATGGTTTTCTAAAAATAAAAAATGTGTTACTTGTAATTACTGAAGCTGAAAAAAATATATACACCCGTGTAGTAAGCGTAACTCTGTAGGTATATGTATGCTCATCAGTGGAATTGACCATGATGATGATGATTATTAAAGTGCTTAAATTTAAGGCCATCGTGAGCCACGGTAACTCAGAAATCTAAACCCTCCAAATAACTTTTGATTTAAATTTTCATTTATTTGAACAATTTTACGAACCTAACGAATCAAAACCTGCATTTTAACTGTATAATTCCAGAATGATAGCAGTCAAGATAAACCAACATAAATCCATTCCACTAACGTCAGCCATATTCATTTATATCTAGTCTCAGACAGCTCTCGGCTCTTCGTGGATATTTGAATGATATTCAACGTCCAAATGTAAACAGCACAGATTACCTCCCCAATGTTTTCAAACGTATGGACTAAATCTTATTGAATATTTATTTACTTTGAACAAAAGGTTGTTTTTATAAAACTGAAGTGATTAACGAAATTACAGTCTACCTGATGGTAATCGCATACTGCAGTCCATTGACCTTTGCAGCAGCCTTCATATAAAGAAGGCTACAGATGCATTGGCACCTCTGAGGACTAAGATGGTTTTGTCTTACAACATGTGTTAACTAGCTCTCACGCCTATCGTCCCGAGAGGTTGTCACGAGACGCGGCTTCTTCACATCTATTTACGCAACCTTACTCGTCGGTTACCGTTAATATTACAACCTATTAAAAAGTTAGTTAAAGTTACAGCCTATATATATACGTCCCACTCCTGGGCACAGGCCACCACTCATTTCTGAGAGTGTTTTAGGGCAAGGAATTGTCCGCCGCGCTGCCCGAATGCGTGTTGGCGAACTTCACATATCTTCGAAATAGTTTTTTTTTCTCAGACATGCAGGTTTCCTCACGATGTTTTCCTTCACCGACGGGCACGTGGTAAATCAGCACTTCAAATTGCAATTAACAATTTTATTGGTGTCGGCGGGGATCGAACCCAGTGAAATTTACAATGAGCGCTAACCATCTGAGCCACCACGGCTTAACAACCTGTTAATAGTCCGTACTAAACATTAGATTCCACCATACCTTGCCTCCTGTGGAAGATAATCACTGTAATTGCCTCGGTGGCAAACGGAATTTTTGATTGACAACAGCAGATTTTTATTGAATAAGATGCTGCTGCCTACGTCCTGTTTCGTTTTCCTCTATATATTATATAAAATACTCGTATATTCTTACACTGCCTCTATGCGGTACGCTCGTCGGTTAAGGGTATTGCTAATTGCACCCATTTTAAGTATACGAGTATCACCGATTAAGTCGATAAGCTTCTGTCTGGGGCATCTGTTGCTGACTCTGCCACTCATTTTTCTACGTATCCAAACCTCCTAAAAACTTTTTTATGTATATCACACTCATCACCTATCACACAATTTTTATATATATCACACTCATCACTTATCACACAATTTTTATATATATCACACTCATCACTTATCACACAATTTTTATATATATCACACTCATCACTTATCACACAATTTCTCACCTCATCATTCAGAGTCACATCTAACATTCTATTGAATAACCTGCAGGAAGAATTTCTACGACATTAATTTTATTTTCTTTTGACCGTAAACAATTAGGACAATTAAAATCAGCCATATATGTAACATTAAATGACACATAAATTCATTAATCACTACATAATTGCCTAAAGCTCGATTACAGTGCAAATTAAAGGCGGGAGACATATTAGGGCCTTTTAACTCTAGCGAAGCGATTTATCCCATTACTGTCTCTTCCTTTTCCTTTTGTTATATGAGACGGAATAAAGATATAAATTAAAAGCTTCCAATTTATTTGTTATTCAGATCCATATAACGTAGTAAAGCTTTGGCCGTAGAAGGAAAAGGGGAGTTTTCCCGCCGGGCAAAGTGTTCAGCCCGGAGTGCAGCCAACGCCCGATTAGTTATTTCGGAGCTATTCTATATTTACCCTTTTTTCGTCAGAATTTTGATATCACGACTTAGTCTACGGTGCGTTTCGCTTGTGCGCATAAAGGGTCGCTGAAGCTCCATTAGTTATAGTACAAATGGGTCAGTTCGACTGAGGTGGGACTGCGCTCTCAGTGAATAACTGTGTAAAATACGAGCAGCTCGTAGCAGCTTAATGCTGCTGTGTTTCACATGGTTAATATAGAGAACCAGAACCCGTTCTTGCAATTTAATTTGTTTTATTATCAGGATGCGGGAATGTTTTCTTGTTTACCTAACTCGTTAATCCGAATATAGAAAAGCTAATTTTGTTCTTATATCGAAATTGTTTATACGTGGTATTTTTGCCTCCGGTTGTGGGCCCTTTTGTTTTTTTTTTTTTTTTATATATATATATATATATATATATATATATATATATATATATATATATATATAGTATTTATATTAAATCTGAACCATTAATTTACTTTTAACCAAATCGCAATTTAGTAATTTATATTTAAGCAATAACATATAAGGATGATTCCATCTAAATAAAATAATAATGTTCAGCTCAAGTGAGTGAAGTTAGGTAGGAATAAACACCACGGGCGTAAAGTTTTAATTACACTACGAAGAATAACAAAACTAGTCGTTGGAGAACAACAAAAGCGGTCGGTAATATTGTTTTCAGTACAAACAACATATATCCTTCTGGAGCACTTTAACTAAAATTATAAATATATTATATTAAAATCGACCTGGCAACATATAACGCACGCACCCTGAGGACTGACGAGAAGATACTGCAGCTGGAAGAAGAGGTAGACAAGTTGCGCTGGCATATTATTGGATTATCCGAGGTCCGAAGAGAGGAGGAGGATACCGCAATCCTCGAGTCCGGCAACTTGTTCTACCACCGGGAGGGCGACCATCTGTCCCAAGGAGGTGTCGGATTTATCGTCCACAAGTCTCTCGTCAACAACGTTGTAAAGATTGGGAGTGTGTCGACGAGGGTCGCGTACCTGATACTCAGAATTACCAAACGGTATTCGCTGAAGGTCATACAGGTTTACGCACCAACCTCGGCACATCCCGATGAGGAGGTGGAGGAAATGTATGAGGATATTTCCAGAGCCATGCTTTCCTCCAAAACCCACTACACGGTGTTGATGGGAGACTTCAACGCAAAACTAGGCACAAGAGAAAGCGGTGAGCTGAAGGTGGGGAAATTTGGAGTAGGGCAACGGAACCGAAGAGGCCAGCAGCTGGCCGACTTTATGGAGAAAGAGGGACTCTTTATGATGAACTCTTTCTTCCAGAAGCGGCCCCACAGGAAGTGGACCTAGTCGAGCCCCGACGGTTCGACAAAAAATGAGATTGACTTCATTATGACGACCAGACGCCAACTGTTCAGTGATGTCTCAGTGATCGCAAGGGTGAAAACTGGCAGCGATCACCGAAAGGTTAGAGGCACACTGAACCTAAACGTTAAGTTGGAGAGGTCTCGTCTAATGAAGTCAACGCTCCGTCCCCCCTCGTGCTCTGATCCAGAATCCCGAAACCTTTCAGCTCGAGTTACAAAACCGCTTTCAGTGCCTAGAGGATTGCAATGCAGTGGATGATATGAATGACAAGCTCGTGGAAACTGTCCATGCGGTCGGAGTTAAGTTCTGCTAGACCCGCAGCAGAAGAACACAAAAACTCTCCGATCACACTCTTAATCTCATGGCTGTTAGACGGGAGATGAGGCTGCAATCGTCAACAGATTTGACAGCATACAGGCAACTGAACAGACAGATCTCCAAATGAATGCGGCGAGACTTACGCAACTTTAATACTGCTCGTATTAAAGAAGCGATCGAGCGGAACCAGGGCTCCAAAGTCTTTGCCAGAGATCTGTCTGCCAGAAAGAGCCAACTGTCAAGGCTGAAGACTGAGTGTGGCAACATCGTTTCCAGGATACCTGAGATTCTGAGTGAGATTGAGAGGTTCTATGGGCAGCTGTACACATCATCGTTGGAGCCACACGCAAGTGTGAGTAACGATCCAAGAGCAAGTCTTATCCGACACTATTCCGATGATATCCCGGACCTCAGTCTGAGCGAGATTAGAATGGCTCTCCACCACCTTAAACACGGCAAGGCCCCGGGCGAGGATGGAATTACAGCGGAGCTTCTGAAAGCGGGTGGAACATCGGTACTTGTAGTCCTTCAGAAGCTCTTCATTTCCGTCCTCCATGGCGGCACTACTCCGGAGGCGTGGAGCAGAAGCGCGGTGGTCTTGTTCTTTAAGAAAGGCGACAACGCTCTCTTGAAGAATTACAGACCGATCCCCTGAGCCGCGTCTACGTGTTGTTTTCGAGAGTCATTACGAATCGTCTCGCACGCAGACTCGACGACTTCCAGCCTCCCGAAGCCTTTCCAAAAGGCTTCAGTACCATAGACCACATACATAACCTTCGGCAAATTGTACAGAAGTCCGAAGAGTACAATCTGCCACTTTGCCTGGCGTATGTGGACTATGAGAAAGCCTTTGATTCCGTCGAAATGTGGGCGGTGCTACAGTCTCTTCAGCGGTGCCTAGTTGACTGTCGGTATATTGAAGTGCTGAAGTGTTTGTACAGTAGGGCTACGATGGCTATCCGAGTACAGAACCAGAGTACTAAACCTATCCAACTGCAGAGAGGTGTAAGACAGGGTGAAGTTATATCCCCGAAACTCTTCACCGCTGCGTTGGAAGACGTTTTCAAGCTACTGGACTGGAAAGGATACGGTATTAACATCAATGGCGAGTACATCACTCACCTTCGATTTGCCGACGATATAGTCCTTATGGCAGAATCGCTGGAGGATCTTAGCACTATGCTCAATGACCTCAATGGTGTCTCCCAACGGATAGGTCTTAAGATGAACATGGACAAAACAAAGATCATGTTTAATGTCCATGTCACACCTATGCCGGTAGTTGTTGGGAGCACTATGCTCGAAGTTGTTGACGAGTACGTTTACCCGGGACAAATAGTCCGACTAGGTAAGTCCAACTTCGACCGAGAGGTCAATCGACGGATTCAACTCGGCTGGCCAGCGTTCGGGAAATTACGACACATCTTCTCGTCAGGTATACCTCAATCTCTGAAAACTAAAGTGTATGACCAGTGCGTGTTTCCAGTGATGACTTACGGATCTGAGACGTGGTCCTTCACCGCTGGCCGTATGATGACGCTCAAGGTCGCTCAGCGAGCTATGGAGAGGGCTATGCTCGGAGTTTCACTGCGTGATAGACTCAGAAATGAGGATATCCGCAGTAAAACCAGAGTGACCGACATAGCCCAACGGATTAGTAAGCTGAAGTGGCAATGGGCCGGCCATATAGCTGGAAGAACCGATAACCGATGTGGAAGAAAGGTTCTCGAGTGGCAGCCTCGTACCGGTAGGCGTAGTGTAGGGCGACCCCCCACTAGATGGAGTGACGACCTGGTAAGATATGCAGGCAGTCGATGGATGCAGGTGGCTCAGGACCGTGATTTGTGGCATTACTTGGGGGAGGCCTATGTTCAGCAGTGGACTTGTGAAGGGCTGTAATGATGATGATGATGATGATATTAAAATCACGATACATTATAATATAAAGAGTGAGACGATTACAGCTGCCTTCAGTGGCGTAGCTATGCAACCAAGGGCCCCGGGGCAAAAATGAAATTGGGGCCCGAATTGAACTAAAAGTAAACACTTTAAGGTGCAAAACTACTTCATCATCAGCTCCTTACTGCTTATTTCAGGGCAAAATAAAGAAAATCAACTATGTAGTATGTGTAAAATAGCATATAATATTTAGTTGTACTTCCTAATCTTACAAAAGAGTATATCCTGAGTGACTGACTAATCTATCAACGCAGAAACCAAACCGCTACACGTAGAAATCTGATAATTACACAGTAGCTATCTTATATAACATAGGCATTCACTATTCTCCAACTCTAAGGGGATCAAATAGAGTATTACAGTTTGTACGAAACTTTTATTTTACGGGATGATTGACTTGAAACTTAATAAAGGTAAGGTATTACGTGATGGCACCACTCTGCAGATATAGTATGGTTGTAGCACGAATGGGTCGGCTCAACCGTGCACTCACAATATACCAGCGTAAAATAGCAGCTTAATGTTGCTGTGTTTCGTATGGTGAGTGTAGAGAAATGGAGATTCTTTTTACTAAAAACCGGGCATTCCATCTAAGTCCCTAGGAGCTAGGGGTGACAACGCATCTACATTCTGATTCTTAATTGAGGATAAATGTAGATGTCGATGGACCACATCATTCACTACCACTAACTATTAGGTGGACTGTGTGGTCGTTTGTTACCTTTTTTTCTGTAAAAGATAATATGAAATAAATGAATTCAGATTTAGCATTTTTGAAAATAACTTATTACGGGGTGCAGAAAAAATTAATGAACTTTCTTTAAATTTAAAAGTCGTGGAATATACTCTCGAATTAAAAATAATAAATTTAACATTTTTATTTTTATTAAAAAGTTAAACGGTTTTAGGGTTTTAAAAAGGGGGTGTAAAGTTTGTATTAAAGACATTGTATTGAGACGCACATTCCAAAAACTTGCCGTAGAAATCTGATAGGAGCTGTCTTTTTATGACGTAAGCATCCGCTAAGAAATAATTTTGGAAAATTCAACCATTGGTAACAGGGGCGTCACCGTATACCTACTAGCGGTGTAATAATATTCACTACACCATATGATCCTGTAGGTATCGTAAAAGGCGACAGATATGATAGAGATGAACAAATACCAGAAAATAGTAAGCAGCGTCTTACTGATAACGACTAAAAATAAAAACTTGCGGTCGCTAACCCGCTCGCCATGCGTGGCAACCATGAAGTAGGTTTGTGTTCAATGGTGGACTGTTAATATAACGTAATGGTAACTGTAAAAGGGGTAAATATCATGTTACAGCTTTTTTAAACCTTATATTTTACGTGGCGATTGACTTGAGACATACTGTAGTACTTATTCTTCCAAGATGTTTCAAAAAAACCCCTTACAGAGGAGAGCTATAAGGTTGTACGGAGAAAAATTTATTAAAAAATAAGTGCATATTTCTCGTGAATTATAATAATAAACTATTTTTTAAAATCTAACCGGCTTAAAAAGAGGGTGCAAGTTCTATTTGAAAAATATTGATATGACAGACAGCTCAAGCTGTAGAACTTAGAAGCATGAAATTATAACGACATTGCTTTCTTTTATTACGTAGGCATTAACTAAGATAATATTTTGAAAAATTCAAACCCTCAGAAAGTAAAATAAGATGTTACAGTAGTTTGTACGACACTTTTTATTTTACGGGGCGATTGATTGTTGAGTATGCTCTGTAGATAAAATAAATAAATACGTAGTTTTTGATTTTTCAAAACAACCCCTTATCTACTTACCTACTTTTGAACTAGCTAACCACGCAACGGATTTTGATGAGTTTTTTTTACTGTTATTTAGGGATTTTTTACGGAAGATTTTTATGTACAATACATTCTGATTAAGTTGAAATAACAGAAAAGTTTAAATGTTTTGTAAATCAAAAAATCAATACCAAAGCGACAAACTAAATAGATCGAACAGTGCTTTTTTTAAACATAAATGACAATATGTAAATTGAACCCGTGTGAAAACGGAGTGGGTCGCTAGTAGTATTATAAGTGGGAAAGTTTGTTTGTGTGTTATTCTTTCACGTAAAAACTGCTGTATGTATTTGGATGAAATTTAGCACACATTTTCATTCCATTAAAAATACTCCATGGAAGGCGCTGTCCTATTGCCATCGCTCGCGCGATCATGCGTTGCATCCGACGAAAATGATCGTGCGACTGTGTTTTTAAACATACGCATATCTGCGAAATGTCCAATTGAACGTCGTGCGATCATGCGATGCGTCTGAAGAAATCGCGCATACGGATTCATCGGACGATGAAATCGCATCGCGTCATCGTGCGAGCGATGGCAATAGGACAGCGCCAAATAATTTTCAATATTGGTCCATTCCAGGCGAACAAAGTTGCGGGCGGAATCTGGTAAAAATAAACAATGACGAAGTAGATTACACTCAATAAGCTGTTTAAAGAAACGAAGTTGGCGTTTTATTTGAACAATAATGTTTATGTTCTGGAGGTGTGACAAATTTTTGTGATTTCAGTTCGAGCCGTTTGAGGGTCGAAATTGTTTTATTCTACTGGGATATTATGTTGTTGGGAATGAGGGTAAAAAAATAAAAGGGAACATGAACAAATGAAGGTAGAGCTGTAATCTCTCACCAGTTCTAGCAGTATAAAGTATAACATGATTTATAGTTTTGTATAACTCAATGCGCGCATACGACTGAGAGAGATCAGCCTTTAATTCTTCAATATGAATATAAGTATATGTAATTCTACGCCTGTTGAGGTATTCTACTAGTGTAGGCAAGGAATATTGTGTTGCTGAGGCTGCCCTGTGTTACATTAAGATGGGTAGTGATGCTGTTGGCTTGCATACGTTGGTGTTATCGTGTAATTGGGTTCTTCACATTACAGCGGTGTGTGATTGTGACGGAACACATTACAGTTAGTCGAACTGTATTGCTCTTTACTGAATATATAGTGCAGTGCACTGTGCTTCAGAATGGTTTCTGATACTAAACAAGGCTTGTTACAGAATAGTGTTCTTTTATTTAAATACTTTTGAGGATAATTTCTAACATCAGAAGTGAAATAATTTCTTACATCAGAAGTGGGATTAAAACCCTTTCTTTTAGCTCTACATTCTAATTTTCCAACAATACGTATAACTTTTTCGAACGTCATTCATGAAGGCTGAGAGGCCCCTTGAGCTTGGGGGCCCTGCGGCACTGCCCCGCCCAGCCCCAAGGTAGCTACGCTACTGGCTGCCTTGTAATTTTTGTTTATTGCGGAGTAAGTTGTATTTCCCCGTACGGCCAGCAGTGAATGACCACGATTAATCTTCATATTTTACATTACATTGTGATGATATTAAACGAAAATAAGAACTGATGATGGTGGTGATAAAGATAGAACATACACAGAACGTACTCAATCCTACCGAGCGTGTCAAAGTTCCTCACTACATAGGAAACTTCCTACATGTATAGCATAATTTAGAGTTGTCCTTTTCAAGAAGTAGTCACATCCATAAGTTTTTAAGTGCAACATAAATTTTATGGATTGGGATAGTCTGAACAATATTAATCGTTCAAACTGCAAGCAAAATTCAGCAATTTTTATTATTAGATTTCGAACTAAAAATTTAAGCCAAGCCTTAGATCTAGTTTATAAATTTGCTTTCCTTGACATTAGCAACTATTATATGTAACATTACAGGTTTCTACCCAATGCGATAGATAAAGCTCTATTTACAATCGTATATTACCTGTATTACTATATTACGTTATAGCTAATTATCCACAAAGCTAGTTTTGTGAATTCGTTCAGAGTACAAAAGAATAAATCTGTTTCCGTCGATCAGGTTTAATGTTCGAAACGCTCGCGTTAGCGGTGCCTCTCGCGGTAAGTTATTGCGACATCTAGGGTTATAAAATTGTTCATAATTTTTCATCGCATAGAAGTTTATACATGAGTAGCGATACGCCCCAGCTTCGCATGCGTGATTTCTTGATCTCGAAAACAACGCCTCCTACCGGATCTAAATGTAAATATTAACCATCTAAGGACCCATTCAAATAAAAAAAATTCATCAAAATCGGTTGAGTGTCTCGTCGTTTTTGAGTTTTAACGAGGCTAAGGGACAGCAATTGATTTTTATGCATAGAGAATATAATTATGATTAACCTTAAAAATAAGAAACGAAAGATACTTGCCCTTTAACAGCCTTTAAACTAATATTCACCTCTTCTCTCTCTCTCTCTCTCTCTCTCTCTCTCTCTCCTCTCTCTTTCTTAAACTGAAAGCGAATATTCGAATATTGCAGATTACGTCTGTATTAGGGTAACTCACAGATTTAATCTGTGGGGTAACTGTATATTAAAATACAATAATAACAACAATAATGTGGTTCGCCTCGATGTGGCGATATAAGATAATCCACTACTATCCCATATCATCCCGTACGTGTCGTGAGTGGCGATAGAAGGAAGGCAAATTTAAAAACGTAAAGTGATAAATGAAAATATTGACTTTTATTAAATATTATGTAATAATCTATATTCAGCAAAAACTATTCAATTCGATTCTATTCTTATACGGGGTAATCTATATGTTATGCATAAATGGAAGAATATTGTAACCGTCCAAAACTGCGTGATTTTTTTTAATAGCATGCATAAAACAAAGGACAAAGTCTACTAGAAACTCGTTTGTCTTACGACTAATATAGAAAGAGAAAAACGCCTGCAAATGAAGTTCTCGCTATCGTGTTGCTTCTTAGTGGTTTCATACTTAATTGAACAATATAAATGGTAATTCAGTTTAAAAATCATGTCCCACAGGGTTTATGGTCTTGCAGAGGTTTTTTCCGAACCAATAGTAAAAGAAGCTTTACTATGAATTCTTATAATCGATACTGATTTTTTATTTATATGAGTACCTACTTTATTTATTTATATAATTTTGTTCATTTATATTTCTATTAATATTTTAAAACATTGACCTTCCATGTAAAATAAATATTTTTATCAGTTATAAAATATACCGATTTAATATAACTATAGCTATTTATAAAGCAAGAAATAAGAAATTCAAAACTTCAATGTGTCAGAAGTTCTCGAAATTTACTGAAATATTTATGTCCAAAACTGAAGACAGTTCAAGAGTTTTGTTAGAAGTTTAAGTTCGATATAAAAAGATGAAAATCACATTATTTTAGTTTGCAAATAAAAATTGCATAGCAAAATATTTATAAATTTCTTCCACACATCGTGGGAACTAGTATATTAAAGTGACTTTGCTTCCCTTTTAAAATATCGAAGACCGAATTTGGGTCACGGCGGTCGGTCTCAACAGAGACTAGCCTGTTGAAGACAGGATAATAGTGCCAGATTGTGAGCGGAAAGAAAAAAGGCGCTGGACCTACGGTTTTTGCTTTCTGAGGCACGGGGATGAAACACCTCTAACTTCATGACTTTGGGTAGCTACTAAGAATTACTTGACAGTAAACTTAATTACTGATTTTTTGACCCAACCCGGGATTCGAACCGGGGATCCCATGACCAGTAGTCGCACCACTAGATCAACGAGGCAGTAAGAAAATATAGTATATAATAAAAACAATAACAACGATCATGTAGTTTTTAAATTTGAAAAATATTATTTGAAAACATTTTATAAAGAAATCGTAGTCGTTATATTTCATTTAATCTAAACTTATTCGTAAATAATGATCTCAGTGTAATTTTCACCATAAAAGGAGACATCGTATTCTTATATTATATATATTCATATATTATATACATTAATTTTAAAAAGGGAAAATACCGTAAAAATCACACATTTTATTTATACGTTTTTTATTCGTAATTTAACGGTACGATTATTTTTCGAAACAAAGAAGTAAAATAGATTAAGAGATAACACGCTTTTTACTCGTATAGGGGCGATGTCACGCCATTGTCCTTGACACAACCTAAATCGGCGTAATCGATCACTACACTCAGTGATGTCCCTTGCGGACGGGTGAAAAAGCCACATCCCGAGCACGTTGATCGATAAATTTAATCTCATAAGCCGTATCCATCAATATCTGTCATCAGCCGAAGCGCGTTGGTAACCTTGGAGTGACCCTTAGTAACACCGAAATATAATAGGCGGATTATATTTAGTGATAAAGTTAAAATATTGAACTTTAAATCGATTTTAATATCATCGGCTACACCATCACTTAACAAACACTTGCTTAAAATAGTTAAAAGAAATTGATAGGATAAATATTTAACGTGCTATTTTTATTTTATTTTTTCCTCGTTCAAAACATAAATTAGATTTATACCTGGTTACAGTCGATTGACGTTGGTTGAATTTAAATATTATGATTTATTCATGGTACGATCCATGCCAGAAGAAACAATAAACCTAGGTTTAACTGGATTAACTTAGAAGTACCCATGCTTTAAGCGTAAAGCTAAAATCAAATATATTTTCTTTCCTATTAATGGATTGTCAGTCGTTTTCATTTGGTAAGAAAATATAAGTATGTCAGCGAAAAATTTAACATAACGCAGGTTTAATTTTATAAAAAATTAAGAACCATTTTTAAGGAGGGGGGTGCGTTGTTACTTCTTACTTTCCTGGGCAATCTATTTACCCAACTTGCCCAGAATAAGGGTAATGTTTTTCGAGAGTATATTATTTTTTTTAATCTTTATTAATATAAAATACACAGATTTAAAATAATAATAAACATCGCCAAACTGTGCAACAGTTTGTTGGCGATAACGGCGCTCTTTTGTTATACATTAATATGTATTTTTTGTTACATACATACTTATCTTATCTATTACAATAAATATCTCTATCTTTAATTAATACTTATTATAGGTAGTACATTATACTTTTCATAGGAATGTATTTTTCAGTCTTTTCTTTAATGTTACAGTGCTTATGTCTTTGGACGTATCTCTTATAAAATCTATTCTATTAAATATTAGCGGAGTTAAATATTGCCTAGTTCTCTTACCATAATAGTTTCTTTTATGTGGTATCACATATTTACCCTTCTCAACTTGCCTGGTACGATATTTATGCGTTATTGTGTGTGCGTGGTTGTTTAAATTTATTTATTTTATATTGTTCTAAAGCAATTAGGTAATCTACCTTTTCATGCACTGGAAGTATTTTACATATATTAAATAATTTGTCATAATTTGTTTTACACTGTAATTTTACTTTTTTACTTACTAAATACTTAATTAGTCTAATCTGTAAATGTTTTATACGATCTAACTGTGTTTTGAATGTTAGCCCATAACTGCTCAATTAATAATTGATTACCGAGTCAGCAAGTGCATAGTACAGTACGTACAAGACTTTTCGATTCATGAAATAGCTTAGGTGAAAGAATCTACACAGTATTGATTGCAATTTATTACACACACCATTGACCTGCAGTTTCCAGTTCATATTACTATCTACTGTTAGGCCTAAGTATCGGTATTTATCTACTACATCTATGTTTGTGCACTGGCAGCCAGCTTTATTGAGGTGTAGACACTCATATGTATGACCAATTATATTTATGTTTAATTTACCTTGCTTAAAGACGTTACTGTGGGGTGAACTTATATACATAGCCTTTGTTTTGGATAAATTTATAATTATACCGTCATCATGTGCCCATTTAGTTATGTTTTCTAAGTCCTCCTGTATGTATTTTTGTGCATCACTCACGTTATTGGTCGAGTACATTTGGCTCATGTCGTCTGCATACATAACCGTTTTACAATGCTTTATCACATTAATGACACTATTAACATGCATAATGTACCCAACTGGACCGAAAACCGATCCGGTTGGTACTCCAAGACTCACGCTTACATCGTCCCCTGTTACTCCGTCTATCAATGTACATAAGGATCTATTTTGCAAATAGCATTTAAACCATCGGTTGATGGGACCTCTGATACCACATTCATCCATCGAACGCAGTGATACCTCGTGTTCCAGGTTGTCGAATGCCTTTTTATAATCAATAAAAAGAGCAGCGACAAACTTACCCTCATTGAGATTGTTGTTGATATAGTCGGCGAATTGCGCAAGCGCAGTGTCCGTGCTGCGTCCTCGACGGAACCCGTGCTGCGCATCTGATATTATGCTATATTGCTCTAAGTAACAACTTATCTGATTCACTATTACTTTTTCTACTATTTTATTTATTACCGATAATATAGCAATTGGTCTATAGTTACTATAGTCCATGTGGCTCCCCTGTTTATATATTGGTCGTATTATTGCTTTTTTTAATATATCCGGGTAAACTCCCCCACCCACACTCATATTTATAAATTTAGCTAATACTGGGCTTATTTCTTTCTTTACCTGCTTTATATCTTGTACTCTAATTTTGTCTAAAACCGGTGCTTTATTAAAATCTAAATTATGTATATATTTTTCTATCCTATACGCTCCTACCTTCTTAAAGTAAAAAGACTTATCACTTGGTTTTACATATGAAATTCTATCCAAAAATATATTGTCACAGTTATGCTTTATTTTCTGTACTTCTCCTGTGAACGTTTCAGAGAACTTATTGCAAATATACACACTGCTAGTTTGGCCTAAATATTTTAAAATAACGTCATCCAAAACCGGTGCTTTAGGCTTGCCTATATTATATACGAGCAATTCTTGTATATATATATATATATATATATATATATATATATATATATATATATATATATATATATATATAATCGGAATCTCGGAAACGGCTCCAACGATTTTCATAAAATTTTGTGTCCAGGGAGTTTCGGGGGCAATAAATCGTTCTAGCTAGGATTTATTTTTAGAAAATGTCTTTTTGTCCGTGTTTTCAGGCAATAAAAAAACTGCTACAATATAAGAAGGTAAATTTCGACAGATCACTAACGACCGTTATAGCTCAGGTGGGATGTCGGTCGGGCGTGATATCGGAGTTCCAAGGTTCGCGTTCTGTCTCTGGTCTAGCTTTTTTTCTTTTTTTTTCAAGTTCCCTTCTTTTGTGAGAAAATCTATTATTTCACTCCCTTTTTTTTAGTAATTTTTAAAAATACGAAAATTTTAATAAAACTAATTGCACTCATGATTTTTTATTCAAATAATCAGTTCAGTTTTTCTATTCTGTCAATAAGATCAAAAAATATTATTTAAGTTTCATCAGTATGTAATTTATAAATGTAATTTCAAAAAAAACCGAGCAAAGCTCGGTCATCCGGGTACTTTTAACTACATACAGGGTTATTTTTCATAGAGTATCTAAAATTTAATGTTAACTTCAAATATATCAATAATAATAACTATCATCAACATCATTACAGCACTTCACAAGTTCACTGCTAAATATAGGCCTCCCCGAAGGAATGCCACATAGCACGGTCATGAGCCAACCACATCTATCGACTGTCACCCTACACTTTGCCTACTGGTACGAGGCTGCCACTCGAGATCCATTGTTCCACATCGGTTGTCCGTTCTTTAAGCTGTATGGCTGGCCCATTGCCACTTCAGCTTATTAATCCATTGGGCTTGTCAGTCACTCTGGTTCTACCGCGTATATCCCCCATTTCTATGTTTATCACGCACAGAAACTCTCCATAGCTCGCTGAACGGCTTTGAGCGTCCTTATACCGCCAGCAGTGAACAACCACGTCTCAGATCCATAAGTCAACACTGGGAACACGCACTGGTCGTACGATCGCGTTTTTAGGTTTTGAGGTATACCTGACGAGAAGATGTGTCGTGATTTCCCGACGCTGCCCAGCCGAGTCGAATCCTCTCGGTTGAAATTGGACTTACCTAGTAGGACTATTTGTCCCAGGTAAACAAACTCGTCAACAATATTATGGATATTACATTGATTGATTGAGTGATCTTTGTTTTGATTATACATGACACATCCGTTGGAAGACACTTTTAAAGTCAATGAGTATAGTGCCTAGGTACTTCAGCGAATCTGCCATTGAGACTATATAGTCAGCAAATTGAAGTTGAGTGATGTACTCGCCATTGATGTTAATACCGTATCTTTTCCAGTTCAGTAGCTTGAAAATGTCTTCCAATGCAGCTGGGAAGAGTTTTTATTGTTTTTTTGAGTTTTTTTGAGTTTATGACTTTTTTTGTTTTTATAGGATAGAGTGACAAACGAGCACACAATCCACCTTATGGTAAGTGGTTGCTGTGGCCCATAGACATCTACATCTATCTTCGATTACGAATCAAAATGCAGATGCGTTGTCACCCGTGGGGACTAAGATGGAATGCCTCTTTTCCAGTAAAAAGGTTCTCCGGTTCTATATACTCACCATACGGAACAGCAGCATTAAGCTACTATTTGACGCCGGTATTCTATGAGAGTGTGGTCCTTCTCCGGTCGAACCGACCCATTCGTGCTGCAACTATCCTACTAATATAACTGCAGCATGGCTCTCCACGTATAAAGTCTGAGAGATATCCTACACCTCGCTGCAGTCAGATACCTTTCGTACTCGGGTTCTGTTTTCGGATAGCCATCGTTGCCCTACTGTATAAACACTTCAACACTTCGATATACCGATGGTCAACTTGGCACCGCCGAAAGGACTGTAGCACCATCCAAATGTTAATGGTATCAAAGGCTTTCTAAAAGTCCACATACGCAAGGCAAAGTGTGCTCTTCGGTCTTTTGTACATTTTGCCGATAAATGTGGTCTATGGTACTAAAGCTTTTGCGGAAACTGGCTTATTCGAGAGGCTGGAAGTCGTCGAGTCTGCGTGTGAGACGATTCATAATGACTCTCGAAAACAGCATGTAGACGCGGCTAAGAAGAGAAATCGGTATGGTACCTATTTATATATTTCACTTGCTAGTACAAAAAAAGGTGGTGAAGACTTAATAATAAATATATCACAACAACACCAAACCACCAAAATTATTTGCTATTCAATAAAAAAATTACAGTCGAGTTTTTCAATATGTAACTGTTTTAAGTTTTAAATTAAAGTGGCAACCTTAATTGCATGTTTTTATTGATTAAGGAGCTACCTCTCCAATTATTTTCTTGCTTGTACAGTGCCCTTAATTTATATTTTAATTTTGAAGAAAAGAAACAAATCAAAAATATTTTTAAATGTTTTACTATAAGTCCACATATTTAAATAGTGTTGGTGTAATTATTCATAATTTTATTTAATACGCGTATTAGTATTCTTCATGAAAGTAAATTTTATATAAAAATGGTGACAATCGAGCACACAATCCACCTTACGGTAAGTGGATCCTGTGACTCATAAACATCTTCATCATTGTAATTTATATTTGACAAACGCATCTGTATTTTGATTAAGAATCACAGTACAAATGCGTTGTCACCATTGTGGACTGAACACACACACACTGACACAGCCGATCCCTGAACTCGGTCGTGCCGTCCCATTTCTTCAAACCGTAAAATAGGTGCAGCATATCATGCATAAAAGTCGTTGAGGATATTTAGTTTAAGTTTTACTTTTAAATTTTAATTCAGATAGCTATATAAACTAATATTTCCCTTAACAAAATAACAAACAATTTTACGTTAACTTTACATAAAGATTGATTTGCTACGATTTCACAAACCCGGACTGCCACTAATAGGTATTCAGAACCCGTCTTAACTGTCCACAATATTACTAATTTACATAAGCTTCTGACTGCGAAAACAGATTACTGTCCACTTGCACTTAATTGTGAGATAGTTTAAGGATACACACGTTCATTAGATAGGGTGAAGAGAGTTTCCAACTTAAAGCATTTAATAAAGTGCTTTGCGTTCACGGACAGAGTGTTCGACTCAAATTTAATAATATGAGAGAAATATAATCCATCCACCAAAAATATTGTAATTGTTTATCAATAAAAACATATGTATTAAACATGCTACTTCAAAAAGTAAAAAATGATTTGAGAATATTTGAAGTCTAATAATTCACGTCTTAATAATGGTAGGAGGTCGATGATCATTGATGGGCTTTCTCAGATGTTGACTTCAGTTGATATTTAAATTACGAACCCGTGACTTCGTTGCCGACTCTATCAAAAATTTTGACGTGTAAGATACACAAATATCTGCAAAGTGTGATTGTGCATTATCAAATGGATATGTATTTTAGTTGCCTAACCATTTAATCATCATTATTATCATCGTTAGAACACATAGTTACACTAGTTCAATGCTCAACATATACCTCCCAAAAAAGATGCTACAATTTGTGATCCTGAACCTCCTTCCATAGGCTTTCTACATTACTTACGAGGTCATCACTCAATCTAGCGATAGGCCGTCATACAATGTCTGGCCCATTGCCATTTCAGCTTACTACTCCGTAGCGCTATGTCGGCCACCCTAACTCTGTAGCGATATTTTTATATAATTGCTTTGTATGAGGACTAATATGGAATTCCTCACTACTAGCTCCCCTTGTCCTTCAAACCGGGACAAAACAGTGCAAACCCTGCTATTTGGCAGCAAAAATGGCATGAAGGAGACACTCAAACGGCCTTCTTGGCAAAAAAGGAGTCCTGCCGCCTAGAAATATCAACATTGCGAAGTCTATTATGCAGAGAAACTTCGAGTACAGCTCGCTGTGCTCGCCAAACTCTCTATAGCTCGCTGAGCGACATTAAACTTCATATGGCCATCTCGTAAGATGACATCTCAGATTCATGTTTTTCACTGGCAACACACTGTCCTGTCCTCCTGTTTTCAGGATCTGTCGACGTACCTCTAGCTCGAGGTTGTACTTACCTTGTCGGACAATTTGTCCTAGGTAAACATCTCGTCAACGACTTCCCAACAACTACCTGCATAACTATGGCATATACCTTTTCTATGATCTATCGCGTAAGATTATCCAATACTCTATATCCTTAGGCTGCCCTTTGTTGAATCCTTTTTATTAAGGTGTAAATAAATAAATATCCTATATCGTTCCCTGGATATTTTAAGAGGTGACAAAGAAAAATGAACCAGATTGGGAGCATCATATTCTTGATAACATTAATCATCAAGAAGTTTGTCAATGAGGGTAACGTTGAAAGTTATATAGCTTTGGCCACTATAGTCATAGTCATAGTCATTTTTTATTCCATAGAACAATATTACATTGTATTGGAAAATTAATTAAACAGAATCAGAAATTACGTTTACATGCAATTGACTTAAATAAAACAAAAATCGAATAAAATTTAAATATCATTTGACAATCATTCTTTATACTTATATACATTCAATACTTTTCATGTCATAATTAAATATTTTTCATGTCATAATAGATTAAAATATAGTACATAAACAAAAAAAAATTAACATTCATTAAGTATATTTTTGTCATTTAGGTATTCGTCAACTGAGTAGTAGCTTTTCTTAATTAATAATGATTTGAGTTTATTTTAGAATCTTCCGTGGCACTAAATAACTTTAAATGAGATAGGTAAAGAATTAAATAGTGCAATAGCTTGATGCCTTGTGCTGTGGCGTACAACATTCAAAGTTGGTGTAATTGAAGTTTTTAAATCTTTTCGACGTGTCATTTCTCTCTTTTTCCTTTCTTCGTTTGTTTCATATTTGTAAAAAATTTTTACTAAGTATGTAAGTGAAACTAAGATATACAGAGAGGGAACCGTAAGTATGTCAAGTTTTCGAAAATGTTCTTTACACGACTCAATTTGTGGAATACGTAACATGGTGCGGATCGCTCTTTTTTGTAATACAAACGCTTTCTTAATATTATATTTATAACTGTTGCCCCAGAATTGTATGCTATAACGAAGTTGTGATTCTACTAGAGCAAAATAAACCAACTTAAGCTGCTTTAACGTAACTTCGTCTCGTAAACTTCTTAAGGCATAGCATGCTGAACTGATAGTAGATTCTAGTGCTGTCATTTCCTTTTTCCAGTTCAAGTACATGTCAATGTGGATTCCTAGAAATTTTACTGTTTGAACAAATTCAATATTTTTACCGTCAATGTTAATGTTTATTGAGTCCTTTTGTTTTGCTGTGGATTTGAAAAGCATTGCGTACGTTTTATTTGTATTTAGTAGTAGATCGTTAGTAGCCATTGAGTTATAATGTACTACGTACTAGAGAAGCTATTCCAAACAAAAATTGTGCGCTACTCTATATCTTCGCGCATGCGTGGTAATAGTAGAGTCGCGCATGCGCAGTTGGTATAAACGCGCATTGCGCTTGCGCGGTCAGTTTTTGTTATTATAGATTATACGTAAGTAGAATGGTCAGTATGTAATAATTGTTTATTTATATTGTATTGTTAAGTATATCGAGTACAATTTTTTAAATTGTTTTTTATTTTGTATATGTGCTAATTTAATATAATATTACATATTATTATGTCAGAATTACATTTTAATGATATTGTTATCTGAATATTTTAAAAGGTATCTATGTCAAATATAAAAAACGTACTAAATGTATGTTTAACAAAACTTATTAACATAAAATTTAAATTACAAATATATTTATTTAAATTAGAATCATAAATGTTGTAAATAATCGTTCATAAATGCTGGGCACGCGAGAGTTAAAAATGGACGAATTTATTCCACTTTGACTTTGAAGTGGAAACCTAAAAATAAAATAAAAGAATAATAAGTAGATTTAAACATGAAAAATTTAGCTTAATTATAATAACTTATATGTTTCTACAAAAAAAATGTGTAGTATAATAATATATTCGTCCTAAACTTAAGTACCCACAGAAATGTCGCATCTGAACATATTAATTTCATAATCTATATTCAATGATACGAGATGGCGTCTTAGGAATAATTTGCTTTATTATTAATTTATAATACTTTTTTATTGAATAAGTATCTTATTAACCGATGAAAAGTAATTCCTTGGTTTTTACTGACATTTCTTGAATTATTTGTGCAATATCTAAGTACACAAGACGGCATATTTTTATCAAGAGATTTTTTTTAAATCAACACAACACGTGACAACTCTACAAGCGCCTAGCGAGTGACTGATTAAAGTGCAGTGCATGCACCGCAGTTGAGTGGAACAGAGTAGCTGAATGCAGTGTCTCCTCTAGTACGTAGTACATAATAGCTCAACGTTAGTAGCAAACCAATTTTTAAAGTCATATAGTGTGCTTTTCATTTTGGTATTTAGTTCGTCTATCGAGTTAGCAGATACAATCGCGTTTGTATCATCCGCATAAATAGTTAACTTTACGTCTTGCTGTTTGGTATGTATGTAAGCAGTTAAATCGTTAATGAATATTATAAATAATATGGGTCCCAAAATGGAGCCTTGTGGAACACCCTTCTTTAAGGTTTTCAATTTAGATTTGTATATCGTTTCAACGCCGTCTATTATTGTTTTAATCTCAACAAATTGTTTTCTTTTTGATAAGTAGGATTCAAATAACCTCAAGATTGAACCTCTAACTCCGTAATGTTCCAATTTCAGTAGTAGTATATAAAGATTTATCGTGTCAAAAGCCGAACTCAAGTCTAAAAATAGACCTCCTACCTTATATTTATCATTGAGTCTACATACTACATCATCGACTAGCGTATTTATAGCATCTATAGTACCTACACGCGTTTGATAACCAAATTGCCTCTCACTTAATATATTATTTTGTCGCAAATGTGCTACTAGTCTTACCTTTATCAGCTTTTCATAAATTTTAGATAAAATTGGTAGCAAGAAAATCGGTCTATAGTTTTTGGGGTCCATTTTACTTCCCTTTTTATGTACCGGAAGTACTCGTGCAACCTTAATCTGATCAGGAAACAGAGATTGTTCCACACACTTATTCAAAAGATAAGCTAAAGATTCAGCCAATATATCAATATTATCTTTAATAATCTTGATGGGTATTTCATCATAACCATGTGATCATTTATTTTCCATTTCCTTAACTGTTTTTAAAATTTCATGGCTAGTAATAATCTTAAAAGGCATGTCTGTTACAATTTCCTGCACACTTTGTTTGAGAATCAATTGTGCGGAGATTGTATCACTGGCGTTTTTGCTTAATGAATTAGTTTCACTAAAATGACTTGAGAAAACATTTGCTACATCCTGTTTATTACTTACGATATTATTGTTTACCTTTAGTAGTATATTCTCTTCTTTTTTACGAAACGAATTTTTTCTACTTCCATTTACAATATTCCAGATTTCTTTATTATAATTTAACGCCGACTCAATTTTTCTTTGTATAGCTATTTGTTTTGCTTTTCTCAATATTCTTCTATATATCTGTATATATGACCTTTTATATTTATCTGCAAACACTCCATTACATATTTTAACATTTAATGTCAGAAACCTTTTCATTTTACTTGAAACCCTAACACCTTTAGTGATCCACTGTAATGTATTTTTTTTAGGATGTATTTTTCTCGTCCTTTTCTTATAACAAGTTTTGAGAGTGTAACTTAATTTATTGAGAAAAGAATTTATTCCTAAATTGTGCCAATTTATTTTGCTAATTTGCTTTCTAAATTCTGCTGCGTTGTGGTCACTTAGAACTCTACGACTAATTTTTATACTTTCATTCATGTTACGACTCATTTTAATTTCCAATTCTACTGTACAAAATAAACCAGCGTGACCGTCTGCGAGACCATTATGCTCTACTCTACTATCAATATTTGTTGTATCTATATTAGTAATTACATTGTCAAGACAAGATTTTACATCATTGCGCAAAAAGGTTGCTGAGTCAATTAAATATTTGAAGTTATAACAAGTCAACAAGTTCAAAAATTCATTTTTTTGTTTATCATTGTTTAATAAATTAATGTTGAAGTCACCGCACAATATAAATTTCTTATTAAAAAAATGTTCAGAAAATCGCTCTAATCTTTCCATAAAAAGATCAAAATTTTTCTGTATAGGATTTCGATAGCAACAACAAACATAAATATGTGAGTTTAGGTCTTTAACACCACAAATTTCAAAATGTTCAGATTTATATAGTTTTTTGCAGAAGGCATCTTCCTCACATTTAACATCATTTAAACCCAATATCATCGAACCACCTCGTATTTTGTTTGTTTGGAAATTGTAAGCTACTAATTTATAACCTTCTAATTTAAATATAGGAGCTGAAACCTCATTTAAGAAATGTTCACAAAAACAAACGTATTGTACCTCAGATTTTACAGAATTGATATACAGTTCTATCTCATATTTTTTATTTGTTACACCACAGACGTTTTGATAGAAAACATTCTTTTTTTTTTTTTGGCAGCTGACTTATTGTATTATTATTGACGAAAAAGCGAAATACAACTCTGAGGCGGAATATCCTCAGTTTGAGTGCCTGCAGTGCACTTCATATTATTAGCTGTTTGAATTACAATGCAAGGAGCATTTGCCCTCATAGTATTATTATTATTATTATTCGAGCTGCGTAGTTTGGTTATAAAGTTAATATAGTTTATTTTATATGTCACTCTCAATATTTCACGAAGAATTAGTTTTGCAGCAGTATTTAAATTTTTATACCCACGACCATCATTATGAGCATTATTATACATCAAGGGCACAAAAGACGCATGACTGAAGCTTTTACAAATCCACTGAACTAGGTTATTTAGCTTTGTTTCATTAAAATAATAATTTTTTTGAATTTCACATACAACAACATTTGTACATTTAATTTGGTGTAACGTATAATAAAAAAATGATTGCAATTCCATTAGATCATTATCATTTGAACCACCAAGTATAATTATATAATCCTCCTTAGTAAAGTCCATGCAGAGAGTATTACATGAATTTAATAATTCATTCAGCTTTGCATTCGGCTTTAAAAAACATGTAACATGATAATCATTCCCTAGTAAACTTTGTAATTTGCTTCTCAAACCGCGACCTGCTTGATCTGACAATATCATGACTCGATGTTTGATGTTTTGTTGAGTGTGTGAAGTTCGAGTTTCGTTGAGCGAACTTGCTATAGCGCCACGTGACCTCACGCAAGGTGTATCATTTATACCCGAAGCAGTGTTCTTAATCGGTGTGCTGTTTCGTGTATTTGAGATAGATGCCATCCCTTCAATCGGTTTGTAACAGCTTTGAAGTTATCGAAACTTTTCGAGAAAGTACTATTAAGCTGCAACTTAATAGGTTTTGCAGATTTAATCAACTGGGGAGAAGCTAAACCTCCTAAAGATTTATATACTGAGTTTATTTTTCTATATTGTGGTGAGTAAAATCTTTTTGCTAAACCAGTTGAATTTCTTCTTAGGCCTTCTATCCCAATAGTTTTGTAGAATTGTAATTTATTTTCATAGTTCTGCAACTTTTTTTTAACGAATTATTTTCAAGATTTAAGTTATCAATCTCATTGTTTGCCGTTATTAACTCCTGAGTCAATTTTTCTATAGTAGATTTTAAACTACTAAAAAACTAAACTAAACTACTAAACTAACCTCCGCACATTCCGATGCAGCTAAAGGAGATGAATGATGATATATTTGGAGCCACGCGTTTCACTAAAACTCACTATACAGTGTTGATAAGTAGACGTCAACGCAAAACACTAGGCACAAGAAAGGCTGAAGTTAGAGAAATTCGGAATTGGATAATGAAACCAAAAGGGACAAATTCTGACCTGTTTTATGACGAAGGAAATGGCTCTTTATTTTGAGCTCATCATTATGACGACCAGGCGATACTATTAAGTGATGTTTCAGTGATAGTGACGGTAAAAATTGGTAACCAGTTAGGAATGAAAAAAAAGTTAACAATAGGGTTCAGTTTGTCTCCCACTGAACCAGAATGTTAAATAAAATTTAATTTTTTTAATTTAATTTTAGAGGTCACGTTTAATAAAGTTACCGCTTCGTTCCCCTCTTGCTCAAATTCAAAGCACTAAAAACTTTTAAATCAAATAAAAAATCGTTGTAAGTGCCTAGATGATTACTGTAGAGTGCACGATTCAAATGTGAAACTTTTCACTTCCACAATACATTACGATAATAAATTCATACTAATTAACTTATAAGAAAAACAAAAACTTTACCCGTCAATAGTGCAAAAAAACAAATACTCAAGTAATTCCTACAACAAGCAGTAATTATTATTCTTAATAATTAACAGGGAAGTTAGATAAACCAAAGTAGTAGTTCTAACGACAAATACGTTTAGAATTTTTTTCGTTAAAAACGGATATTGCTACAACATCCTTCGGCGTTAATAACAACTGCATGAAAATGAACATTTTTTATAAGCGAAATAACAACAGGCATTTATTTTATACGATACAGCTCCTTTAATGCTTGGGAGTCCGTTCTAGTATAGTGCTCATGAATATTACGTGGACCTTAGATCTTTCCAAAATACTTGAGATTCCTTACTTAATACATCGATGTGTAAAAGAGAATATGCCAACTTTTTTCATTTTCGTCAATAGGCATGGTAAAAATTGCTAAGGGTTTTTGCATCGTATGATGACGAAAAATCCGTCTAAAAACACCAAACAACTTTCAGCGTTAGCGTATACCAAAGCAGTGGAATAATTTTACAGCGTGTGTTTCCTTATGAATACAATGCCAGTTTCTTCAAAGCCTTAAAAATGAAAATTTCTTCAAAGTGAATAGGCTTTTGTTAAAGTAGCTAGTTTCAGCTTCATCATCGCTTATCATCAGAGACAGTAGCCAAGCACTGGTTTATAAATATAATACATATAGTTACTGGCTATTAAACTCTTAAATGAGTGAAAAAAATCCAATTTAATAGTCGGCGCTGGATATCTGTATGACTCTCAGCTCTTTTTTTATAGAATTACTCACCAATTACCTTACCAATGTTTGTCATTTTGCAAGGATTTATTGATTTACACTTTATTGCATCGGATTACAAAGGGCGGACTTAATGCCTTTTGGCACTCTACCATTCAACCCGGGCCGAGTGGAAAATAATGTGATCGGTGACAAAAAAAAATAAAATTAACAATGTAAATCAGGAAAAAACTACTGATAAAATTAAAAATAAACTATTATTATATATATTAACATAAAAACAATAAACTTATCCTATCCATTAACCAAATTGACCATACTAACTACCATACCTACCATAACTACATGTTATATAATATGTTAAAGTCGTTATGCAAGGCGTTCCAGAGCAGTGCAGCCTGCATTGTGAATGATTTACCGACTAAATTAGAAAAATGTAGTGAGATCAGTGATCTATTAAATCTGATGAATCGGCAAACCATCGCAAACTGTCCACATTAATTAAACGATTATAAAAATAAGTAAACAGATGCGATAAAATCCGTAAAATTAGTTTTATTCAATGTTGAGTAGCCGTGTAAATAAAAGTATTAATAGGGTTTTTGTTCTTCTGAAATAAAACATAATTTAGGTTCTCCCTTCGGAATAGTGTTCGAATTCAAACTGTATTCGCATCATTTTCTACGTCCCGCTGCTACTAAATTGAACGTACATCCAATTACGTATATTCGTTTCCAAATTGCGGCATCCAATACTTAATAGCATGTTTAACATTTCCATTTTACATTCTCTACGAATATTGCAGTTTAAAGGTGATTTTTGATGAAGAATAATTGATATGACGATACTATTGTAAACCAAACAAATTAAAACACTCTTTGTTTTAATTTATTTGATTTTAAAGCACTTGAATAATAATATTGAATAGTTTTTGTATTATTTGAGGAAAATTCTACTTTAAAATTTCGTTTCCATCCATCCGTTTATTACAGCCTATATAACGTCCACTACTGAACATAGATTATAATTTTAAGGTATTAATAAAAACTAATGGTCGTGCAGAGGCTGAATTATATGTATATATATATATATATATATATATATATATATATATATATATATATATATATAAAGCTTCCTTTATTATAAGCCGCAAGCCGGTTCTGTCCTTTTTTACTAGTATGTACTAAATGTAAACCAACATTTATAAATTATGAATAAATATTTATTAATTATGAAACTTATAATATATATTGAATATTTTTGAATATTTAATTAATTACTGTAGGTAGTAAATAATAAAATTTGTTATTTTATTATTTACTACCTACAGTAATTGTTATTCTGGAAAATTTAACACTTTAACGCGCATTTTATCCTTCATAAAGCGTTGAATGATTCATGTAAGAGGGAAAATCGACTTCAAGCACGAAAGTAACGAGGCGCAATCATTTTAGTTTCGAGGAAATGCTCGTTCGAAAATCTTGCTCTGCAATCTTATTTATTTTAATAATATAGTATACACAGGTCATATACACAGGATAATATGAATAAAAAAATATGTGTGGTAAATAGGAATGCTAAAGTGATTATAAAGTAAAACTACGATGATTTTCCGAGTACTGGTGGACCGGTAGAACTCCTTTCTCCTGTTAGAGTGAGTTACCTACCTGCTATGTTCTGGTCTGCAGCGTATGGAGAGTTGGTATAGTTAGAGGCTTTCGGTATAATATGAGGCATTTTATCTTAGTCCTCAGAAGTGACAATACATCTTTCATGGACTGCAGAACTTCATTTGTCATTTCAGTTTCATGGTAAAAAGAGTATTAAATCAGCAAAATGAAACCTATCCAACTACAGAGAACTGAAAACGAGCTGGTGTTAAATCCCCGAAACTTTTTGCCACTGTATGGCAGGACGCTTTTTAGCTTCTACTCTACGTCACTAATTTGTTTAATTCACTAATAAATGTAGATATCTATCGGCCACAGCATCCACATACCTTCAGGTATATTGTGTGCACGTGTGTCACCCTTATTCTATAAAAAAGACTAACGAGGCAGTTATACCGAATTACGTGGTAGAGCCATGCTGCAGTTACATTAGTAGTATAGTTGTAGCACGAATGGGTCGGCTCGACCGAGGAAGGATCTAGCTCTCACAGAATACCAGCGTCAAATAGTAGTTTAATGCTGCTGTGTTTCGTATCATGAGTTTAGATAACCGGAGACCCTTTTTACTGGAAACGAGGCGTTTCATCTTAGTCCTCACGGGTGACAACGCATCTGCATTTTGATTCGTAATCGAGGATAGATGTAGATGTCTATGGGCCACAGAACCACTTACCATGGTGGACTGTGTGCTCGTTTGTCACCCAATCCTATAAAAAAAAAAACAAAATAAACAAGTAAATCTAATAGAACTTTTCAAATTCCGCTTAGATTTCGAAATGTCTGATATATACCTAATTTTTTATAAAATAACGTAACGATAAACAATTTTAGTATTACATTTACTTAGCATCCATTAGAAATCTAAGCTGTTTATTTGAGTGAAATCTGGGCAATGTTGAATAAATTCATTTTGCATTCATTTCAAATACCACTATTTCTTTTAAAACATTCGAGCCTCTGAAAACGAAGGAGGAATTGAATTGCAAATTAGTTTCTTATCAGGTTACTTAATAAACTTAGAAGGCTGATAAAGTAAAATTTCCCTTTTTGGTAAATATTTTTTTAATTGTACTTTATATTATTATAATTTTGCAATCTGCAATTCCCCTGGTGTTGCAGTTGCTCATGGGCGGCGGTAATCACTTACCATCAGGTGAGCCCTATGCTCATTTGCCTGCCTAAAAAATGGTCGTCATATTTATAACTAAAAACTAATCCTTATGATTAGGAATATGCAACTAAGTGCTGTATTCTTAAGTTGTGTAAGTAGGTGAGTACCAAAAATTTATGCTACGGGTTTGAATTAGTCTCTTATCAAAAATTCAGTTTTGTACCTAACTTGTAAAGACTTGTTCAAACCAAAGTAAGAACCGAAAAGAAATTTTAATTTTTTGCAGAAGGCATCTTCCTCACATTTAACATCATTTAAACCCAATATCATCGAACCACCTCGTATTTTGTTTGTTCGGAAATTGTAAGCTACTAATTTATAACCTTCTAATTTAAATATAGGAGCTGAAACCTCATTTAAGAAATGTTCACAAAAACAAACGTATTGTACCTCAGATTTTACAGAATTGATATACAGTTCTATCTCATATTTTTTATTTGTTACACCACAGACGTTTTGATAGAAAACATTCTTTTTTTTTTTGGGCAGCTGACTTATTGTATTATTATTGACGAAAAAAGCGAAATACAACTCTGAGGCGGAATATCCTCAGTTTGAGTGCCTGCAGTGCACTTCATATTATTAGCTGTTTGAATTACAATGCAAGGAGCATTTGCCCTCATAGTATTATTATTATTATTATTCGAGCTGCGTAGTTTGGTTATAAAGTTAATATAGTTTATTTTATATGTCACTCTCAATATTTCACGAAGAATTAGTTTTGCAGCAGTATTTAAATTTTTATACCCACGACCATCATTATGAGCATTATTATACATCAACGGCACAAAAGACGCATGACTGAAGCTTTTACAAATCCACTGAACTAGGTTATTTAGCTTTGTTTCATTAAAATAATAATTTTTTTGAATTTCACATACAACAACATTTGTACATTTAATTTGGTGTAACGTATAATACAAAAATGATTGCAATTCCATTAGATCATTATCATTTGAACCACCAAGTATAATTACATAATCCTCCTTAGTAAAGTCCATGCAGAGAGTATTACATGAATTTAATAATTCATTCAGCTTTGCATTCGGCTTTAAAAAACATGTAACATGATAATCATTCCCTAGTAAACTTTGTAATTTGCTTCTCAAACCGCGACCTGCTTGATCTGACAATATCATGACTCGATGTTTGATGTTTTGTTGAGTGTGTGAAGTTCGAGTTTCGTTGAGCGAACTTGCTATAGCGCCACGTGACCTCACGCAAGGTGTATCATTTATACCCGAAGCAGTGTTCTTAATCGGTGTGCTGTTTCGTGTATTTGAGATAGATGCCATCCCTTCAATCGGTTTGTAACAGCTTTGAAGGTTATCGAAACTTTTCGAGAAAGTACTATTAAGCTGCAACTTAATAGGTTTTGCAGATTTAATCAACTGGGTAGAAGCTAAACCTCCTAAAGATTTATATACTGAGTTTATTTTTCTATATTGTGGTGAGTAAAAACTTTTTGTTAAACCAGCTGAATTTATTTTTATTCCTGCTATCCCAACAATTTTGTATAATTGTAATTTATTTTCATAGTTCTGCAATTTTTTTTAACGAATTATTTTCAAGATTTAAGTTATCAATCTCATTGTTTGCCGTTATTAACTCCTGAGTCAATTTTTCTATAGTAGATTTTAAACTACTAAAAAACTAAACTAAACTACTAAACTAACCTTCGCACATTCCGATACAGCTAAAGGAGATGAATGATGATATCTTTGGAGCCACGCGTTTCACTAAAACTCACTATACAGTGTTGATAAGTAGACGTCAACGCAAAACACTAGGCACAAGAAAGGCTGAAGTTAGAGAAATTCGGAATTATAATGAAAAAAGGGACAAATTCTGACCTGTTTTATGACGAAGGAAATGGCTCTTTATTTTGAGCTCATCATTATGACGACCAGGCGATACTATTAAGTGATGTTTCAGTGATAGTGACGGTAAAAATTGGTAACCAGTTAGGAATGAAAAAAAAGTTAACAATAGGGTTCAGTTTGTCTCCCACTGAACCAGAATGTTAAATATTTTTTTATTTAGAGGTCACGTTTAATAAAGTTACCGCTTCGTTCCCCTCTTGCTCAAATTCAAAGCACCAAAAACTTTTAAATCAAATAAAAAAATCGTTGTAAGTGCCTAGATGATTACTGTAGAGTGCACGATTCAAATGTGAAACTTTTCACTTCCACAATACATTACGATAATAAATTCATACTAATTAACTTATAAGAAAAACAAAAACTTTACCCGTCAATAGTGCAAAAAAACAAATACCCAAGTATTTCCTACAACAAGCAGTAATTATTATTCTTAATAATTAACAGGGAAATTAGATAAACCAAAGTAGTAGTTCTAACGACAAATACGTTTAGAATTTTTTTCGTTAAAAACGGATATTGCTACAACATCCTTCGGCGTTAATAACAACTGCATGAAAATGAACATTTTTTATAAGCGAAATAACAACAGGCATTTATTTTATACGATACAGCTCCTTTAATGCTTGGGAGTCCGTTCTAGTATAGTGCTCATGAATATTACGTGGACCTTAGATCTTTCCAAAATACTTGAGATTCCTTACTTAATACATTGATGTGTAAAAGAGAATATGCCAACTTTTTTCATTTTCGTCAATAGGCATGGTAAAAATTGCTAAGGGTTTTTGCATCGTATGATGACGAAAAATCCGTCTAAAAACACCAAACAACTTTCAGCGTTAGCGTATACCAAAGCAGTGGAATAATTTTACAGCGTGTGTTTCCTTATGAATACAATGCCAGTTTCTTCAAAGCCTTAAAAATGAAAATTTCTTCAAAGTGAATAGGCTTTTGTTAAAGTAGCTAGTTTCAGTTTCATCATCGCTTATCATCAGAGACAGTAGCCAAGCACTGGTTTATAAATATAATACATATAGTTACTGGCTATTAAACTCTTAAATGAGTGAAAAAAATCCAATTTAATAGTCGGCGCTGGATATCTGTATGACTCTCAGCTCTTTTTTTATAGAATTACTCACCAATTACCTTACCAATGTTTGTCATTTTGCAAGGATTTATTGATTTACACTTTATTGCATCGGATTACAAAGGGCGGACTTAATGCCTTTTGGCACTCTACCATTCAACCCGGGCCGAGTGGAAAATAATGTGATCGGTGACAAAAAAAATAAAATGAACAATGGAGTAAATCAGGAAAAAACTACTGATAAAATTAAAAATAAACTATTATTATATATATTAACATAAAAACAATAAACTTATCCTATCCATTAACCAAATTGACCATACTAACTACCATACCTACCATAACTACATGTTATATAATATGTTAAAGTCGTTATGCAAGGCGTTCCAGAGCAGTGCAGCCTGCATTGTGAATGATTTACCGACTAAATTAGAAAAATGTAGTGAGATCAGTGATCTATTAAATCTGATGAATCGGCAAACCATCGCAAACTGTCCACATTAATTAAACGATTATAAAAATAAGTAAACAGATGCGATAAAATCCGTAAAATTAGTTTTATTCAATGTTGAGTAGCCGTGTAAATAAAAGTATTAATAGGGTTTTTGTTCTTCTGAAATAAAACATAATTTAGGTTCTCCCTTCGGAATAGTGTTCGAATTCAAACTGGATTCGCATCATTTTCTACGTCCCGCTGCTACTAAATTGAACGTACATCCAATTACGTATATTCGTTTCCAAATTGCGGTATCCAATACTTAATAGCATGTTTAACATTTCCATTTTACATTCTCTACGAATATTGCAGTTTAAAGGTGATTTTTGATGAAGAATAATTGATATGACGATACTATTGTAAACCAAATAAATTAAAACACTCTTTGTTTTAATTTATTTGATTTAAGTATCGTCTATCAATTATTCTTCATCAATAATCACCTTTAGAATATTCGTAGAGAATGTAATGGAAATGTTCTGCTATTGTATTGGAGATTTGGAAAGGAATATACTAATTGGTGTACGTTCAATTTAGGGTGAAATGTGCGAATCCAGTTTGAATTCGAACATCCGAAGGAGCCTAATTTTTTTATTTCAGAAGAACAAAAACGTAATAATAACTGCATAAAATGAACATTTTTTAAGGAAATAATAACAGGCATTTATTTTATACGATAAGCTCCTTTAATGGGGGCGTTATTATAGTCCTCATGAATATTACGTGGACCTTAGATCTTTCCAAAATTGAGATCCCTGACTTAATATATTGATGTGAAGGAATATGAACTTTTATTTATAGGTGGTAAAATTGTATTATATGAAAATATATATATATATATATATATATATATATATATGTATATATAAGCTTGCTTTATTAATAAGCCGCAAGCCGGTTCTGTTCTTTTTACTAGTATGTACTAAATGTAAACCAACATTTATAAATTATGAATAAATATTTATTAATTATGAAACTTATAATATATATTGAATATTTTTGAAAGAACTCGTTATTTTATTATTTACTACCTACAGTAATTGTTATTCTGGAAAATTTAACACTTTAACGCGCATTTTATCCTTCATAAAGCGTTGAATGATTCATGTAAGAGGGAAAATCGACTTCAAGCACGAAAGTAACGAGGCGCAATCATTTTAGTTTCGAGGAAATGCTCGTTCGAAAATCTTGCTCTGCAATCTTATTTATTTTAATAATATAGTATACACAGGTCATATACACAGGATAATATGAATAAAAAAATATGTGTGGTAAATAGGAATGCTAAAGTGATTATAAAGTAAAACTACAATGATTTTCCGAGTACTGGTGGACTAGTAAAACTCCTTTCTCCTGTTAGAGTGAATTACCTACCTGCTGTGTTCTGGTCTGCAGCGTATGGAGAGTCGGTATTGTTAGAGGCTTTCGGTATAATATGAGGCATTTCATCTTAGTCCTCAGAAGTGACAATGCATCTTTCATGGACTGCAGAACTTCATTTGTCATTTCAGTTTCATGGCAAAAAGGGTATAAAAATTAAGAATCAGCAAAATGAAACCTATCCAACTACAGAGAACTGAAAACGAGAAACTGGTGTTATATCCCCGAAACTTTTTGCCACTGTATGGCAGGACGCTTTTTAGCTTCTACTCTACGTCAATATTTTGTTTAATTCACTAATAAATGTAGATATCTATCGGCCACAGCATCCACATACCTTCAAGTATATTGTGTGCACTGTTTGTGTCACCCTTATTCTATAAAAAAGACTAACGAGGCAGTTATACCGAATTACGTGGTAGAGTCATGCTGCAATTATATTAGTAGTATAGTTGTAGCACGAATGGGTCGGCTCGACCGAGGAAGGATCAAGCTCTCACAGAATACCAGCGTCAAATAGTAGCTTAATGCTGCTGTGTTTCATATGATGAGTGTAGATAACCGGAGACACTTTTTTACTGGAAACGAGGCGTTTCATCTTAGTCCTCACGGGTGACAACGCATCTGCATTTTGTTTCGTAATCGAGGATAGATGTAGATGTCTATGGGCCACAGAACCACTTACCATTGTGGACTGTGTGCTCGTTTGTCACCCAATCCTATAAAAAAACCAAAATAAACAAGTAAATCTAATAGAACTTTTCAAATTCCGCTTAGATTTCGAAATGTCTGATATATACCTAATTTTTTATAAAATAACGTAACGATAAACAATTTTAGTATTACATTTACTTAGCATCCATTAGAAATCTAAGCTGTTTATTTGAGTGAAATCTGGGCAATGTTGAATAAATTCATTTTGCATTCATTTCAAATACCACTATTTCTTTTAAAACATTCGAGCCTCTGAAAACGAAGGAGGAATTGAATTGCAAATTAGTTTCTTATCAGGTTACTTAATAAACTTAGAAGGCTGATAAAGTAAAATTTCCCTTTTTGGTAAATATTTTTTTAATTGTACTTTATATTATTATAATTTTGCCCTCCCCCCCCCCCAGAAATGAGAAGAGGCCTATGCTCAGCCGTATTCAGGGGCTAAGGTTGGTTTGCTTTACTTTTTATCATTTTATTACTTTATTTTAATATCATGTGTTGCAAATTTTATTCTGCATCGTGAATAGTTATGTTATTAACTAAATATGTTATTCCTACATAATTAAAATAACATATTCAGTGTTTTACTAAATTTTATAACGTTATTAGGTAATAAATACTCTGTCTGTCTTGTTAAACTGTCGGTTTAGAATTAAAATGTGACGTTCCACAGGAAAAGGTACCTTATGGAGGTTTTTAGTTTAGGTTTAGAGTTATTTAACGTTTTGTGAAAATGAGACACAAATGCGTTTTTTATTACATAATATTAAACTGCAAGATTTTACCTTCCTTTTTCTTTTATTTAGGGTGCTCAATATTTGTGATCTCAAAGTTTAGTGGAAATGGTTTTAGTAGAAAAAATGACCATGACTTTAATAAATTTATTTTTTTTTAACTATAAAAATATTTAAACACGTTCTGCTTTGGTTTTTAACATCTACCGCCTTTTTCGCTCAATCATCACCGACGTGCTTTTGACTTTGACTTTTCTCTTATGTTTCGTCGCCATTTCCCTATATATCTTCCATTTATTCGGTCGAGTTGCGAGTGTAATCTTCGTCAGTAAATTGAATGTTTAGAAAGTTTAAGGGCAGTGCAGTGTTCTTAACAATGTGACAACTTTACAAGTCGAGGTTCGGCCGCACATGGAATACTGTTCCCATCTCTGGCCCGGGGCTCCCTAGTGCCAGCTCTTTCCATTTGATCCGCATCCAGAGCAGAGCTGTTCGAATCGTCGGCGACCGAGCCCTTTCCGATCAGCTTGACTCACTGGCACTGCGAAGATGTGTTGCATCTCTTTGCGTATTTTATCGCATCTACCACGGAAAATGCTCTGAGAAATTGTTGGGACTAATTCCAGCCGCACAATTTCACCATCGCACATCGCGACCAAACTCGCGATACCATACATACCATCTGGATGACTGGCGGTCCACTATCGTGCAATTTAAAAGAAGTTTTCTTCCTAGCACAACTTCCTTGTGGAATCGACTACCACCAGAGATTTTTCCGAACCTATACGACTTAGGGACCTTCAAGAAAAGAGCCTACTCCTTTTTTAAAAGCCGGCAACGCATCTGGAATTCCCCTGATGTTGCAGTTGCTCATGGGCGGCGGTAATCACTTATCATCAGGTGAGCCGTATGCTCGATTGCCCTCTCCCCTCTCCTAAAAAAATGGTCGTGATATTTATAACTAAAAACTAATCCTTATCATTAGGAATATGCAACTAAGTGCTGTTTTGTTAAGTTATGTAAGTAGGTGAGTACCAAAAATGTATACTACGGGTTTGAATTAGTCTCTTTATTTATATCAAAAATTCAGTTTTGTGATATCTAACTTGTAAAGACTTGTTCAAACCAAAGTAAAAACCGAAAAGAAATTTTAATTTGCTTTTTTATTTATTATATCTGATCTACCTCCCGGCTTCTCTTTAATGGTACCTACCTACCTACCTATACCTTGGTAGTTATTTTTAGGAGAATAGGTATGTCACACATATTGATGTTTGGTGTTTTGGGTTATATTTCGCAAAAATCATTTTTTTTCTTTGCACTTTGTATTATCAGAATTAATACGTTAATTGATTATAGTTGTACGAGTAGTAACTTATTAATGCGTGTCTTGTTAATTTCATAGTTTCCAAGTATATTTTTTACTTAATTACCATAGTTATATAAGTTTAAGACTAAGCTAAAATTAGATTCTGTTACTTGTACCATATTTTAATAGAAGTGTTACGTTGACTCATCCAAAGAATATTTTGTTTATTACAATGATAAAAATAAAGCCTGATTTTTATTTTGTATTTTTGTTTTATTTTCGCACATAATTTTTAAAAAATATAGTCTTCTAATGGATCTAATCAAATATGAAGGCTTCAATGCAAAAATAACATTAAAATTAAAAATATAATTTATAGAAAACGTTCAGAAGACACAATTATTAATGATCCATTATCAAGTTTCTCATTTGTTAAATCAATTATTTAACTTTATTTTCAGAAACACAGAACCGTTGCTCAGTGTGTAACTTACAACAACTTTACGTTAACTTAAAATAGTAATTTCCTAAAAGTGTACAATTTCCATTAAATTTTTAAATTTAATATCTACACACGTTACGAGAAAAATATTTTATTTGAATAGCTTATCAGTCGCAGATTATAAGAATATTCATAACTCAATACACACCATAAGGTACCTTTACTGCTGGGACGTCACAAATGCAGATGCATTGACACCCCTAAACACTAAGATGGAATGCCTCGTTTCCATTAAAAATGGGCCTCCGGCTCTTTACATTCACAGTACGAAACATAGTAGCAATAAGATGCTATTTTACGCTGGTATTCTGTGAGAGCGTGGTCCCTCCTTGGTCAAGCCCAACCATTGTCATACAGGTATATATACGTATTTATATATATATATATATATATATATATATATATATATAGAGGTCGATGGATGCTATCAGGATAATGCTTTGTGACATTAATTAGGGGAGGCCTCAGCAGTGGATTTGTGATGGGCTGTAATTATTATTACTATATGACCGGAACTCGCTGACACTGTCCCCGAGTTAGAGCTTATCCTAGGTTTTATTTTTTATAGGATAAGGGTGACAAATGAGCACACAGTCCACCTGATGGTAAGTAGTTGCTGTGGCCCATAAATATCTATATGTATCTTCGATAACGAATCAAAATGCAAATGCGTTGTCACCCCTGAGGACTAAGATGGAATGCTTCGTTTTCAATAAAAGGTGTCTTCGGTTCTCTACATTGACCATACGAAACACAGCTGCGCTGAGCTGCTATTTTACGTTAGTATTCAGTGAGAGCATGGTCCTTCCCCGGTCAAGCCGACCCATTCGTGGTACAACTATACTACTAATATAGCTACAGCATGGCTCTACCACATCCAAATAAGAATGAGTCCCAGAATAGACAAAATAGTTTCGGATATATAAAAATAACATCAAAAATAGAAATCGGCTTAAATAAATTTGATCGTCGCGCGTCGTTGAGTGATGGCGGGCTCGCTAGCAGAGACGAAGGACAGCGTCGGTATTTGCTATCCTTAATTCCAGAAAATATCAAAATTCTGTACCGAGATTAATTCGAACATACTGTTTATTGCTGTTTCACCGAATTTTGCTGTATGAGGAATGTTTATGACAGTGTTATAAAAATGGATAAAACAAACAGTAACATGTGGATATAGTTTTAACACCAATGTTTTAAAGCCCAATCCTTATTACATTCTGTATTGGCTGATGAAGATGATGGCAATGATGGTGGTAGGTTATGATAGTTATAATAATGATGTACAAGCGAGTATGTATATGTAGATAATTAATGTTATTCCAAGAGCCGACATTTACAGTGACTCCTGCAGGCTTCCAATAAAACTTTTAAGAAATTAATTTGGTTTTCTTGCCGATGCTTTTCAAGATTAAAGTGTTTTCACAAACAGAGCTAAATATGAAATAATTGCAATAATTGTTTTGTAATAATCAGTATACAAGTAGTACAATTAAAAAAATTAAAAACGACTTCAATATAACATTTAATTGCATACTTTGACAGAAATGAGGGTGTTATCGTGGTATACTGAACACATCTGCGTCCCCATTTAGAGTTACAGGTGTAATTTTATGTTGTGTTATTCCGTAAACAATGCATACATGCGATGATTTGCTGGCATTTAAAGATAAGTTTTGTTATCTGTATCCGAAACTCATAATCAGATCTTAACCAAAGAGAACATTTAGAAAATATAAACATTCAAATGGAGAACCTCCCCTCTTTTAAATCGGTTAAAAATAAATATATTCTGTTGTATGGAAATGTCAAATCCTATTATTACTAGAGTACATTCTTACATATACATATATTTATTTTGGCAAGCTAATTGCTTTTAAGCTTGTATAATGACATATCTTAGACCAATAGCTTTTTGGCGACCGTTCAAATAGATGTACAAATCTTTTTTGTTGTTCCTTTGGACAGAATTTTGCTAAGTCACTATAAATGGAACGTACTGAAAGGAAATATCTGTATTAATATAATCAGTTTTGTTCTCTTCAAACATAACTGGATTTTATCATCACTGCATATGTATATGTAAAATTAAAATATAATATTAATTTCACTATTAAACAATATTAATTAAAACCTTAGTCGGTTATATATTAGGAAACATGATTATGTTCTGTTTTATTTATAAAAACAAATAATATAATTACATTTCTACACTTTAACTGCTTTTTTACATCCAAAAGCTAAGTATAACCATTCATTGATGAAACGTAGCCCCAGCGTACTTGACACTATACCGCGGGGAGGTCTGTTTGATAATTTTAATGTATAATTTCTTTTATTGTTATAAATACTGTATATCATTATTTTACGTAAATAAATAATGTATATTGTAATGAAACCCTATATTTACACTTGAAAATGAAGCGTTAACTTTTGCAGAATATTTTTTTATTCCCGTTCATAACAATGATTATCCAAAGTATACAGTCTTCGTTTGAAAACGGAAGACATTGTGTAGCAGGATAAACATAATATTAACTATCAGTGCTAGTGAATAATAATAAATTGTACTAGTTGAAACGGGCAGACGTTCTCTTGCCAGTGAATATCATAGTTTGTGTTCAGCAACGTTTTTATTTTAGCGCATGCAGCTTAATTTATAAATTGTCGCGCTTGAATTAAAAAAAGCAAATAAAAACAAAAATTATAAGTTTTATTTGTTTTGATTTTTTTTGAGTTTATAAATATAAACCTTATCCATTAAAAATACATATATGTATGTAAAAATGCATATATGTATTTGATCGAACACCATGAAAATAATTTTCATGGTGTTCGATCAAATAGATTTAGAGTTAAACGATTTCATATATACAAAAATCCTCTTTTAATATATCCTATCACCATCATTATGTATGCCAGTCTAGTAGTGTCCACTACACTCACGCATGCAGTTGTGGTTTTTCGCAGTATGCCGGCGGTGCGCTTCGACATATCCTCGTTAGTGAAGACGAGAGAGCCGTAGGGCTCCGTTAGAAGATCCCCAAGTCAGATTAATACTGCGGTTTATTAGAAGTAGTTGGACAATTACTATTTTTCGCCGATTACAGAATAGAATAATTTTTAATTCAATATAGATTACTTGTACCTAACTCTTATTTAAAGTCATTTTTTACTGTACCACTGGTTCGGAAAAAACCTCTGTTCTGGGAAGAACCAGCAAGAGCAAGTTATAAAATATTTACAAAATTTATTTCAGAAACAGCTCGGAAGTCACCACGTCATTTCTATTATCAACCATGTATTCATTTATATTATGATAATGTTACGAGCTTGAGGTTCGTGACAATAAAAATTGCCGATAAAATTACCTAAATTAACACTTTAATTTACTTTACACAAATTAAAACTTAAAACACTAATAATGAAACACACTAATTTACTTAATTCCGCTCCGAAGCTTCGCTTGTGTCGCCGAGTTCACTCTGCCTCCATCGCATCTTGCAGCGCCTACTTATTTAAATTAGCAAATATCCAGAATGTTCAAGTAAACACGCGTAAGGTATCGAGAGTCCGAGTATAGATTTTCTAGAAACTTAGTTTCTTCGGATGGCGCTGTCGGTTGTGATGTCATTCACTGCAAAGCCCCCGCTCATGACACTAGATGGCGCTAGTTGACTTATTCATGCAACACTGCCCCCTCCTAAGACATGCTCGTCCCGAGCATTATAGGTCCCATAATAACGCGCCAAGCGATCCACATGGACGATCTTAGGAGTCCCTCTTGTGCCTTTCTGTATCCGGTAGGTCACATCGTTGATCCTGGTTACAATCCGGTACGGGCCGTCCCATTTAGCTTGAAGCTTAGGAGATTTCCCTTTGCTGCGGACTGGATTGTGCAACCACACTAATGAACCTTCGTTGAACCCTTTATTGTTCATTTTGCGGTCGTACCGGGTTTTCATTTTCTCAGACATTTGCTGGCCCGATTGTCTGACGTGCTCATAAATGTCATTCATTTTGTTCCGCAAGTCATTTGCATAATCGGTTATACTGCGTGGGGCATCAGGTGGTATCCCGGTGATCAGGTCCGCAGGCAGCCGTAATTCTCTTCCAAAGTTTGCGAAAGCTGGTGTCACTGCAGTACTTTCGTGAACAGAACTTCGATATGACAACAAAAACGGTTGTATGTGCTTGTCCCAATCTCGTTGCCGATTGTCTACAACTTTTGCTAGGTACCTCTCCAATGTCTAATTAAATCATTCCACCATTCCATCAGATTGCGGGTGATAAGAAGTCGTTCTTGTTTTATGAGTACCCATAACTCGGCAAGTTTCCTGGAATATTTGAGACTCAAAATTCCTTCCTTGATCGCTGTGAATCTCTAAAGGTACTCCAAAACGACAGAAGACTTCATGAACTAGTTTATCTGCAACTGTTGAAGCTTCTTGATTTGGAATGGCGAAGACTTCTGGCCACTTAGTGAAGTAATCCATCACAACCATGAAATACTTGTTACCGCTTTCACTCTCCGGAAACGGCCCCGCCACGTCAATGGCTATTCTCTCCCATGGTGCACCCACATTGTACAACTTCAATGCACCTCTACTACGAGTCTGAGGTCCCTTTACAGCCGCACAACTTGTACATTTGCGACACCAGTCCTCGACATCGTTTCGACAGTGGACCCAGTAAAACCGTTCTCGGATCTTCAGTAGAGTTCGTTTAACTCCCAGATGGCCTCCTGAATAATCATTATGGTACAGCTGTAGAACATCCGGTACTTTAGCTTTAGGGACAACCATTTGTAAATGACAGCTGTCTCCCCGAACATTTTCCCATTTACGGCACAGAACTCCATCCTGAAGCAGCAAGCTGTCCCACTGGGCCCAATAGCTTTTAGTGGTTGAACTCATTGCTGAGACGTCGCTCCACTTAGGCTTGGGAGCACTGGCCCTTATCCATTCCAGAATCGGCTTGATGTCCGGATCTTCCTGCTGTGCATGTTGTAAGCTGTCCTTCCATTCGTTGCTGAGGTGGTCCGTCCTGAGCATCCTCAAGGATACCTCTTCCTTACTCTCTTGCCTAGTACAATGGTTGCAATCTTCAGGACAAGGTCTTCTTGACAATGCATCTGCGTTGCCGTGAGATTTTCCGCTGCGATGTTCGATCTCAAAGTCGTATTCCTGCAGTAGTTCAATCCACCTCGCAACTTGTCCTTCTGGATTTTTAAACTGCAATAGCCATTTTAGTGCAGCATGGTCAGTTCGTAAGTGAAACTTTCGTCCCAGAAGATATTTGCTAAAATGCTGCAACGACTTTACCACAGCGAGCAATTCGCGTCTTGTGACACAATAGTTCCTTTCCGGTTTTGACAACGAGTTGCTGAAGTACGCTATTACGACCTCTTGGTCACCATTCCGTTGAGACAACACACCGCCGAGTCCTATATCACTTGCGTCTGTGTCAACTATAAATTCTTTGCTTGCATCAGGGTATCCCAAAATAGGTGTTTTGCACAGACGGTCCTTGAGCTCCTGGAATGCGATATTGCAACTTTCATCCCAGCAGAAATGTCGCTTCTCCTCGGTTAGCTTGTGCAGAGGTTTGGCTATATCCGCAAAGTTCTTCACAAATCGCCGGTAATAGGAGCACAAACCCAAAAATGCTCTAACCTGCGTCTTGTCTTTTGGAACCGGCCAATCCTTGACAGCGGCGATTTTCTCTGGATCTGTGCGGATACCTTCTTCCGATACTACAAACCCCAAAAAGTTAACTTGCCGTTGAAATAGTGAACATTTCTTCGGGCTCAACTTGAGGTTGGCACTCTGAATCTTCATGAGCACGCGTTCCAGGTTTTGAAGGTGTTCCTCAAACGTACGGCCCAAGATGATGATGTCATCCAAGTAGACCAGACAGGCATCGCCAATTAGCCCGGTAAGTACAAGTTCCATCAGCCTTTCAAACGTTGCTGGAGCATTGCACAACCCAAACGGCATTACTTTGAATTGCCACAGACCCTTTCCCGTCGAGAACGCAGTTTTCTCCTTGTCCTTAGGGTCAATTTCAACTTGCCAGTAGCCACTTTTTAGATCCAGCGTGCTAAACCATTTTACTCCTGTAAGCATGTCCAGCGTGTCATCAATTCTTGGCAAGGGATAGCTGTCCTTCTTTGTAACGTCGTTCAGACGGCGGTAATCAACACAGAACCGCATGCTGCCATCCTTCTTTTTCACCAGCACCACTGGTGAACACCATGGACTAGAGGAAGGTTCTATAACACCATCCTTCACCATTCCTTCAATCATGGTTTCCACTTCCTTTTCACGTGCTAACGGCAATCTTCTTGGCCGCTGACGGATAGGCAATTCCTCTCCTGTGTTTATTTTGTGTTGAACTAGGCCAGTCTTTCCTATGTCAGCATCATTTGATGAGAATACATCGGCGTACTTGAGTAACAACTTCTTCGCCTTGACCAATTCGTTCGGGGACAGAACACTGCGACAGTCTTCCAAAACTGTGGTCACTCTCATTTCTGAATCCTTGCTGGGGGTCCCACTCGATATATATTGGCACTGACGTAACCAATCCACTTCCTCACAAGTACCAACCAGTGTGCCTTTTTCTATAATCTGTTCCCGGTCGCAAAGGTTCAGCACACGTACTCCTGAGATGTCAGTGGTCCTGACCAAGGTTCGAGCTACTTTCCATGGAAAGTCATTGTTTACCCTTTCCACAAGTACACAACGGTGAGTTTGCCCAGCGTTTCGAGGAAGACTAACCGGAACAATCGTTTCCGATCTCGGCGGAAGAACAATCTTCTTGATGCTGTACACGTTCCCTGGTAACGCACCTTCCATAAAAAGTTCCTCCTGTCCACATTTCAAAACACCTTGCTTAACGTCGATCTCGCAACAATTATTCCTCATAAAGTCTAAGCCTAGGATGCAGTCGTCCATTATATCAGCCACGATGACATTATGCAGGTAGATCACGTTGCCTAGCTTCAACTCCATCTCCTTCTCTCCACAGACGGGTATACGCTGACCGGTGGCTGTTACCAAATTAATGCGTTCTCGGTTGTATGCGGAGTCCCCAAGGAACTGACTTATAAGTTGGGAACTAACAACCGTACGAGAGGCTCCAGTGTCTATGGTCAGTTTACACGGCATTCCGTTGACCTCGCCCTTGATGATTAGACTGTTCCCATCATGGGTTTGTGAGATCGAGATCCTTGGGGCTCTTTTAACATCAGCCAGCACCCGCCCCGCAGTTCTGGCTTTTACTCGTTTCCCTGCTGCTGCTGGGCGGTGCTGTTGGCCGCACTACCCTCCTGAGATCGTTCAGTTTCCCTTTCTAGGGTTCGCTTAGGGCAGCTGGATCGAAGATGGCCCTTTCCCCACAGCCATAGCACCTAGGGCTGTATCCTTTGTTACGGTCGCGAACTGTAGCTGCTGCAACCTCCCTGATGCGATGGGAACGATGATCCTGCCGCACGGCTTCCACTTCCAGTGCATGGGCCAAGGCGTCCTTAAGCGCCTCGTGGTGCCCGAGCCTCACAGCAGCTCTGACTTCCAGGTCGCGGATGCCGTCGATGAATGTCTGCACCAGGTTCCCTTCAATGAGCGCAGGTACAGACCGGTATGCTTTTCGCACCAGCTTCTCCACTTCTAGAGCCCACTGTTGCAGGTTTTCGTTAATGCGCTGCACACGATCTTTAAGCTGCGCACGAAAGACGTGTTCCAGGTGAGCGTCGCCATATCTCGCCTCCAATGCCTCAAGGAGTTGCTCATAAGTCACTTCCTCACCGAGAGCTTCCAGAACTGTTAAGGCCTGGTCGCGCAGGCCTAGTGTGAGAGCAGTCATGGCCTGACTTTTATTCCAGCCGTTCGCCTTCATAACAGCCTCGAACTGGATTTTGTAGGCTGACCAGGAAGAGGTCCCGTCGAACGGCGGCACTTTGAATCCACGTAGCGAAGGTGTTGTAGCTACTACGGGAGCTGTTGTTCCATCCCCAAGTTTGAGGTCGTCCAGCGTTTTCTTCACGTCAGCCATTACGTTGTCAACCCGATTGTTTACTTGATCGATTCGGGTTTCGGCCTCCGACAGGCGGTTGTCATGTTGAGCAACCTTATCCTTCACCTCCCGTATCTCTTTTCCGAAGATAGCGTGAAGGTCCTTCATGAGGAGCATCTGCTCTTCCTTATCGCGTTGGAGTTGCTCTTCTAAACGACGGGCCTGTTCCTCCTGCCGGCGGGCCTGTTCCTCCTGTCCGCCCCGCAGCTGCTGCAGCATCACCATCAGAGCACCTAAGTCAGGTGCCACAGACGTAGAAGCTGCTGACGGACCGGCTTCCGTGGCCGGCGGCTGGCCCTCAGACATCTGCGGCGTTGCACCACCAAATCTCCTCTGGTCCGTCTCCTGCTGGCGTTGACTTCGGGTACGGACACCCTCCGTTTCCTCCTTAGGTAAAATCGGCATTATTTTATCCCACTTCTGACACCAATTGTTACGAGCTTGAGGTTCGTGACAATAAAAATTGCCGATAAAATTACCTAAATTAACACTTTAATTTACTTTACACAAATTAAAACTTAAAACACTAATAATGAAACACACTAATTTACTTAATTCCGCTCCGAAGCTTCGCTTGTGTCGCCGAGTTCACTCTGCCTCCATCGCATCTTGCAGCGCCTACTTATTTAAATTAGCAAATATCCAGAATGTTCAAGTAAACACGCGTAAGGTATCGAGAGTCCGAGTATAGATTTTCTAGAAACTTAGTTTCTTCGGATGGCGCTGTCGGTTGTGATGTCATTCACTGCAAAGCCCCCCTCGCCCCCGCTCCTGACACTAGATGGCGCTAGTTGACTTATTCATGCAACAATAATCCCTTTTATACAGTTTTTGTTAAATTAAAATTTTAAACTTATTAATAGAGAGACCTTGTATATTTTCTGGGACTTTGTTTTAATAGCGTATACATTGCCCCAATAATGAATTACTGACTCTGTGGGGTCGAGAAACTGGTATCACTAGCTTGTGTGTGTTCCTGGTGCTTATAGAGTGTATATCAATTTTTATATATATGTATATATATTTTATACATATTTTTTGTTAAAAGTACCTTTGTTTTTGTGAACATACATTAAATTTTCATTTTTTTATAGCATTATGCTATGGAAGTAACTGAAATAAACTAATTTAGATGTCTCGACACCAGTGAAATCTCTAAACTTTTTTACACCATAAGCTGCAGAGCTTAGTCTGCTTGCTAGTTTAGATATATGGCCCACCGAAGCTTAGCGTTGAGAGTGATGCCAATAAAAACAGAAGATTCAACAGGGCTCAGTTTTTCACCGTTAAAAAACAAATTGATATTCAGATTTTTTACACTCATTTTTGTAAATTTAATGCATTTAGTTTTATTGCCGTTTAAATGTAGATTATGGACGTTAAACCAATGCACTAATTTTGATATAGCATTATTCACTTCGTCATATTTAAATGATTGACGCTTAAGTTTAAACATCAAGGAAGTGTCATTAACAAATAATAATTTAACTAAGGCTGAAATCCTAAGCTGATTCCGGCCGCCATTTATATCTACGGACAGACTAGACAAGATGAAACATATCAAGTATTTACCAGATCCTAATAAATAAATTATTAAGAATCAAGAATATTTTATATTTTTAATTCAATAATAACACTGTTAAATATCAAGCTCCACTTGTGCTGGTGGAATTCTTGACTTAAATAAATACTTCGATATGTAGACTGTATAGATAATTTAATAGGTACTTATACAAGAGTAGCCGTTATGCGTGCGTTCGCGACCGGGTGGTTCCGAGTAACTTAATTTAATAATAATTAATAACTGTTCAACATACGATTTCTACACAGATTACTTCCTAGGGGGCACTTATACTACGCTTAGCTGGCAGATTGGCTACCCTAGATATATTTTTAATTTTTAGTTGTTATTAAGAATATTTATAGTGTAGTTGCAATGTAACGTAACGTAGTGTGTGTACGAGACCCACGGGATGATATATGATATAAGGTAGTGGATATTCATTATAACACCACAACTACACATTTTATATATTATTTATATAGGTTTAAAAATAACATTGATAGTTAAATAAATAACTCCTAAATTACTAATAGCTTAAAACGCTACACGTGCAAAAACTATTTTATTTTACATTTATCACTTCTGTGGCGGGTTTGGTCAGTGTACGTTAAAAAATCAGAAGGTATTGTATATTATATCACCCTACCTCGCCCAAAACATCGCATGTTAGAAAAATCCATGATTGATGACAAAAATCTTACGATTTTCGATCAAAGATTTAAATAGTTAGATGGGCCCTTACCATAGTATGACCATTCTCAAATATGTTTATCATCATTCTCAATTTCATTTTCAGTTCATCTCACTCATTCGCAATCAGTGCTCATTTGTGCGAGTTGACAGCCGGATGTTGCACATTGGAACTAACACCAAGTGTATATATTCTTTGCTAACACGCTGATTTCACCAAAAAAAAAAAATCTTAGAATTCCGTCGTATACCTTTCGAAAGTGCAATAATAATTCTAGAAACACAAAATAAAGCCTAAGGTGTAACGTTTCACTCGTAAGTATCTATATTTAATTAAATATTGAATTTATTTTATTCCGATGTCAAAAAATACCAGGATATAATTACGGGCAAACGGAAACTATGCGACAGAGAAAGTAGTATATACAATTTCCTTAAGATAACAAGAGATGACACTATTGCATTAGTGTACGCGCGTCAGCGTCTTGCAAACGCACACATCCAAAAATAATGCAACAGTTTTTCAAGGTGAAGGCGCATCTAACAATTTAAATGTTCGTTTCAAATAGAGCAGTATAACCATCTCGTTTACGTCACACTTAAATACCGGGTAGTGGCGGCGTAAGAATATTTACTTCTCCTTAGAATCCCATGGATGTCGTAAAAGGCTTCAAATGGAAACAGAACAAGGAGACGGCTGGCAGCATCTTCCTAATAACAGCTAAATAGAAATAGAATATTGTGGTTCCGAACCAGCTTTTTTTTTATAGAATAGGGGTGACAAACGAGCACCCAGTCCACCTGATGGTAAGTGGATGCTGTGGCCCATAGACATCTACATTTGTCGTCGATTAATAAATAATAGGCAGATGCGTTGTCACCCCTGAGATGCAATGCCTCGTTTCCAATAAAGAAGAGTTTCCAGATCTCTACACTGACCATAAGAAACACAGCAGAATTAAGCAGCTATTTTACGCTGGTATTCTGTAATAGCGTTGTCCTGCCGGTCGAGCCGACCCATTTGTGCTACAACTATACTACTTATATAACTGTAGGATGGCTCTACCACGTATAAAGAGTCTTATGGATATACAAGTCTTATAAATAGTATATAAAATACATAATTATGTATTAAGTTTAATAACTCAGATTATAGTAAAAATTTTCATAAATATATGAGGTAATGTGATCGAAACACAAACTTCTAATACAACTGGTTTGTGTGAGATTATTAAAATTAAAATTACACCCATAATATAGCTGCAGCGTGGCTCTACCACGTATAAGCTCCAGTTCCAACCAACTTGCTAAGCGTGGCAATTATGGCAAATATACCCTTTATAAGGCGGTTTATGGGGGCGGCCTATGTTTAGCAGTGGATTTTTGACTGGCTCTAATTGTAATAACTACGCCAAACATATAATAACTAAAACAGCTACGATAAACAGCGTTCCAAGTGTGAGGCGTCTGGTTTACATTCACCAATCCTACTGCTAAGCTGGACTAAGCAAATTGAGAGGTGAGAGACCTCTCCAGCTAAGAAGAAGTGGTTCATATACTTTGAACATAAGTACAGCTTATAACTTATATCCATAAAATTAAATTAGATTAAACGCTCAAACTTTACAATGTGCAGAAAAGAAAGTTTTTGCTAGAAACCACAAAGTACCTAGTCTGTTATAAAATAAATTGAAATATTGCTTTAGACGTACTTGTAACAAACTGAGAAAATTCATTTCTTTATTTTAACGAGAGATTCTTCTAAGAAGATTTTTCTAAGAAGTTCAACCGATGTACATTAAAAATTTTAATTTTTAAGCTCTACTAAAATGAAATCACCTATATTAATTATCTGCGAATAAAAAACCTCTGATCTCGGTTCAACCATACACAAACCACGGTCTTGAAACACTTAAATCCATCGCCTCCTGCAATTTTCATCAGGTCATCGCGTCATCTAGTGTGACTTGACTTGACTGTACTTGCAAGTACGAGGGTGCCACTGGAGAAACATTCACCACCATCGGTTAACATTTCTGTAAGAAATATGGGAGGTCTATTTTCAGTTCAGTTGGACTATGTCAGTTACAGCAAATACCCTTGTATTTATTTAATCACGCAGAAAAACCTCTCTCTAGCCCGCTGAGTAAATTTGAGGTTCTTCATACTGTCAGCAGTGATGGACCGCTAATATTCTATACATATATTTTTAACTTGGAAAGAATACTTTTTGTTTGGTAAACACAGTTTTGGCAACAATTTTGCACTAAGCCCTATTAAGAAATGTGTCTTTAGCTTGCATCTATTTGGCATAAACCCAAACAAATGCTATTACCGTTTATTTGATACCACAACACTATTTTAAGCTAACAACATCAGTTAACATTGTAGGGAGCTATCTACACATTAAATTTGCGCTTTGAAAAATATAATAAAACGATTTTATTACGGCAGGGTATCGAACCTGGATCGCACACACACTGTGAAATTTATGACGGGCGCTAAGCCCCTAAGCTACCAAAATGATACAGTGAATATAATACATTTTATTGAATAATTATATTAATATTATTTTATTAAATAATTTATATGTGGTAGAGCCATGCTGCAGTTATATTAGTAGTATAGTTGTAGCACGAATGGGTCGGCTCGACCGGGGAAGGACCACGCTCTCACAGAATACCAGCGTGAAATAGTAGCTTAATGCTGCTGTATTTCGTATGGTGAGTGTAGAGAACCGGAGACCCTTTTTACTGGAAACGAGGCATTCCATCTTAGTCCTCACGGATGACAACGCATCTGCATTTTGATTCGTAATCGAGGATAGATGTAGATGCCTATGGGCCACAGCAACCACTTACCATCAGGTGGACTGTATGCTCGTTTGTCACCCTATCCTATATAAAAAAAATATATTATAAAGTAGGTCAAGGTGCAGGCTACTTTTTATAAGATAGGGTGACAAATGAGCACACAGTCCACCTGATGATAAGTGGTTGCTGTGGCCCATAGACATTTACATCTCTCCTCGATTACGAATCAAAATGCAGATGCGTTATCACCCGTGAGGACTAAGATGGTATGCCTCGTTTCCAGTAAAAAGAGTGTCCGGTTCTCTTCACTCATCACACGAAAAACAGCAGCTTTAAGCTACTATTTCACGCTGGTATTTTGTGAGAGTGTGGTTCTTCCCCGGTTGGGCCGACCCATTCCTGCTACAACTTTACTTCTAATATAACTGCAGCATTGCTCTACCACGTATAAAACTTCTACAAATAGTCTTGTAAGTCCGAGCCATCAGCTTAAAATTTTTAAACTGAGCATACAATTTGATGGCGCTAACAGGATTTTTATATTTTGAACATTTTGTTTGATACTACGCAAACATGGAGCGGGGCACCTTTCTCTTGTTCAAGATTGATATATGTTTCCTACTGATGTGAACTCTTCTTGGAATAAGATCTTAATTATAACGTCAGCAATATTATACACTACGCACGACAGCATTAAACACTATCTGAAGGAGCATCAACTAGTCCTTATTTGCTGATGGTGTAACTATCTTAAATATATTTATACCAGATGTAAAAACCCAGTTAGTGCAGTAATAGTGCTAGGTTGGGTTTTTATATCTGGTCAAAGGCTTAGAACTATTGGTATTGTGAACGCCAATCCTTTCAGGCGTCTATGACCATCCGTAGACGGATTACGAGCTGATAATAATGAAAGGGTTAGTACAATGGTGCTAGGTATCAGGACTACTCTTCTACCCGGGAATCCCTTTAGATAGGACCTCCCTCTTACCTAAGAAACTATTAACCTAAAATTAAAACTATTATAAATTATCTCAAATTGAATATGATTTATGGGCAACGACGTTTTGCCTACCGATCAACTCTTACGACTGTGTACGTGCGCAGTAAAATCAATTAAAATTATGCATTACCATGTATTTTGAATTTAAAAGATAGAATGTTTCAGATATTTTTAATTAATTTTTCTTCACCATTTCCCTATATTACTTATTCTGAACCTTCTTTGCAAAGGACATTGCTCAGCACCCATACATTGTTCGCCCTGGAAACAAAAGCATCGGAAAATTTTGTGTTGTATTGTCAATCATTAGTGAATTCCTATATGATCTTATTTTTATAGCGCACTAACTGCAGAAGAGATATATTTCAAAAAAAGTATCAGATTTTGAGGTTATAATAGAACTACCACTGTTATGGTTTTTATCATTTGGTGTGATTTTTAAGAAACTGAAAAACACTGAAGGGGGTTGGGGATGGAGCGTTATGAGAGATTTTTTGGTTAATTTATTTAATTTATGTATTTAGAATTTTGTTTCGGTGTGGTGTGTTGTATTGGATTATTATTATTATTTTTTTTTTTTATATCTTGATACATTTAACAATTTTAGTAACGCCTTTCAACAAAATAAAACCACTAGCAGAGCCGCAATTTACACAAAATGCACTTTTCATTGCATATGCGTAACTAGAATATAAACTCCCTTAGTAAAAATTCATGTATGAAAGGGCGCCCAACCACTCTACCAACATCAAGACATGAAATTAATTTTTAAAACAACAGTGCTGACAACATAGGCGAATTATACTAGTTCTGTAAATGTCTATCCTCGTATAATTTTATCGATATAATGTTTATCGATTTATTGTTTATCGTAATTTTTATATTAAAAATATTAATTATCATAAACTCGTGATCGTTTAGTTAGAAGTAAGTTACACGTTTTTTTAAACCATTATTAGAAAATTTGCATTATTCTAACTACCTATTTATTTTCGAATTTGACCTCATTCATTAGGTATAGTAGATTTTTTAAATTATACTTTTAGGGGATAGAAAAAAGAAATGATAGTTGATTGTTTTTATTATAGTTTCTATTTGCACTTCATTTGAAATAAATTCAAAATGTGATTCAGATTAAAAAATATGCAACTGTTCATTAAAAATTCAAAAGATCGATTATAATCGATTGGGCGTCCCTAGTAAATTTTATACACCACATGACGTTTGAAGAAGAATAGTTTACTTTTTTAATGTTAATTTTGGCATGCAGCTAGTCCGTGTTATAAAGGTATTTGCAACAAATATAATAAAATAGATAATTAATTATCGTGTACGTCCGATGGTTTTATTGCACAGGGCGATTTTGGACATTGTCCTTTGGTCAGTTATTAAAAATAATATGTGTGTATACTTGTACAAACTAGTATTTAGTTCATTTAATCTAGTAAGTTGCACTTTTAATAAGTTATTTTCTCCTTTTCTGATGGTACTGGAGATAGGCTTCCCTCATAGATTACCTCATATGAGGGGTGTTTGCCACAGTTGCCACGCTTGGCAAGCGGATTCGCAACCGCCTTTTATTTTCATTTTTATTCGTTATTAGGTAGACGTTGCTACCCGTCTCGTGTTTTGTTTCTCTCTGTTGCCTTTTACGTCACCCAGGAGTTGATATGAGGTAGAGGATAATTTTACGCTGCCACTATACGGTAACATAGTTTCTTTTTTTTTAATATATTTACTAAGGTATACAAACAAAATGTGCAAAGGTATTTACAAAACTAATATCAAATAAGAGTATATATAGTACATGTACTTTAAACACCGTATACTACATATGAGTACAAACAATAAGTAACGAGTTGAAGAGAGACTAAGAAACATAACTATTACACAGTATAAAAGAATCTTGCAGAATTAAATATTAAAGAATCATGCCCACTTTCTATACATTGAATGTCACCTGTCACTTGATTCCTTTAACAGGTCGCGTCTAACTAAAACTACTGTTGTATAAAAACAATTATTGTTTATAATAACATAATAACTTATCATCTCTTCATTTAGAGGCCAGAGAAAAATGCTATTAAGTAAATAAAAGTTTGAGGTTATAACAGCTGTCAGATAAGGTCTGTACACTTATTTTTGTTTCCACACCATAGTACAAAACCATTAAAATCGTATTTAGTCATAAATGAATTAGTTATAAAAAAAAAGGAATTGGTTATTTAACGAATGAGCAAGATTTTCGTAGTCTGAAACGAAACGTGTAAAACACGTTTTTAATATATTTTGGCATGGCTTCTGGGCCTTTGAGCCATTGTAAACATTGTAAAAAAGTAATATTACTTTTTTTCCTGACTTTATTTGAATTTGAATTGAATTGATACGAAATAAGAAAAAATATTTTATAACAATAATAATATTTTATAACATATTTTACATCACTAGACGCTATAGAAAATTTCCAGGTCAAGACTGGATATGATTCTTCGTAATACTTGTAATTTATTCTATAATCATTATACGATTGCACTATGCGCCTTAATAAGGAATGAAGGCCAGCCAGCAGCAGAAGGCAATTAGTAAGACAGATTTTTGTCATAAATATTTTATGCGAGTATTTCTTACGAATATGTTGTCAACCGCGTGGATCTTAGCATAGATTTAATGATAAACACAGATTCATTCAGAGTTGCCATAAAAATAACATTTTAAGATAAAATAAGACATTTATTTGCAAAAACATGTGTCACAAAGGTATAGCAAAGCATATGTGATGTTCATATTGGTACAACGACTAACATGTTTAACCAATATCGGCGTTCCAAAATATTGATGGATAGCTGCTAACTAACAACAGCAAACACAACGTAATTTCTGAATTAATTATCTACATATTTTATCAAAATTATTAAGGTTATTGGAATCCAATGATAACAATAACGATAAATGAATTTATTGAAAAATTAGATTGATCTTAACTGTACTTTTTTATAGAATAAGGTTGACAAGCGAGCACACAGCCCACCTGATGGCTAGTGAATTGCTGTGGCACATAAACATCTATATCTATACTCGATTATGAATCAAAATGCAGATGCGTTGTCACCCCTGAGGGCTAAGATGGACAGCCTCATAGCCAGTTAAAAGGGTTTCTGGTTTTCATTACTAACCAAACGAAACACAGCACCATGAGCTGCTATTTCACGCTGGTATTCCGTGAGAGTCCTTACCCGGTCGAGCCGACCCATTCGTGCTACAACTATAATATAACTACACTACGTACAAAATCTCTATAATCTCTATAATATAGCCACACTACGTACAAAACAAAAAACAAACATTGTATGAGAGCATAGTTCCTCGAGCTGACCTACTCGTGCTGCATCTATAAAGCTGCAGCTTAGCTTCACTAGATACACAATTAAACTGACTAGAGATTTTTGTATATTCCACGTTTTATTTTTTCGTAAATGGCCATGTAATGGACGTACATAACCACTTGGCAGAAACATCAAAGTGGCGGGCCAGTTTTGGCATCAACCAATGTTCCAGTAATTATACGAAGCTGTTACACGTCGAGAGCACGTTATTAAGCGCTGCTTGAGGGAAAATCTTTTTACCGTTAGCAATGAACGAGTACACTTTATTTCGTATTTTTGAAATTACGCGGTTTAATTTTTAATTATTGAGTTCTAGTTTGATATAAATTATGGACTAATTAAAAAAGGTGGAGATTTCTTTGTTACAGAACAAGGGTGACAAACGACCTCACAATTCACCACATGGTTAGCGGATGCAGTATTTCAGAGACATCTACTTTTGTTCTTGACATAAATCACAATACAGATGCGTCTTCACCCCTGAGGACTAAGATGGAATGCCTCGATTCCAGTTAAAAGGATCTCCGGATCTCAACACTCACTTTACAAAACACAGCAGCCATATGCTGTTAGTTTACGCTGGTATTCGGTGGGAGCGGCGTCCTACCCCATTCGTGCTACAACAAATATAGCTGCATGCGTTATTCAGTAGATTATTGTAAGTTACTTGACATCAAGAAGTTTAGTTCACCAATTTAGCCGATTTTTTATTCACTGATAAAGTACGAGGGGTGTTCAATTTATTCTCGGTATTAGGATAGTTTGCTAATAAAGTAGGTAATTTAAAAAAATCATTAGCTAACGGCAATACCTGAGGGTATAAATATAAAATTTCGAAATTCTTATGTAACCTTCAGTCATAGACGATATGAATGACTGACTCGACAATGTAGAAAAGAATCGAACACCGTGAGTTGATTAAATTCCTCACTGAACAAGGAAAACTCAAAAAACATCCATAAAGAAATGGTGGATGTTTACCAATACTCTGTTCCTTCAATGTCAACCGTACAAAAGCGGTCAATTGAATTCAAGAGGCAGGGAAAGCATTGAAGATGACCCCCGTCCGGGTGAGCTCATCACAGCGGCTACAAAAGGAGATGTGAAAATTATTGAAAAACGTGTATTGAAAGATACACGAGTAAGAATTAAAATGTTGGCAGATATGACTAACCTATCTGTTGGTACCATACACACCAGATTGCATAACTATCTCAAGTCAGTGCAAGATAGGTGCCGTGAATATTTACTATGCTTCAAAAGCAGGCGCGGGTTGACTGTTGTAGGGAGATTTTAGAGTTGTGTGGTGACCACCTAACAAATGTTTTTGGATAGGATAGTTACAGGAGATAAAATATGGTTTCACCACTATGACCCTTAAAGTAAATAGGAGTCTATGCAATGGCATACAAAGGGATCAGACCCTCCTAAGAAGTTCAAAGTCATTTCATTGGGCGGTAAAATTTTGGCCACAGTGTTTTTGGATTTAAAAAAATACCATTGATCGAGTACACAAAAAAGGTGAAACCATAACAAAATATAATAAAACGAGAAGAGCACTGCTGACAAAGGCAGTGCTCCTCTTTTACGACAACGCACTGGTTCACACGGCGCGGCTCTCCAAGGTTGCTGTACGAGACTTCGGGTTTGAGGAAATTAACCACCCACCATACAGCCCAGATGCTACTATATACTAGCCCTTAGTGACTACTTTTTATTACCAAACTTAAGAAAAGTCCTTCGGCGAAAACGATTTGCTGACGATATTAAGCTCAATCCGCTGTAATTAACCATTTTTCAGGCCAAGATGAAGAATATTTTTTCTAGGGAATAGAAAAGCTTTTTTCACGAACAAGTAAATTTATTGGTGGCATGGAAGACTATATTAAAAAATAAAAATATTTTAATGTTTTTATTTTTCAAAATTTAATACCGAGAATATATTGAACGCCCTCAGGTTATTGACGTAAGTTTTTTTAAATAGTCCAATTTTCAAGTATTTCTTTCTTTTCGCAGCTACAAAAAATATCAAATTCTAGTTCATAAAACTTTTACTTTGAACTCATAAAATTAAGAAAGTAAATTTATTTCTGTTAAAGTTGAAAAGCTCAAAAGTTGGATATTGGATATTTTTAAATTAGGAACCGAATTCCATCCCTGTCAGCATTTCAGAATTAGTAATCATAATTATTTTAAAACTTAATTAAAAAATAAAATAAATATTGTATATATTTTATTGTCAAGGCCATGGCCAATAAAAAAGATATTTTATTGGCCGTTCCCCACAAAATAAAGCACAACAAAAAACACGAGGATACAGGTAGTTTTATGTAAAGTGTGTACGGAACGTATATAATTTTATGATGCCTACTTTTCAAACTAATTTAGGTAGGCGTGTAATTTTTGAAATAACTTTTGAATAAAAACTGTGTTATTTAAATCTGTACAATATCGTATTTTTTGGATAGTTAACACTCATCTTTTTATTGCATACATAGTTTAACTTAATACTATTGAATATGAGTAAAACAAATGTACCTTTACGTAACAATATAAGAATGGTGGGACGTATTTTACACCCTTATAAAAATTGGTTCTCCAAACTACATCGAGGCATTTATCTCACGCTTCGCCAGGTGTTTCAGTACTTATATGTTAATGTCAGGTTCGAGAAAGGGTTTAATTGGTTTAATTTTCAGCAAATCGAAAAAAAAAAGGTAAGCATGTTTATGGGATAAATTAATCGAAGTATTTAAATGACGTCATCATTTTTGCAGGTTTTATTTAATAAACTTAATAAAAATTTAAGACAAATGTAATAGTAATCTAGTAGAAGTAACTAGCTACTGACCACCTCAGCGTGATGAGTATGGACGAATCTTCAAGTAGTTTGCGTCATCTTTACGTGGTAGAGCTGCAACGATGAAGCTCGCATGGGTGTATCCGCCCTGGGGTAGGAGCACATTCTCACAAAAACAACGTCAAATAGCAAAATAATGTAGTTGCGTATAGTGCGTATAGAGAACAAGAGACCCTTTTCACTGACATTCCATCTTAGTCCTCAGGGGTGACAACTCATTTGCATTTTGATTCTGAATCGAGAATGGATGTAAATGTCTATAAGCCACAGCAACCAATTATCATCAGGTGGACTTTATGCTCGGTTGCCACCCTTATTCCATGAAATAAATAAAAAAATAGCTGTCGCGTTGTTGGTAAGGTCTTCTTACGCCAATATAATTAAAAAAAGCTGTTTGACGTGGTACATATTGTACTGTTTGTACATCGATTCTGGGTCTCCACGGGCGGAGAAGAACAACACTTATATCGAATCATTATCATTATCGTAAGCTTTTAATAATTTCGCTACGGCATTTATCTCACGCTACTCGATATTCTTCTCTGCTGAGATAAAAGTAAAAAAATAAATTTACAGCCTATATACACCCCACAGCTGAACAAAGGCCTCTTCTTATTGCTGTGAAGGTTTGATAGCAAAGGAATATTCACCGCGAATGCGTTTATGGTGGAATCCTTGCGGATATGCAAGTGTTTGTGTGCATGTTTTCTTACCGACGAAAACGTGGTGTGGTAAATTAGCACTTAAAATTGCAATTCAAAATTTCATTTTTAATTCCGTCAGGGATCAAACCCAGGTTGCTGGCGTACTTACAGCCGAGTCAAATTTACAGCGAGCGCTTAGTCCCTGGCGACCAGTTTCAAGGACAACTCTACTTCTGCACAAGACAGGATTATAGCGCCAGGGCGTATGTTCAAGTACAGGTGCACTCTCTATTCCCTTATATCTATTCTTTATCTTCTCTGTCCTCTTATAGTCCAATTGGCAATGGGACACGACCAAAAAGAGATTACCCCCAGGTTCAATGGCAACTTCCTGACTCCGACTGCTATTGAGAATTCCTGACAGAATAGCTCAATAATTGATTTCTGGCCCAACCTTGCATTCGAAGTCGATACCACATGATCAGCAGCCTCTTTCGATACCAATAGAACAACGAGGCAGTTATTACTAACTTGTAATGACTACTAGACTCTACGCTTTGTAAAGCAAGTGACAGTAATAAGGCAAGGCTATCGGACGACCAATGTGTTAGTTTTTCATCCTGAGTAAGTTAACGTAATATTTTTTTTTCGTGACTAAAGAATTTAATGTCCACTTGATGATAACTGAAGACTGTAGTCCTCTGCCAACATCATATAAAAAAGTCAACAGACGTGTCAATTTCAACATGAAGATACTTCTTAAATTTACGCGAACACTTGAATTGTAATTTAGTTTTACTTTGTCAGACGGTAAAATTGTGAAAGTGTCGTCTACGTACCGCTTGTAGAATCTTGAATTTACAGGAGCAGTAAGAAGGGCTTTCTCCTCAAAGTCCTCCATGAATATATCGGCGACTATGGGAGATACAGGGGAACCTACAGATTCTACTTGCTTGTAGAATTCCTCCTGCCACAATAGATTGTGAGATGTGAGGCATTTTTTAAGTAATATCGCATATTCTTCAGGCATGTTGTTTTATTCTAGCTTCCTGGTTACAGTTGAGGTGCAGTCATCAATAGGTAGGCATGTGAATAGTGACTGAATACCAAAACTGACCATAGCTTCATTGTCAGTGGGATATTTGTCTTTTATCTCAATAACAAAATAGCATGATTCCTTTGTGTGTGCTCTGGTATGTCCTCTCAGCGGTGACAGTATTTTTGCTAAGCGTTGATCCAACTTACAAGTCAGTGAATCGATCTGGATCACTATAGGACGTAGTGGAATGTTTGGTTTGTACATCACCGGTAACCCATACAACCTCGGTGGTTTGGCATATATGATATTATCGAATTCATGTCGAAATATAATTTTTCGGAGTATTTATTAATTAAATCGCTAGTTGTTTGAAGCGTATTAGTAGTAGGGTCTGTTTTGACCTTTTTATATGCACTTTCGTCCCATAAAAGCTTTGTATTTTAAAATTATACTCTAACGTGTCCACTATTACTCTACTAGCTCATGTTTGCATAAGTTATTCAGCGCTGTAAATTCGTGTTTAGGAAGGTTTGATTTCGCCTTAGAAAGTTTTGATTTCGGTACTGAACTACAACGTAACAAGGATGAAATATCTTGACGTATGGCCTCCAAATCTTCCTTACCGATATTATTCTTAAATTGTGAATGTGTCTCTTACAAGGGATAAAGAAAAAGATCTATAAAAACCCGCGAGAAATAACATATAGCTGACGTAAAGCACCGACGCTCCGGGAAGTCTGCAGTCTGTGAACATGTTAATCAGATTTGATAAACCACAAATCCTCGCAAAAATACACCGATCCCTACCAAGTATGATATGTGAGGCTATTAAAATTAAAAAAAAATCTTGATTTCATTAGAGAAGATAGATGGGTGCTGCCATCTGTTTGGGATCCTATAATTAACAAAATTAAATCCAAACCCAAGCATACCACTGCAAGACTTCGAGACACTGTAAGCTCATTCTGCGTAGATTGTACCAAAAATTGATATTCATAAACTGAAGGTAGCCGGGCTAACTATGAAATTGAACAACAAAAATCTCAGTTCTGGCCGTAATCATGGGTGCTATAAAGCACCCAAAAAGATGGGAATCAAAGAATTAAAAATTAAATTACAAAATAAGTTAACTAAGCGCGATAAAATCCGTGTAAACAGTTTTATTCAATGAAGATGTGCAATGAAGCGCTCAAAAAAGTTTTAATTTTAATTTATTTGAGGAACGGTCAACTGCGTGATAATGTCAGCCTTACAAGTGACACAAAAAATTGCACAACGCCAGCAAGAACTTAGGTTCTTAGCCCACTCACACAACTCCGCTCCCACCCGGGAAAAATAATATAATTCAAATATGGGCTTTAAGTATTGCTCTTTAGATATATTTTACATTGGCAACGTAAATTAGCGGACAGCTCGCTGACAGCGAGCTTACCGCTGTCAGGACTGCTCGGCAGTCGACTCCTCTTGACCACGCATTGCAAGCAAGCGGTCTGCGCGGCGTTCACGCGCTGACAGCTAGCGGTCTGCGCGGCGTCCACTCGCTGACAGCTAGCGGTCGCCGCACCGCGCTCGCCGGTCGGCCGCATTTTATGCACCCAAAATCTTCGTCTGTTGTTTTTTGAGCTTCTATCTTCATCGTCAAGTCCAATAGCAATAATCGCTAATTCGAGCGTTGTGAATTGAGACATAGCAAAAATACGAGTTGTTTCAATGGAAACTGACCACGAACTGTGTCTATCGCGAAAAGCGAAAGCGGTCGGCGCGTGGACAGCTGGATGCCTGCTGGCTGTCGCCGCGTTTACAGCTGGTGCCTGCTAGCTGTCGTCACGTGGACTGCTGGGTGCCAGCTAGCTGTCGCCTTAGTTCAGGGCGGTATTGGGTAGGAGCGGTGTTGGAGCAGAGTCGTGTAAGTGGGCTAAGACCTTTAAGAGTAGGCGTTGGCCATGCTCGAGCGACCGCGGGTAGCGGAGGCGACCTGTGGCGGTGGGAGGCGTGACGACGCTGCGCCTTGCCGCTGTAGTATGATACTTTTTGCGAGGACTAAAAATGACCAGAAGGTATTAGTTGTTTGCTCAAAATATAATGCAAATTAAAATAGGAGTTCGTGAATTAAACTAAAACAGCCATCAGTTTGTACAGTTGTCGTTTGTGTTGTTTGTTTGTTTGTACTGTATGATGAAATACGTCAATACCCACAAAACTTTTTGGGAAATATAATATTATTCATATAATTTTCATGCTTACTAGACCATATTGTAGACTGAGACATTATTTCGCTAGTAAACATCTTCGTATTTATGTTTTGCATCGCGGAAAAATCAAAACAATTTGATTAAAATGCAAGTCGCGCAAACATGTACTTATATCCTTCACTGGTCGTGGTCGCCGGATGCAAGAAACGTCGCGCTAGCGTGGCACACAACTTAGATGGAGTGACTAATAGCCTATAATTTTACAGGTTCTCTATCTTCTTAAGACCCAAGAGACCAGTGAGAGGTAGTAAGGTACTACACTCCTGCACATACGAATTCCTAGGCAAAAAAGGAGTCCAGTAGATAACAATACCACTTAAAAATAACATGAACACTACACTTATAGTATTTGCGTAAGTCGTAATTAATCATCTTCCCTTGAAGACATCCACATAATAGTCGGTCTGAAACACAGGCACTGACAAATCATTCCACACCCTTACTGTACGAATTACGAAAGACGAAGTTAACGGTTTAATTCGTATGCGTAGAATACGTACGTAATAGTACGATGTTCGAAATTGGTTGTGCAAACTTCAGGATGTATCCTAAACAACACCGAGACGCAAGGTCAACAAAGCAAGAGCCAAATCAAGGTCACCAATAAACCTCTCAGCATACATCTTCACTAGCGCCAAGCGCCACTTAGTAGCGTTTTGATTTTTACTACTTAAAATTATATGTCTGATAATAACCCCTAGGAAAAAAGTGATCAATGCTATGCTTTTTCTAAATATTTTCACATTTAATTGTACAACATACTAAGTTTTACATTATTTTTTTAAAAGTCCCTCTGGATTTTTTTTCTGATTCGTTCGACTAACTTTAATATAATAATATTATAATTGAATATAATGGCAACCATATAAGAAATGCGTGATAGTACAGAAGTTTTTTCCAAGCCAGAAGTAAAAGCGTAAATGACTTTCAAAAAGTCTTTTGTAGGTAATCTATATTGAATAAAAGTTATTATATTCTTTTCCTTTCTAATTGCATTGGGTCTTGCGGACTTTTTAAAGCTTTTGCGATGTGAAGTACCGCCGCATCTTTTCCGAGACATCTCCGCCTTAAACTTAATGAACCGCCTAAAGTTAGGATCTACCTAATAATATAGATCTAAATTTATCTACTTAATCTAATATATAAAAAACCGGCCAAGAGCGTGTCAGGCCACGCTCAGTGTAGGGTTCCGTAGTTTTCCGTCAGTCACAATAAGCGTTCCCACTTATGAGTTTAAAGGTGGGTATTCATTATGTTCGCGCTCCAGCAGCGCTCCGCGCTCCTGCAACTGCTCCCGGTAGTGGGTGGGTGTTTCCATCCAAGTTCAAAATGATTTTCCTAGAAAGTCCTTATAAAGTTCTACTTTTCAGATTTTTTTCATATTTTCTAAACTTATGGTTCAAAAGTTAGAGGGGGGGGGACACATTGTTTTTTACTTTTGGAGCGATTATTTCCGAAATTATTGACATTATCAAAAAAATTTTAGCAAACCCCTCTTCATTTTTAAATACCTTTCCAACAATATATCACACGTTAGGATTGAAATTAAAAAAAAATCACTTCCCACTTTACATATAGGGGGGCTACCCTAATAAAACATTTTTTTCCAATTTTTATTTTACCACTTTGTCGGTGTGATTGATACACATATTGGTACCAAATTTCAGCTTTCTAGTGCTAACGGTCACAGAGATTAAGCGAGGACGGACAGACGGACAGACAGACATGGCGAAACTATAAGGGTTCCTATTTGACTACGGAACCCTAAAAAATAATATTTGTTTACATACTGATTTTTTATATTTGCGCGAACTACGACGTGCTGAAGCTCGGTGGCCAGGTGTTTGCTGTCACAGATCCCTCGTGCTCTCTGTAACATAGATTTGCCCACGGTAGCTTACTGTGAAGGATGGTGGTGAGATTAACCGTTTAAATATCGGTTTGTATGGGTCTTTTCCCTATACACAGTGTGACCTACGGTGTTGTGAGGATTTCGGATGACTGACTTTCAATAGAGAAGGAGGCTGGGTACTACCACCTGCTTGGGACCCTGTATTAAAACTAAATAAGATAATTGAATGGCTACAAGCTCACAATTTAAAAATTAACTTAGCAAAATCAAATTTTATTCAATTCAATAAATCAAAACATAACCAATACAATTTCAAGCTAAATATTAAAAAAATCGATGAAATCGAAAAAACTAATCATTGGTCATTATAGACCAGAATCTGAACTGGAAAGAACATATCGATGATGTTTGTAATAAAATAAACAAATATTCATACGCGCTCAACCGAATAAAAAAAGTGACAGATATAAAAACGTCTGTTATGACTTACCGAGCTTATGCCGAGTCTAAACTTCGTTACGGACTGGTGATGTGAGGAAATAGTTCGGATTGGAATCGGGTATTCCTTGCGCAGAAAAAATGTATCAGAGCAATCAGCGGAATGCGGACCTGATGAATCGTGTCAGCCTCTATTTAAAGGTCTTGGAATACTGCCACTACCAGCACTATATATTTTTGAAATTTGTATTTTTGTTCAGAGACACAAACAATTATTTGAGAAAGCTTGTGAGGTACAGTCTACTCGCTCACGTAGCGACCCACACAAGCTAGTACTTAAGGTACATAATGATTTGTGACCTAAATCACAAAAATACGGCAAAAGTTGCCTTACCATGTGTGTCCGAATATACAACAAACTCCCTGACGAACTTAAAACCCTAAACATTACATTGTTCAAAAGGAAATTGTCCAAATGGCTCAATGAAAATAATTTCTATAGCGTAAAAAATTCTTGGATATTAAAAATTTGATTCTGTATCGGATAATATTATATAAACTTACATTTAAATATTATTGTTAAAGTATAGTTACAATATATCTTTAATTAAGTTATGCGAATTTTCACTAGGTATTGCAATTGACGATGCTCAGAATTGACATTTAATGAATTATTATAAGTACACGGTTGACCGAGCTTTGCTCGGTATTTTTCGCTCGGTTTTTTCTAATTCGTGTGTTTTGGAAATTATATTTAGATACAAATTACATACTGATGAAATACGAATAATATTTTTTGATCTTAGCGACATAATAGAAAAAACTGAACTGGTTATTTAAATATAAAATCATGAGTGCAATTAGTTTAATTTAAATTTTCGTGTTTTTAAAAAATACTAAAAAAAGGGCTCGAAAAAAATAGATTTTCTCAAAAAAAGAAAGGAACTTGAAAAAAAAATCAAAAAAAGTCTGTCAGTCTGGGCTCGAACCATGGTATTACGATTTTGTGACCGCTCAATATACCAATTAAGCTATTTGCAATCATTAATAAACTGTCAAAATTTACCTTCTTATCTAACAATATTGTAGCAGTTTTTCATTGCCTAAAAACACGGACAAAAAGACATTTTCTATAAATAAATCCTAGCTAGATCGATTTATTTCCCCCCGAAACTCCCTGCACACAAAATTTAATGAAAATCGTTGGAGCCGTTTCCGAGATTCCGATTATATATATATATATATATATATATATATATATATATATATATATATATATATATATATATATATATATATATATATACAAGAATTGCCCGTTTAAAGGTATAGGATATGACTTCTCTATATTTTATTTTGAACTAGATCATGTGACTAATTATTGTATTCCTAATAGCTAAGGAATTATTTGTCATTATTTAAAAATAATGCATGCTATGTAAAATAAGCAAAACATGAGCGCTCGTTCTTATATGTTAACAACATTCATACTATGTCTTACGCAAATAATTTATTAAATAATAAATTATTTTCACATCTGGTTGGGTTCTATAAATATATAATTATAAATTAAAATGAAAAGATAGATATACATAAATATCAATAAAATAAAATAAATAAAAAAAAATACATAAATAAATAAGATCCAACCAGATGAAAGCCCTCAGCAGGAGAGACCAAACGGCCGAGGGTTAGGAGGAAAGGGAAAGAAACCGACGGCGGGCGGTATCGAGGAGCACTGCCTTCTGCGGTCCGTCACGGAGTCCCAGTCGCCTCAGATGACCCGAGAGGCTGACTGGGATTAGCCCATTTGCAGAGACGACTACAGGAATAATTTCGGCCGGCCGACCACCCCACATGTCGATCACCTCGTGAGCCAGGTCCAGATATTTTGTTCGCTTATCTGTTTCGGCTTTCACGAGGTTCTATGATTGTGCCCGGTCTGTGATGATGACCCAGTTCCAGTAGAGCCTGGCGCGGTCATTTTCGAGCACGGCTTCCGGCAATTACTTGTAATACGGCAATTTCCGGTCCACGAGACCGTATTTCAGAGCGAGCTCCTGGTGTAAAATTCTGGCAGTAGATAGCCAGAATTCTACACCAGGAGTACCTAGTAAAGTTGTGCCTGTGCAAGTACTCAGAGTTAGAAAGCGCCGAACAACCGGAGATGATATGCCTAAGCTAACTCACCGGGATGGCGACAAGCTCGACAGACGTCGACGGTGCCATCCTTTAGGATGCATCTCCGATAGTTGTTGGTCTTAATAACCTGATCCTGTATTGCACAGACAAAACTCGCGGTTTCCCCGACGAGGTCACCGAAACGTAGGCAGTTGAGGGAGGCGATTGTATCTACGAAGGGCTCATGTAGAGCCCTGTAGTACCTCCCGTGGAGCTCCTTCTCCTTCCATACGGTCTCCTGGTAGAAAATGCTAAGCACTGCTGGGTCCTGCCATTTCTCGTTGGCTAAGGATAGAGGGGTAAGCCCTCTATCACTAGAAATGACTTCATTATAGAACGGATCATCCGATCTTGCCAGAAAGTAATGACGGAGGCTGCACAATTCGCGATTATGCATGCTGAGCGCGCTCAGAAAACTACGCCCACCTTGCTTTCGCGGCAAGTACAGTCTCATTACCGACGATCTCGGATGATGCATCCTATGGGACGTCATGGTAGTGCGGACTTTTCTATCTAGGGCGTTAAGTTCGGTCTGAGTCCACCTGAGTATGCCAAAGGTATACATGAGGACAGGCATGACCCAGCCGTTATATGCGTGTGTCTTATTCACACCGGATAAAAGGCTGTTAAGCACTTTGGTCAAGCGTGCATAAAACACGTCGCAAACTGACTGTTTCATACCAGCCTGTGTGATGTTCTGTGACATACGCAGGTATCGGTATGTTTCAGCTTCGGAAAGGGTCCTTAAGTTGACGGGCATAGACAAGTCTATGCCCTCAGAGTTAGCAACCCTTCCCCTTTCAACATGGAGGACCGCACACTTATCCGTCCCCAGCTCCATTCCAATGGAATTGCTAAATTCACAAATGATGTTTAGAAATTCCATAAGATGGGAGCAACTGGAGGCGAATAACTTGAGGTCATCCATATAGAAAAGGTGGGTCACTTTTGTCCCTCCTTTCCGTAGCTGAAATCCCCTCCCGGGGCCCTCCAGTAAGGTACTGAGAGGGATCAGAGAGAGACAGAACCAGATTGGACTCAGACAATCGCCCTGGAAGATACCTCTTCTTATATTTATGTGGTACTCCGCAGCCATCATCCGCTCGCCCAGATGACAAAGGATCGTACTCCACTGCCCCATACACTTCTCGAGGAAGTCTCTAACTGTACAGTCAATCTTGTACAGCTCGAGGACTCTTCTTTAGCCACGTATGGGGCACCGAGTCGAACGCCTTTCTGTAGTTTATCCAGGCGGCAGAGAAGTTCCGACGGTTGCGTTTCACCACTTTGCCCATGACCGCGTCAATGGGGATTGGTTCTTTCGTTCCACGACCACCACCTCGACATCCATTTTGAGCGCGTGACATCACCTGGTTTAGCTCCAGGTGACGAATGATTCTCTTACTCAAAATGGATGTCAGTGTCTTATATATGGTGGGTAGGCACGTGATGGGGCGGTATATGCTCTGATCTGTGGTATTCTGATCTTTAGGAACCAAGTGAATGATCCCAGTAGTGAAGAGGCTCGGGAGCGATTTCTGGTCGAGAGCCTCTTGAAACTGTCGGGCGAGCACAGCGTGACATACTATGAACCCCTTCAGCCAGTATGATGCAGCCGTCGAGCCCCGGACTTTTCCAGTTCGGGGCCCTACGGACCGCCTCAGCCACGTCTTGTGCGCACAATCCTCGGTCTATTATTACCCGACCTGAAGCTTGTCAGTCTACCGATAAGGGCCCTTGCCTTTGCGATACTTATTATTATCATTATTAAACCCAAGCATACCATTGCAAGACTTCAAGACAGAGTAAGTTCAATCTGCATATATCGGACCATAAACAATAATTAAAAAGTTGAAGGTACTCCGGGTTAACATTAACATCGGGACGTCAGTCACCTCAGTCCCCCGTGACCATGGGTGCTGGAAAGCACCCAAAACGTTGGGAATTAAAAATCTATTAAAATTAAACGCGATAAAATCCGTAAAAGTAGTTTTAATCAATAATATTTGTTTGTTCGTATTTTATGCACAGCCATACTGTTTATCAGATTACAGTAAAACTTTGTCAACTTATTGCTTGCACTTGTGTGAAGGTTATAGGCATAGTACAATTAACTTCAGTTGGTGTTGCGCCTATCGTACCGACAAATTTATTTGAAATTTATAATTTCATATCATTCCTAATTAAACACTATAACTCTTTCAAATTTAAAATTATATTTCCTTAATTATTTCTTCCGCGGTAGCAACACACCGGGTACCAGCTATTCTCAAATATAAAACTCTAATAATCTACCTATTAACTATTTCTGCATCCAAGAAGCATAGGACCCAAGTCCTATATTTATGTGCATTTTTGACCATCTTTATTTAAAGTTAGTTGCAGGTGTATGTATATTAATAGTCACTTACCATCACGTTGCTAACTTGTCAATTTAATATTTGAAAATAAAAATACTACATTTTTCTCCAAGCAAACTTGATGTGTTCAAAAGTGTATTAAAAATAAAAATTATGTTCTTGTTAATATACTTCATATTTTATTACAGGCTTTATGCGCACAATAAAAAATAAAAATGATCTATAAATTATCAAAATAGCGCACTTACGGGTGCCTGAATTTTAAAAGCTGTAAATTTTATGTAGCCTGCCTTTTTGTTATAAAGTGTTTTTAGTAGGATTTTATGCAGATATTTATCAGAATACGATATCAGCTTTTTTCTGAAGTGATTACACTTACCAAATTCATATGAAAGTAAAGTAAAATGTTACATACGTGCTCCAAAAGGACACAAGTCTCAATTTCTTTCTAAGAGAATTTTAGGACAAGGAAGGATCGGCAGCCGTGTCCAAATAATACGCTGCAGCGTGGTTCAGGTGTACGAATATTGCAATTATTTCGTGAATATTTTTGTTTTATCCTTTATCCCACATGAACATAGAACCCTCATTTTATCACAACTTTTTTCATAGAAGAAGAGGGCAAACGAGCGTTCGGCTCGCTTGATGGTAAGTGTCGGCCGCCGCCCTTGAACACTGCAACACCAGGGGTATTAATTACAGGTTTGCAGGCAATGCCGGCGTTTTGAAAAAGAGGGAGCTCGTTTTTTGTTACAATTCTTTCATCCATGATAACTTGCAAAACGTGCCTTTTGGTAGCGGCATTTTCATGGTCTCCAGGGATTCCATAGGGGAAGGCGTGGTTGATGAAAAGAGACTACAGTATAAAATTATATTCTCTTACAACTATGGATCTCACTTTGTTTGTCAAACCACATCGCGACACAAACAACGCCCACCGCCATCTGTTATCGATGATGAAAACTAAATTACGTCTAACAAATACTCCAGCAAAATCACATAGTTTTTGAAATATGTGTGTAACCTCCTCGTTTATTCCAGACTTAAATTACCCAGGTCAGTAACGACCGATTTGCCTAGCTCTCTAACCAAGGATCCAAAACCCATGATCAAAAGTGGACTTTTACCAGATGATGATGATGGTGTTGATCTACAAAAACAACTTCTTACACATACTAGTTTAAAATAAAAAATTATGCTAATTTTCTGCACATTCAAAAACTCCACATTGTAAAAAAAGGTTGTTTAATGTGAACAAACGAGAAATAGAACACCTGTGAAGTACTGGATAAATGTCTCGATTTCCAAAGGACAGCCAATTTGTCTAACGATTTCAGGGTCCGCCCCTCTCAACGCCACTCTATCTACGTGTGACGGGAACGCTACGTGATTAATGTAACTATGTAAGAAAGATGATAGTCTAACACTATTGTGATTTTATTCAAAGCAATATTTTCGACAAAAGAATATACCTAACAGTGCATTTTTTCCTTTTTTAAATGATTTTTTTAAAGAATAAAGGTGACAAACGAGTTCGCAGCCCACCTGATGGTAAATGGAAGCTGTTTTACAAAGATATCTACATTTTTACTCGATTAAGGAAATGCAGATGCGTTGTTACCCCTAAGGACTAAAATGGCTCGTTTCCAGTAAAAAGGTTGGTTATCTATTTTCACAACATGAAACACAGCAGCATTAAGCTGTTATGTTATGCTGGTATGCTGTGAGAGCGTGGTCCTACCATGGTCAAAGTAATTCTACGTGTGAACCCAAGTGACAAACGCATCGACAGTCCACCTGATAGTAAGTGGATATAGCAGTTCATTGACATCTGCAGCCAACCGCTGAGGACTAAGATGATTAGAATTACCACCAGTTTGATCGTGCAAGGAAAAGGAGAGGTTTCCCGCCGGGAAAGGTTTTCAGCCCATGAAGCGGCCAATGCTCCATATATTTTTGCGGAGCTGTTCCATATATAATGCGTTAACTTCAGTACTTTAATAGGGCGATTTAGGCTTCGATGCATGTCGCTTACGGTGCGACGATAGTGCTGCCACAGTATAATTACTGCCTATTCGAACTGTTCAGACAGGATCACTTAATTTTAGAGTTTAGAACATCTTAATCCATTAAATCTAAAATTCAATTTACTATGGGGTTAGAGGCAATTAATTCCTTAGCTTTCCTAGATGTGTTAGTCATCCAAAATCCTAAAAAAAAACATAGCTCACACTGTGTATAGGAAAAAGACCCATGCAAAGCGATATTTAAACGGCGAATCTCACCACCATCCTTCACAGTTAGCTACGTGGGCAAATCTTTGTTACAGAGAGCACGAGGGATCTGTGACAGCAAACACCTGGCCACCGAGCTTCAGCACGTCAAGCAAGTTCTGAACGATAACAAGATTCGGGTCCCGCAACTACGTCACAGTGTCCGAGTGAAGCCGGCCACAGTCGAGCGTGTACCTGCTGTACTACCATATGTCAAAGGTGTCGCAGACAAGATTGGCTACATCTTGAAGCGAGCTTCTATTAGAACATTCTACAAGCCGCCGAAGAATATAAGTCAGTTCTTAACATCCGCCAAGTATCATATTCCTCTACAAGATGCAAGAGTGTACAAGTTTACGGATGACTGACTTTCAATAGAGAAGGAAGCTGGGTACTACCACCTGCTTGGTGATCTTGGAGCTGCATTGACATCGGGTCGCCAGTCACCTCAGTCCCCCGTGACCCCATGGTCATGGTGGAAAGTACCCGAAATTTCGGGAATTAAAAATCAATTAAAATTAAACGAGATAAAATTCGTAAAAGTAGTTTTAACCACTACTAATGAGTTTGATATGGGGATCAAACTCATTATAGAGTGGTATATTATTATTCAGATGAATATTTTAGAGAAAAAATCCGTGGACTTAATGAGCTTCCTTAGATTTCTTTTTACTTAGGTATATTTTTACCAGCTTTCTTGCAGATCGGAGCATCAAAGTCGTTGTAACTGTCGACGGTGCAAGCTCCGATTACAAGCCTATTAATGCTGGTGTTCCACAAGGCTGCGTGCTACGCTGTTTCTTCCGCACATCAATAATATGTTGAGAACCGGCAACATTCATTGGTATACAGATGACAGCACTGGTGATGCTCTGTACACCGGCCGTGCCAATATTTCTCGAAAATACATCTCCAAGTACCGGGACAAACTTGTGTCTGAAGTGAAGTTGCTGAACTAAGTCTCGGATTGGGGGCGACTAAATCTAGTCCAGTTTAACCCTCAGAAGACACAAGTTAAGCGCGTTAACCACTAAAAAGAACCTCTTTGTCGTATCTCCTCAGTTTCAAGGCACTCCCCTTTTTGCCTCAGCCGGTATCGGAATCCTCGGCGTCGACATATCGAGTGACGTGCAGTTTCGTGGTCAATTGGAAGAGAAAGCCAAATTAGCCTCTAAAAAGCTTGGTGTGCTCAGCAGAGTGGGACTGTATTTTATGCCGGCACACCGCCTGCAACTTTACAAGGCGAGGTTCAGCTGCATATGGAATATTGTTTCTGGGCATATGGAATATTGTCTCTGGGCTGGGGCTCCCCCGTGCCAGCTCCTTCCACTTGACCGCATCCAGCGCAGAGGTAAGGAAAGTAGTAAGGAAAGAGTTTCGTGACATACAACTTCTTACTAGTTTAGGCATACAACTTAATACTTCCTATATTATCTTTTTGTGTATTGATGTGCAAGTTATCAGTCTTTTAGAATACAAATTAATAAAGTGCGTAGTAAGTAAGGTATTTCTTATCGCTACCGATTAACGCTGAAAGTCCATGTCAAAATCCAATATTTTTATTATAAATCGGCTTTTACAAAGCGATTTTTGAAAATCAAAATCTAGCGAGAAGAAGCGACAGGAAACGCACGAGTTGTCATTTTTCACCCAACAGTTACAATTAAACCTTATATTTTTTATATATAAGAGGGGGCTACGAGCATACGGTTTACCTGATGTTAAGTGACTACCGCTGCCCATAAACATCCGCAACACCAAAGGAATTGCGCGTGCGTTGCTGGGCCTTTAGAAAGGAGTAAGCTCTTTTCTTGAAGGTCCCAAGGTCGTATTGGTCCGGAAAAATCGCCAGTGGTAAACTATTCCACAGAGAGGTCGTTACGTACGTCACGCAGAAGATAAATCTTAGTGAAACGTACAGTGGTGGACCGCCAAGCATCATGTTCGTGCGTTCATGAGATTTGGCGGCTCGGATTAATCCAAACAATTCCTCAGAGCACTCTCCGTGATAGATGCGATAAAATACGCAAAGAGATGCAACATCTCTTCGCAGCGCCAGTGAATCGAGCCGATCGGAAAGCACTCGGTCGTCGACGATTCGAGCCGCTCTGCGCTGGATGCGGTCAAGTGGAAGGAGCTGGCACGGGGGAGCCCCAAGCCCAGAGATGGGAACAGTATTCCATGTGCAGCGGAACCTCGCCTTGTAAAGTTGCAGGCGGTGTGCCGGCATAAAATACAGTCCCGCTCTGCTGAGCACGCCAAGCTTTATATATATATATATATATATATATATATATATTGCAATCTGTATGCTCATTACCCATTTATAACTTGAATACTGTAACTTCTCATCAAGTAAATGTATATTTCTTTTGAGAATAAAATATCTTTAACCATAACTTTAATAAATGCTCACCAGTTTGTAATAAATAAATAAAAAAATATTTTTTTCTCCCTCTATATGGTTCCGGACCTTCCCCTACACAGAAAGTGTTCACAGAGTACCCCGACACGCTCTGTTAATAAATGCACATTTCTGGCGAAGAGAAATCGAAATAAAACAAATATTTGTAAAAGAAATCATTTATTGCTTACATTCTCAGTATTTTAACCATAAGCCTCGTATCACATAGGGTAATAAAAACAAACGGATGTTGTCTCAAGAGCATGTAAATGGTTTACTGATGTGTTGCGGGGTTTTTCAAGTTGACTTTCAACAACCGTTAACTATAATAAACGACTGATAAAAATGAATAGAATAGACAAAATAGAAGAAAATTTGTTTTTCAACACATATAACAAGAACACTTATTGAAAGTGATGGGAAAACCCACAAAAAGTCCAGAGGGAATTTTTTAAACATTAATTTACTATGTGTTGTAATTAAATCTTTTAGATATAGCATAGTAGTTATCAAGTCGTTCCCACGGGCTATTATCAATCATATAATCATTTTTTGTATCCATCCATCTACTACAGTCTATAAAAGTCCACTGCTGAACAAAACCTCCAACTCTCATAGAGGGACTTTGCCATAGTTGCCACGCTTGGCATGCGAGTTGGCAACCGCAGTTTTTTTATTATTTTTCTTTTTATCAGGAAGAAGCTACTGCCATCCCTGCTGCTGTGGATATTCTTTAAGCGCCACTGCACGTTAGTTGTATAATAACGCTTATCAGGCAATTTTCGCTTAGTAAAATTTTTAACTTTTTGATTTAGAGGTTCTCCACATATTCTTGAAATTTGTTTTAATGGTGATGATAAAAGGATTTTTTTATAGGATAGGGTGACAAACGAGCACACAGTCCACCTGATGGTAAGTGGTTGCTGCGGCCCATAGACATCTACATCTATCCTCGATTACGAATCAAGATTCAGATTCGTTGTCACCCTCAACTCACAATACGAAACGCAGCAGCATTAAGCTACTACTTTACGCTGGTATTCTGTGAGAGCGTGGTCCTTCCCCGGTCGAGCCGACCCATTGCTGCTACAACTATACTTATAATATAACTGCAGCATGACTATACCACGTATTTAAAAAATCATACATTATTAACGTGACGGTCAGGTAATGGTAATAATAATGTGTTACCAATTCGCTAATCTCACTCGTTGCATTCTGGATTCATTAACGTTTCGCGAAACAGAAAATTTAGCTCTGAAAAGAGCAGCTGTATTTCGTCTAAACGGTGAAAATCAGCTCTGAAAGGAGCTTTTTTATTGTCCTCATGAAACGTCATACAGTTCTGAAAAGAACTGCTTTTTGAATCTAGTACAACGATCCATCCAACGCGAGCACTGTGATGAAAATAGCGTATCTAGTTTTTGATGATGTTCGTGCCTTTAGCCTTTTTGGCTTTTACAGCTTCATCGGGCTCAGTTTATGTGCCCATTTATGGCGTATTTATACTTCCACCATCCGCGTGAATTCATGAGTGCGCCGTTTCTTGGTCCCCTCGTTCAAATTTACAACCAATCGCATATTAGGTTATAGGAGAATTTTTAAAACATTTTGATGTTAAAATTGAAAATATTTCAATGTAGGCTTTTATTGGTCAGAAACTTTACAAATTTTGTTCATTTTGGTACCTAAATTATGATATGTATTGCACAACTTTAATTCATAGAATCAAGCGTTACTTTGCGAAAATTCGTTATTTAATATAACAAATTTTTGTAGGTATAGTATAGAATTTTTAAAGGTTAATAATTTATTAGCAAAGATCCACGTAATAAAAAATGATGTGTGTTAAGAACCCAGTTTGGAGAGCACCTCCTTTTCTCCGCAATTGCGTGCACTATCTCCGTCACTACTGAACCCAATACCACTACTTCCAACACCACTACAGTTGGAAAGGCACACCATAATACGACGCGTATTTCACCTCTAAACGACGCACCATCTGGTGAAATAGACTGCGCGGGCTGGCGGCTAAATCAGTGGTGATTGGAATATGCACTATTCAGCAAATGAGGGAAGGCCGGAAGTTCTTTTCAAACTAAGTAAGACACATTTTATTTTATTACGTATGTCTCAGTTAATTATTTTTAACATCTCTAAACTTTCAAAACTTTTTCTATGACATAAATAAATAATTATTTAATTAATGCTAAAAATATTGCAACATTATTTAAACTGACTTGCTTACCAAGCTTCACCGACAATTAACTCCATGGAATCCGTATTTTACTGCTTACCTGCAAATGAAACACAATAGGTGTAAGCAAAGTCTGAAAGCGGCTATTAAGAGTTATTTAGACTATTAAGCTGTCACAACGCAGTTGATTTATTTTAACAAAATGAAATAAAAACTTAACTGCCCTCTTTAAATCAACGTTAATGTTTCACAAGCAGATAATATACTTATTTGTAAACTTGAATTGAAAGACACACCATCGACGATAAAACTCAACAAATAATACAATTCTATTATCGTCGATGGTGTGTCTTTCCTAGAAGAGTAGTGTTGGGAGTAGTGGTGCTGGGATTGGTGGTGACGGGATTAATGCACGTAATCGAGGGAGGGCGGGAGGTGCTCTTTAAACTAGGGAAGACACATCATTTTATTTTATTTAGCGGATGGTTGCAAAAGTAAAAAAAGTAAAGTTACAGCCTATATACGTCCCACTGCTGGGCACAGGCCTCCTCTCAATTCTGAGAGGATCTTAGGGCAAGGAATAGTCCGCCGCGCTGCCCTAATGCGTGTTGGCGAACTTCACATGCCTTCGAAATATTTTTTTATTCTTATTTCTCAGACATGCAGGTTTCCTCACGATATTTTCCTTCACCGCCGAGCACGTGATAAATCAGCACTTAAAATTGCAGTTAACAATTTCATTGGTTGCCGGCGGGGATCGAACCCGGTTTGCTCGCGTATTGTGAAATTTACAGCGAGCGCTAACCAACTGAGCTACCACGGCTCTGGTTGCAAAGTAACTATTAATATCTTTATTAAACTTACAGCTACAGCCTACAGTATAGCTACGTCTCCAGGATTTCATAATGTTTCCGAAATATTTATACAATTAACTATTTAATTGGTGCAGATGGGTATGGATGCTTAGTTGCTTGAAAGTTGTGAAATTGCGATTGCTTAGGCCCAAAACTACCATGACAGCCCATAATAATACAACCCATGTGATACCTGAAATATACCGTACACAATATCCTCGCGGGCGAGTCCAATCTTATTGGGTATTGCAGAAGAAAACCAACGATACCGCAACCGTGCGATAGCATTTTGTTGAGTCAGTGCCATTTGCAACATCACATCACTCATGCAATCGGATAATTTTATGTCTGTTTTCTCCTATTTTTTTTTTTTTTTGATATTTTTAGCTATCATTTTGTTTTTTGTTTTTTTGTGCGAAAACTATATGAGTGTAAGTAGATGATGCGTATGTCTACGTAAGTGGTGACCCATACTGCAGATGTACTGTTATTGTAGCACTGTAGTACTGTAATTGTAGCATGACTAGGTCGGATCGACTATGTAAGGACCATGCTATAACAGTTACAAGCGTAAAAAATGGCATAATGCTGCTATTTTGTAGTTGAGTATTATTTCTGGAAACGATTCCACCTTAAACCTCAAGGGTGACCACGCATCGGCATTTTGATTCTTAATCTATGATAGATGTACTTTTTTAGTGATTTGATGAGTATTTTTTGGGCCACAGTATGCACATACCACCATGCATAGAGTAATTAGACTTAGAGTGATAGTGTCATTCAAAATTCCGGTCAAAGTTGAAGCAACAACGCACTGAATGTGTGCATAAGTGGCCTATAATTACGTTCGCCCACACGCAAACTAGCTACTACTAAACTAACTAAACTAACTACAAGTAAATTAGTAATGTTTGCAAGTAAATGACGTTTTCCCCAAAAAATGGGGAAGTTGTAATAGTAGACATAGAATTAATATTTAGGTTGCGCTTAAAATTATTTATTAATTATATACCAAGAAAGAAATGTAAAATTATTTATATTTGTTAACTAATGTTTTATTTAAATTATTTATATACGTAATATCTTGTGTCATAATATATATCCACAAATCTATTATGTTATTACGTTATTCTGTTAGAAGTGATATATTTATATAAGTATATAGTATTATATATTTGCAGTATATATATTTATAGAATAATATATTTACTTTATTGAATAGGCCTTTTGTATTAAAAATTAAATATTTGTTGACTAATGTTTTATTTAAATTATTTACATACTTACGTAATATCTTGTGCTATAATATTTATTTACAAATCTATTATGTCGTTATAATATTCCGTTATAAGTGATATGTTTATATAGGTAATTATAAATGTAGTATTATATTTTTATATAAATATATAATATACTTTATTGAATATGCGTTTCGTATTAAAACGAAATAAGATTCGGAAGGAGAAAAAACTTTTCAAATGAAATAACTATATACCCAAGTATTTAAATAATAAATAAAAATACCTTATGCGTGAATATTGTAGGTATTTTTATTTGCCAAATAAAAATACAACAGTAATGGTCCCATTGGCAGCATGTAATTACGATGATAAGAAAATATGGGGTAAAATATTTTACTATGCCTAGCAACATTTTCATTATATTCGCGTCTGTCAAATTTACGATTTATTATTTTGTTTTGATAAATGTTTTTTACAAAAATATAAGATGCTTGGCAGTATTGACCCGTGACATGAGATTTTTACATGTTTTCATTATTATTTGATGAGTTGTTTTCACACCCTTTCACAGCACAGTACGTCATTTTTTTTGCAAAATTGCGCGAGCTCTTTACACGACTACGTGGACTAGAGTACTGACGCGCCGAAAGTCGTACGTAGCCTTAAAAGGCTAACTTGAAATGGCTTCACTTTGTGTGCGCCTACTGCGGTTCTAAGCCTAATAATTCTATGCCACCATGTGAATTGTGTGCGTGCTTGCCACCATTATCCCATAAAAAATCATAATTATTATTACGTTATTTATAAACATTTGTTAATAAATTTGCAAATATGTATATGTGGCAATCTAAATAGGAGACTTATATTTAGCAAGGGACTTGTAATTAAATTGTATATTTATAATTTATAGTGTATTTTTTATTACAATAGGCAGTAATAACTGTGAGGATAATGAAGTAAAAAAATATTTAAAAATATAAAATTAATTAATAAACAATAATCATAAATAAATCAAATATCAAAAATAAATCTCTCTATTAAAATTTAAAACACAAAAAATATTTTTACCTATGTTCGTTATAGACTTTAAAACCATCCAACGGATTTTGATGAATTTTTTTGTGTACCGGTAGCTGACACTGAAGTCGAGATCCAGTAATCATCCGTGCGTAGCCGAGGTGAATCGCTAATATAAATCCATAATTTGGAAATAATTATTTAATATTTATTAATATTGCTAATAAAAAATAAGATTTCCCCTTGTTGCCTCAGCCAGTATCGGAATCCTCGGCGTTGACACATCGAGTGACGTGCAGTTTCGTGGTCACTTGGAAGAGAAGGCCAAATTGGCCTCTAAAAAGCTTGGCGTGCTCAGCAGAGCGGGGCAGTATTTCATGCCGGCACACCGCCTGCGACTTTACAAGGCGCAGGTTCGGCCGCACATGGAATACTGTTCCCATCTCTGGGCTGGGGCTCCCCAGTACCAGCTCCTTCCACTTGACCGCATCCAGCGCAGAGCGGCTCGAATCGTCGACGACCGAGTGCTTTCCGATCGGCTCGATTCACTGTCACTGCGAAAAGATGTTGCATCTCTTTGCATTTTATTTCGCATATACCATGGAGAGTGCTCTGAGGAATTGTTCGGATTAATCCCAGCCGCCAAATTTCGTGAACGCACTACGCGGCAAACGTCCCGATACCATCCACACCATCTGGATGATTGGCGGTCCACCACAGTACGTCTCAAAAGGAGTTTTCTTCCGCGTACAACCTCTCTGTGGAATAGTTTACCACCGGCGATTTTTCCGGACCGATACGACCTGGGGACCTTCAAGAAAAGAGCTTACTCCTTTCTAAAGGGCCGGCAACGCACCTGCAATTCCCCTGGTGTTGTGGTTGATCATGGGCGGCGGTAGTCACTTAACATCAGGTGAGCCGCATGCTCGTTTGCCCCCTCTTCTATAAAAAAAATAAGACTTACTTCAATCAGGCATAGAGGTTATATGCTTTCCTTTTTTTTTAAATAAATGAATATGCCAAAAAGGCAATACATTATACAGTATCTGCAAGCATAATATAGTTTCTATAAGAAATGTAATAAATTATAGTAAAATACCGTCCCCTTTGGGATAAAAATATCTTATTCTAACAAGGTTGTCGTTACTACCTCCCTTTTCACGCACAAACAGTTTCAACGCATTCATATTTTAACGTTTACATCCTGGAGTACGTTGTCCAGGATGTAAATGTTAAAATATGATTGAAATTTATGATTCCACACTAAAAAGAACTCGATTATTCAATTAAACGACGAAAATTTGCATATTATCATTAGTACCCGGTTGACCGAGCTTTGCTCGGTATTTTTCGCTCGGTTTTTTTTTTAATTCGTGTGTTTTGGAAATTATATTTAGATACAAATTACATACTGATGAAATACGAATAATATTTTTTGATCTTAGCGACATAATAGAAAAAACTGAACTGGTTATTTGAATAAAAAAATCATGAGTGCAATTAGTTTAATTTAAATTTTCAAGTTTTTAAAAAAATACTAAAAAAAAGGGCTCGAAAAAATATATATTCTCAAAAAAATAAACGAACTTGAAAAAAAAAATTAAAAAAGTCGGTCAGGGCTCGAACCAGGATATTATGATTCTGTGACCGCCTAATATACCAATTAAGCTATTTATATTTATAATCATTAATAAACGTCAAAATTTGCCTCCTTATTTAACGATTTTTCTGCCTAAACAGACAAAAAGACGTTTTCTATAAATAAATCCTAGCTAGATCGATTGATTGCCCCCGAAACTCCCTGAACACTAAATTTTATGAAAATCGTTGGAACTGTTTCCGAGATCCCGATTATATATATAATATATATATATATATATATATATATATATATATCAAGAATTGCTCGTTTAAAGGTATAGGATTTTAGAAATTGACTAATTTAATAATTTACTTACATACAAGTGGTAAAATTTTGTACGACCGACTTCAATATAAATAAAATGAGAACATCATCAATGTAGTTGAAATCAATAAAATAATCATTATTAAGGATAATTAATAAACTACTGGTCGTATCTTGATCAAATTTATATGGGACCATATGAAGCACCAGCTTCAAATAAAAAAAGAATCATCTAAATCAGTTCACATAGAATCAAAGTCAGTTCAATAAAAAATACAGTCGTATGAAGAACCACCTCCTTTTATTGAAAGAAAAAGGGACCAAGACCTTTAAGCATTTCTCAAATTAACGTTGATTTTATGAGTAAAACCGTAAAGTATTTATTTTCTAAATTACTAATTAATATTCTTAATGTTATCAATTAAATTCTTAAAATGGAAATTAGAGAAATAGATTTTCTACAGCTCTCTGGAAACCTTGGGGGCCTTACATTTCCGAGAATAATTTGAAAACTTTTTAAAGTTCGCGAACTTGCAGTGAAGTTGTGAAACGCATAACGTTTAAATAAAGAGAAGAAGCCTGTTCTACGCAATGAAACTTATTAAACTTAATATACCTTTCGCTCTACTTAATTTAATAATGTAAATCTATGATATGGTATTATAATATATAATAAATGTTTATTTTTATGTCCCTCATGCGTTCCTATAGCAATTATATGATACGATGAAATTTTTGTAAGTTGTTGTGCGTGCGCTTTCAAATTTCTCTATTGCAAAAACTTAATATATTTTACGTGGTAGAGCCACGCTGCAGCTATATAGTTGTAGCACAAATGAGTCGGCTCGACCGAGGAAAGACCACGCTCACATAGAATACCATCGTAAAATAGCAGCTTAATGCTGCTGTTTGTATCGTGAGTATAGAGAACCGGTGACCCTTTTTGCTGGAAACGAGGCCTCTTGTTCCTCACGGGTGACATCGAATCTGCATTTTGATTCGTAATCGAGGATAGATGTAGATGTCTATGGGCCACAGCAACCACTTACCATCAGTTGGGCTGTGTGCTCGTTTGTCTCCCTATCTTATAAAAAAAAGTTCTTGGAAGTCGGCGTTTACTGTTTATTTAAAGTCTTTTTTTTAAACCCTTTTGAGCGAACTTAGGAATATCGAAAGCTACTGGATGCTCGAAATTGTTAATTGTAATATTAGGTGCTGATTTACTACGTGCTCGGCGGTGAAAGGAAACATCTTGAGAAAACCATCTGAGATATAAAATGACTTGTGAAGTCCGCTAACACGCATTATGGCAGCATGGTGGACACTTCCTTGTCCTGAAACCCTCTCAGAAGTGAGAGGAGACCATTGCCCAGGAGTGGGACGTATACAGGCTGTAACTAAACTTATTTAAGTTTTAGTTAAATGGATACTTTGTAATTTTTTTAATTTTCTGTATTATATATATTTAACTTACTTTTTGAACTTGCAATGAGGTCTTCCTTTCTTTTTAAATCTACAAAAAAATTGTAAAGAAAAGATGTGAAGAATAAACTTAAAATTCGAAATACCTTCCATTTTTCTATCCATCCATCCACTTCAGCCTTTAAAAGTCCACCGCTGAATATAAGGACACGCTCATATTTTATCTCATGAGGGGATTTCGCCAAGCGTGGGAAAGCAAGCGGGATAACAACCGCGGCTTTTGTATTTTTTGAGTTGTCATCAGGAAGATGCTGCTTCCCATTACCTACTTCATTTTTCCTCTATCACCTGTTACGATAACCACGGGAAATATGAGGTACTAAATATTCTTACAACGCCACTACATGGTTACAATGGTTGATCTTGTTAAAAGAAACACACACAAATCAAATAATAGCAAATTTTATTTTTACCTTTTAGAGGATGAAAATCCAGCCCCCTTTCCCCGTTCATCCACGACGGCATGCCGGTCGTTAAATTTAGCATCGTTTTTCACGTGAAACAGGTTTAATTTTTTTTATAAAGTGGAGGGGGTAAACTAGCATGCGACTAACCTGATGGTAAGTGACTACCGCCGCCCATGAACAACCGCAACACCAGGGGAATCACAGATGCGTTGCTGGTCTTTTAGAAAAGAGTAAGTTCTTTTCTTGAAGGTCTCTAAGTCGTATCGATCCGGAAGAATCGCCGGTAGTAAACAATTGCACAGACAAGTTGTACGAGGAAGAAGACTCCTAGTAAAATGCACAGTGGTGGACCGCCAGGCATCCAGATGGTGAGGATGGTATCGCGAATTTTGACACGATGTGCGTTCGTGAAATTTCGTGGCTGAAATTAATCCGAACAATTCCTCAGAGCACTCCACGTGGTAGATGTGATAGAAAACTCAAAGAGACCCCCCCATCCCTACACAGCGCTAATTAATCAAGCCAACCAGAAAGGATTTGGTTGTCGATGATTCGAACCGCTCTGCGCTGGATGCGGTCATGTGGAGGGAGCTGGCACTGGAGGCCCCGACCCAGAGAATTAATTCGAGCCCCATTTGACGCAAAATCTGTAGAATATTTTTTATCTTGTACACGACATTAAAGATCCATTACCCACCGTAGACGTGGTAGAGACATGGTGCAAGTATATTATGGTTGTAGCACGAATAGATCGATTACTATTTTATTAATATCTTTTATTTACTGATGGTAAGCTAAAACGTTACAAATATTATAGTAATTTTGTCCACATACCGGCGAATACCGCGGCTTCTGTAAAAACTTAAAAATATTAAAATAAAATAAATTAATAAAGTTAAGTCAATTATACGTTAGTTGCTAACCCGTGGCTATACATCGTCAATTTTTCGTTCTCGATACGTACGATATTATTATGTATTAATTAGGTGCCGTCACGTCGCGACGTTGGCAAAATTCACTGCACGAACTAATTTTCGGAAATCCGTTATACATTTTGAGACTTATAATGAAACAGATACATTATCTTTATATTTAATACGTGAAGTCAAAACTTTGAACCTCTTTTTAAGCTTATTGCGTGCATGGAGAAGTGTGAGATTTGGCATCATTAAAATTTATATCGAGAAGGAAACTGTGAGAATGAAGAAAGCTAAAATTTTTATGTAATATTTATTATAAACACATAAAATTAATAAAATAAAACATACATTGTTTACGTACACACTGCTAAAGTCAAACACGTAATTATCGCTAAAACGTAGTGATTATAGTATAATAATATGTCTAATGGGTGGCACACTACGAGAAATCTTTACGATCGCACTGTACCGTCTAAACTGCACCGATAATCGAAACTTGTGTGTGTGGTAAAAACCTTACAGATATCACCATTTTTAAAACTGTACCGTCGCACGGAGTGATGTGAAAATTGCTCAGTTTTCAAAAACCAAGTGCTCAGTTTTCGCCATTTCTCATAAAATTGTTTAACTTTCGATTATTGGCGTTAATATACACAGGAAAAAACGTATCACTATCGAATCTTAAAAAATTATGCCAGTCTGTTGCAAAAGTCTTTAATTCCTATAATAAATTTACATGAGAATGATCTTCTTTTTTCATTAGCCAACCTTTAGATCAATTCCTACTTTTTTTTCGCCTTCTGATTTTTTCTGCCCATTCACAGCCCTGTGCTAGTTCCTTTCGGACTACAAATAAAGGCGTACGGACGATGTATTTTAATCATACACCATCTTCTTTTTTTCCAACGCTTTCTCATAAATTTCTGGTTTCGGACGCCTAAATAGTGACATGTTGCCACAGCAAATAAAGTTATTGCAGCAGCTTGTACGTCCGTTTCGCGGCGGGTTTCACGAACGATTGTGAGCATCCCGTGAATGTGGAGGGCACGACTTGTGCCGTGAATTCACGGCGTAAATTCGCGCGTGAATTCACGGCGATAATGTGGAGCCGCCGTAATAGACTGTAACTAAACAACCGTACAGAATAGAAATTGTCACCTAAGAACATTAAAATTACAATAAATAATTTATTACTTTTCAACCTTCCGCTAACCAATTACAATGATGGTTTTACCTGGATTGATGAGCACCTCCCGCCCTCCCTCAATTGCATGCACTAACTCCGTCACCACTAGTCCCAGTGCTCTTCAATCCAGGTAAGACACATCATTGTAATTGGTTAGCGGAAGGTTGCAAAGTAATAAACTATTTATTATAATGGATTTCCGCAAAGTAACGCCTGATTCTATCAATTACATTAAAATTACGTCAATAAATGACTACTGATTGACTGAAATGAGCTGTGAATTTTGTGTGAATTCAAATTTTCCTTTTTCAATAAACTATGGGGTGTAAAATAAACGCTTTTATGTCCAGGCATAAAAGCGTTTATTTTATATGTTGTATATTATATATTTTTGTGTTTAATAATGTGCAGTTCAAAGTGAAACAGCTTGCTTTATCTACAAACCTAACATGGTTCAATATTGACTATGGGATACTCGTATGTCAGAAAGATCTCATTGCTTTCGCTAGATGGCGTTTAGCCCAAGCGTAAAATACCCAGTCCGCTAAAACCACTCAGCGGCTATTATCAATCATATACGTTTAAGTATTAAAATAACCTATATCAAACAATTTTGCTTAATAAAAATTTTAAAATATTTTATTAACGTTTGTATTTCATTTTGAAGGATATGGCATGGAAATTACTAAGTAAAGTAAAACGATAACAGTATACATAGTCTAAAAATTTGCAGTAGAGGAGGTATCGGTCCGTGGGGTCCACGTGCAGAGAAGTTCTTTTTTTTTAAACGTTACCCCTACACTAGGATTTTCTCCTGTATCGTGGGGGCAGTTTACAAACATAAATTGCACAAGGACAAACATCCAGACCCGGTACAATTATTTGTAGGCCATACCAATACTTGTTCCGCGCGGGATTCGAACCCGCGACCCCCAGCGCAGCCACTCATTGCTAAGCCACTGCGCCACAGAGTCGTCAATTTCCTTTACACAATTATAGAAACACACAAAGTTTTCAGAATTATATAATCAGGGTAAGCTGACATTTGCCCACATTTAAAAAAAAAGCTTAGGAAGTCCAGTCTTAGATAAGCTTACTTATGCATTCTCTAAGGGTTCAGTATAGTAGAACATAATGAGACATTTTATCTTAATTGTCAGAAGTGAAACCGCGTCTAGTCATCGCTGCTGGTGATAAGAGGGCTGGTTCTTTTAAGTACAGCTATTCTGCAGTGAAACGCAGCCAGCGTTCTTAGCACTGTACCACGGAGAGTGTCCTACTCGTATGATAATTTAAGTTTTTAGTTTTATTTGTTTTATTATAGTTTTTTTAATACTGTATATGTTTTATTGGTTGATAAAGGTCATTTTTAAAAGTGTGATTTATTTAAAAATATAAAAACAAAAACATAAGTTATCTGCAATGCTATCAATCCTATAGAGATTTTGTTAACTCTTATTCTAGAGACACGAAGCAATCTTAGAAATAAATTTCACATTACAAGAGATGGCCAATTTGGAAGCGACGGGATAGCGCAGTTAATGCTTACCGAATTAGGAGCCCTCCCGCAAACTGTAATTCTCCGCCGTGATTGCTCTGATTGCGATACAGTTTTTCTTTTAGAACATTATATGACTTTTTTTTAAACAAATGAATAGTAAAGGAATTGATATATGTAGAACCTGAAGATAAAATATTACTATAACATGTTTTTTAAACGTTTAATTGTGCTTGAGTCCGTTTTTAATTATATATTTTTTATTAAACTGATATCATAAGCAAACAATCAACCTGATTAATTATCATCTACTATCGGTCACTTTAAACGAACCTTTAAAACTTTTAATGAAGCTTTAAACGAAGAAGGCTATGTACGCTTTCTAACCTCCCAAAGAACGTCCAAGAACTTATTTTATTTCTTTTTTTTTTTCTATTTTTTAAAAAAATTAAGAATACCATAGAATAATTTATTATTCAATAAAGCTACTAAATAATTCTTAATGAACGCCATTTTTTTACTTTCACCACCAGTTCCGAGAACAACTTCTGTCCTGGGAAGAACCAAAAAGAAACCCAGCGAAACTTTTTTTCAAAATAAAATAATACAATAACAACACAGATTGTACAAACTAATTATAAAACTTATTTCAGACTTATTTGAATTATACATTTCGGACCAAAACACGGCAGTGTTGTTGTTTGATGACAGAAATAGTTAAGAAGCTACCTACTAAGAAGGACTAATTATCAGAAAATCAATCCTACTACCTAGCTAATTTGCAATCAATTTTTCCGTTTTAATCCTTGCGATTGCCTATAGTAACGTAATTAACGCACACCCTCAGAAACCCCAGTTAGTATAATATATTATAATCATAATACTACTGACTATTTATTTAAACATGTTTATGCATTTATTATTTATAAAATATAAAATTAGTTATACTAATTCCGGAAAAATGTTGTGGTCACAGTTCGTTACTTAACTGTATTTGTAAAGACTTTAAAGTGCTTGAAATAAGGTTCATTTTTTGAATGACGGAATTTGTATTAATACAAATAAAACTGCACTTATAAAAGTCTTATTGCCTTAACTTACGGTTCATTTCAGTTTGTTTTGAATGTACAGGTTTAGTGTGACTGTAATTTACGTAGTTTTAATAATTTTTTGGTTACAAAAATTACCTATATTAAAAATGACAGAAATCGATTCAGTAAACGATACTGATAATACTACTTTCAGGATGTGCGTTAATTATGTTACATGTTGTATATAATTCTTCTGCCCGTGTGTATGTGATTCATTGACTTATATATTACTAGCGTATGATTGAACTCCTGTTAAACGCCTGGACTGATTTTGGTGAACTTAATCACACACACACACAAAATTGTGTGTGTGTGTGATTATGTTTATTCGAGAATATTTTAGATTCACAATTGAACCCGATGAATGGCATTGTTCTGAAATTCAGAGTTTATGCGGTCGAAGCCGAGGTGGATCGCTAATACCATAAAAAACATATTGCACCCGAATTTAGCATCCTCTTTCAGCCCGCGTGTGTGGTAAGAAGTGACTTTAGAAAAAAACAAATAATTAAAAGGAAGATAAGTAAACGCAGTCAACGAGACTTTATGTATCGTATCGAATATGCCTTTATTGTACATCTATAGCTAAGAAACTATATAAAATTTTGGAAAATAAAAACAATGATGACATCTATCTTTTTCATTATATTTTATAGAATATGGATAACAAACAAGCACACAGTTCACCTGGTGGTAAGTGAATGCTATGGTCCATTGACATTTCCATTTATCCTCAATTAAGAATCAAAGAGCAGATACGTTGCCACCCCTGAGGACTAAAATGGAATGCATTGTTTCCAGTTAAAATAATATCCGTTTCTCTACACTCATCATACAAAATACATCAGCAGTGAGCCGTTATTTTACGCTGGTATTCTGTGAGAGCGTGGTCCTTCCAGGGTCTAGCCAACCCAACCGTGCTACATACGTTTTACGTGGTAGAACCATGCTGTAGTTATATTGAGTAGTTTATTGCGGACTATGTGATCGTTTGTCACCCTATCGTATAAAAAAATATCCATAGCTGCAGCGTGGCTCTACCACGTACATTACCTTCAATAAAATACTTCGCAAGTAACTATGCAATCACAAACCATAAATATTTAACGGTGTAACTTGATTTACATATCAAAGAGATAACTAAATTCATACATTTATTGATTGCAGCCTATATAAAGTACACATCTGAACAAAAGCCCCATACGTAGACAGAGAAACCTATAGACTAATGATCGACGTGGCCTCGAGTGAGAAAGGACGATAACGAATTTTTAGGTTATACAATAATCTTTATGACTGTTAAACACATTTAGATAAAAAATTTAATTGTTCTAAGAACTGAACTGAACAAGATTCACCATTGCACTAAAACTCTTTCGGAAATGAGAGGAAGTCTGTGCCCAGCAGTGGGACGTATATATACTATAACTTTACTTTAACTTTTTTAACTTTTTAAGGTTCTGCGGTCACTCAAGTAACCTTTAAATCCTTTTTCTGTCTACAAGTTTTTATATACCACAGCACCTTTAGGTTATCCGGCCGCGAGCTCTGAGTTTTATAAAGCTACAAAAACTTCTGGCTTCACAAACTTAACCGAAAAACGATAATGCCAGTACCACATTATGCATCCATATCAAATATGTATTTAATGAAGGTCCTTCATACCGATAAGCGAAGTGTACGGCTCCCACTAAATGGACGACCTGGTAAGAGATGCAGGAAGTCGACGGATGCAGGTTGCTCAGGAGCGAGCTTTGTGGTATTCCTTGGAGCAGGCCAATTTTTAACAGTGGACTTATGACGAGCAGTAGTAATTAAGTGAAATGCTCAAATGTACTCAAAATATTTTATTCGTCAGACATATAGACATCCTCGCAATGTTTTTTCATCACCGAGCATGTGATAAATCAACACTTAAAATTCCTCATAATTTTATTGTTGCGAGCAGAGGTCGAATTCGGCTGCCCAAAACATATATCGAAACCCTCATATCTGGAATCGTCTTCTCATTTTCATTAACATCACGCTAAAATTTTCTCTTGTATGGTGGAAGCAGTTCAACAACAAAAAATACAACAGTCAGTACAGCCATTCCTGGGACATCTGTGAACACAAGAGTACTTAAAAACGCGCTTCGAGTGTAGTACCTTCTGGTTTGGGACTCAAAAATAAAAGAATATTATTTCTTGAAACAAATTTAATAGAAATCACAGACATAATTTTCACATTTCATAAGATACTCGAGACGGGACTGTGAGTGTAGCTTAAGCTTATAATTAGAAACTCTTACACGAAGTACCAATTTATTTCAGTATCGTCTCAATACTGATTGCAATATAAACTTTTAAACAGCTTTTCATGTACTACGGAGCAAAGCTTCTTTTTTTTTATAGAAGAGAGGGCAAACGAGCATGCGACTCACCTGATGTTAAGTGACTACCGCCGCCCATGATCAACCGCAACACCAGGGGAATTGCAGGTGCGTTGCCGGCCCTTTAGAAAGGAGTAAGCTCTTTTCTTGAAGGTCCCCAGGTCGTATCGGTCCGGAAAAATCGCTGGTGGTAAACTATTCCACAGAGAGGTTGTACGCGGAAGAAAACTCCTCTTGAAACGTACAGTTGTGGACCGCCAAGCATCCAGATGGTGTGGATGGTATCGGGACGTTTGCCGCGTAGTGCGTTCACGAAATTTGGCGGCTGGGATTAATCCGAACAATTTCTCAGAGCACTCTCCATGGTATATGCGAAAGAAAATGCAAAGACATGCAACATCTCCTCGCAGTGCCAGTGAATCGAGCCGATCGGAAAGCACTCGGTCGTCGACGATTCGAGCCGCTCCGCGCTGGATGCGGTCAAGTGGAAGGAGCTTCTTCATTTACAACAAATTGGAAAATGTGCGAGTATATTAGAATACACAAAAATTGTGTACATACTGCACAGTAACATGTGTCTGTCTATGTAAAGTGAGACTATACACACTGATAATGGTAACAACTTTACTAATACCTATTCGTTCTTTTAAATTTATTAATAGTTTTTAATAAAACGAGCCATCATTTGGACGATATTATATAATTTTTTATTTCGATATACGATTCACTAAAATGCTTGTATTAAATATAACCTCACAGTTATACTAACTACATTAAATATTCTATTTCCTAGATCAAAGAACACCCCGAGGTTGCTCACCTTATTTTACAAATAATGCTACTATGATGAGAATATTATTACGTTATGGTATTGATACTAAAATTGCTATATCAGAATATGAATAAAATCAACATTTTTAAAAGTTAAACGGACATAAACTTTCATCACATTATGCAAGAATTGTAGGCTTAGCTCCACTACGTGTAAGGAGCTGAAACGTGCAGAAAATCTATATACATATACTCGTATGCAAGTTCTTTTTTTATGTCGTACTTTTAAAATTTTTGAACCGCTGCATATCTTCTAAAATGTAATTTTTATGCAAAAATAAAATCATTAAAAAAAATTAAATACCCTTTTATGTGAGAAATGCAAAACACCGCAATCGTTTTATAAAAAAAACGACAGGTTGCACTCCGGGAGTGCCGGCAGAAGTGAAAACTTGAATATTAACGTTGTGTATTTTTGATATTTTGGAATGGTTAGGGAATAATTTTACGATATTACGAATATCTATATAAATTGCTTTAATTATCAGTATAAAAGTACTTTCATTTATGTGGTAGAATACAATATTTATTTATTGCGCTATCGTACACAAACATGACAATTTATATTACATTCGCGCAAGCGCCCTGCGCCGCCTAAACGAAACAGCAGGCCGCCGCGCAGTAGAAAGAAAGGGGGATACTTCCCCTCCTACGCCGTCCGTCTTACGCATTTTCGAACAGGGTCACGTGTCCTGACGCGAGTTTAACAATTTTTACCCATAACAGAAAAAGTGTCCAACGCCGCTAAAGAAGTTTTCACTTCAAAAATCATAAAAGACACTAAATTACTATTTAAACCTGTATACCTCTATGTTAGCAAAGATTAAATAATGAAACCACGTAAAAGTTATATAAAATTAAAATGCTTATTATTTTTAGGTTATGCTGAGAGCACATTTTATAACTTCGTTTTTTTTTTAATTTATGAAAAAAATATAAAAATAAGCAAAAGCTTACAGCTTAGCGTTCGCGAGCCCCCATTAGACCCATCCGCGACTTATGAAGCTTGGACGTATGTTGCTTCTAAAATTCTCTTCACTTTAGTACTTGTCGCTAAGTTTCCCACTTAATGAAGTGGTAGTGATGTAACCGAAGATAGTAAAATGATCTTAGTTTAACAAAAGCCTTTATTGTGATCGGATGGAAAAACGGATGCTGGCAAACTATTTCATTACTTTGCTTGACGCATCACAAAAGACAAAGCACACCGTTTAATTCGAAAACAAAAATGTGAACAACAAAGGAAGTAGATTGGATTGCATGGAGATTCGAGTGCACTTCTAGGCGCTGAAAATTGGCTGGATTATGAAACCTTTCCAGGCGGACTCCTTGGCAGATAAAGAACTTTTCTACCTACTACCTATATAATGGTTTATTATATTTACGCGAACACTACACAATTAAATAAAACTAGTTTTTACAGATTTTATGGCGTGTGTTAACTTATTTATATTCCCGACGTTTCGAGCACTTTACAACGCCCGTGGTCACAGGGAGGGTTGAGGTGTTCGATGTCCTGATGTCATAGTTAACCGCGGTTACTCACAGATTAAATTTTTTAATTTTTGTTCCGGTCTCCACAGTATGAACTTACAATATATTGAAGCCTTGCGGTAGTATGCTTAGGTTGGAATTTAATTTTAATAATTATAGGATTCCAAGCAGATGGTAACATTCAGCCATTTTCTTTGTTGAAATTAGGATGTTGTTTGATTTCAATAGCCTCGCGAATCATCCTTAGAAGGAATCGGTATTCTTTAGCGAAGAATTGTTGTCTATTAAATCTGATTTAGTGATGGTGGCGATCCTGTACATAACCACAGACTACAGACTTCCTGGAGCGTCGATGTAACAACTAGTTTTAGTACGAAAATGTTATGGGCCGAAATAAAGATGAAGATGGTGACAATAACGAAAACGTTAAACGTAATATCGAGAGTAATTCTTATCGAATAAGAAGTCTGTGAGAAAATCTACGTGTTCAAGAAATTAAATATTTTCAAATTTTGTGTAAAGTTAGTTAAATGATCTTAACAAATAAATGCTAAAAACTAAGGAAACCAGTATTACAGGATTTCTTAGATTTTATAGGATAATTTTGTATTATCTCTATGCTATATCATAAATCATTAAGTTAAAAATTATAATATAAGCTAACATTGTAAGATAAGTCTGCCAACTCACATTGGACCAGCGGCGTGCCGAATGACTATTTCATTACCTCTCCAGAAATTAGAGAAGTCCTGTGCTAAACATTAAAGCCAGTATACAAAGTCAATTTCTAGTTTGCACTTAACCTTCAAAATGTCAAAATTTGAATAAAATGGCATAAAATGTGGTCAGACTCACGTTCGTCTAATGATTTTCTCTACATAGCAATTAAGCTACTTTAAAAAAATATTCAAATATAAAAGAGTCAATCTGTTGCATAGTATTTGCTAAAAGTAAACCCGAGTGATAAGTTTTTTTGGTAGTTTATTTACAGACTGCGATTATTTCATCGTATCCGCACGGACGGTGCTTATTTTTTGCCTGAAGTGGATTGCAATTTTTCGTAGGCTGGGTTGCTGTGACCACTTACCAGAGGTCACGAAACAGTTGACGTGATGAGGTGAACTGTTCCGTTTTGTCACTTAAATATTATTGTCATCAACATCACCACCACAGCTCATCAAAAGTTCACTACTAGATATTGGCCTCCCCCATAAATTGGCTTCATAGGAAGAATATTTGCCGTAGTTTTTTGTAATTCTTTCTCTGTCACGATTTACACCTTAGGGTTGTGGAATCTCCTACAATGTCGATTTATGTAAAAAAATATTAAATATTATACGGAAAAAAAAGTTAAAGTTACAAACTACATACGTCCCACTGCTGGGTGCAGGTCTTCTCGCATTTTTGATAGGTGAAAAAAATTACAATTATTTATTTTACGTCTGTGAAAAACTCTGGACTTTAAAATGTAATATTTATTAATATTAAATTGAAAAATATTTCTTTAAAATATTTAATTTCATGCTTGTCACTAATAAAATCGAATAAAAAATAAACATTAATTATTAAACAGAATAATATAATAGCAAATTTAAATTCTGATAGAACATTTTTATTTCATATTTCCTCACTCAGTGCTATGTCTTATAAAAAAGTTTTTACACAAAACTAAACTTTGCAATTCGTAAGTTCAACTTACTTAAGTACTGTTCGCGCTGAGGTTGCTTAAGTCTCTTTAAAAGACGTAAAGATGACGAAGAAGTCTTGAGAATGTTTAAAGTTCACGACATATTTAACTATAAGTTCTCAATTTGTTTTATTCTTTCCCTATTTCTTTTCCTCAACTTTTTCGTTATTACTTTACCATTTTTTATTTTGTGATGCCTTTGTATATAAACTAAATTATAAATTTTTCCTTTGGGTGGCGTCGATTCTCTTAATCTATCACTACATTTCATCTTGTGGATATCGTAAGAGATGGGAAATGCTAAATAATATTAAGTGAAATTACTCATGGTAATGCAAATGCTTAATTACTTCAATGTTTTCCGCTTTAAATATTGGGCATCAAAATAATTGTATTATTACAAACTTTCCTTTCACATGCAGCAAATGAATAGAATCTTCGACAAAAACTGTAAATATAAAAGACTATTGAAATAATATGGTATAAAAGAGATATATAAAAGAATATAAATATAAAAGAATATTGTATAAAAGTAAATTGATTTTAAATTTGGATATTTTAGATAAGAATAATTGCATACATTCATGGAATTCGGAAAACCACAAAAGATAAAGTCATAAAAAAAATGTTTGCATGGTGTCAATTAACAGAACTAATATTAAGGATCAACCATGGGTAAAAGAAAAGAAAACCATGAAACCCCACATTATAATATAAAAATAAATAAAATAAAGAAGTAATAAACATATAAATAAACTGTCAATAATCGCATTTCGAAATTTTATCGTATAAATGTGAAATAAAATAAAGATGAATATATTTTTGAAACGTTTATGATAGACAGACACACTGACAGATAATAATAATTACTGTTTACAATGTAAACAGCAGTTTTTAATGTAAACTTTACAGGAATATGGTACGCTAGTGTATCTTTCACCTGCTCATTAACTCTTTTCTATATATAGTATTAATGAAAAACTGCGATAAAAGAATCTCGTTTATTGTGTACTCGATTGTTATGTGAATAATTCCTAAGGGTGGGATATTTTCGAATACAGAATACATGAGAAGTGTCATTACTGAAACTACCTAATTCATTAATTTATTTAAAATTTATTTTTATCACGTGGTAAAGCCACGTTGCAGCTACATTATAGTTGTAGCACGAATGGGTCTGCTGGACCGGGTAGGACCACGCTCTCACAGAATACCATCGCAAAATAGTAGCTTAATGCTGCTGAGATTCGTACGGTGAATGTAGAGAACCGGAGACCATTTTTACTGGAAATGAGGCATTCCATCGTAGTCCTCAGGGGTGACAATGCATCTTTATCATGATTCTTAATCGAATATAAATGTGGAAGTCTATGGGCATAAATCCGCAGTAGAACCAGAGAAACCGACATATCCTAACTGATTAGTAAGCTGAAGTGGCAATATTCCGACCAAATAGCTCGAAGAACCGACAACCGATGGGGAGGAAGGCTCATCGAGTGGCAGATTCGTATCGGCAGGCGTAGTGTAGGGCGTCCTCCCACTAGATAGAGTGACGACCTGGTAAGATATGCAGGAAGTCGATGGATGCAGGTGGCTCAGGACCGTGCTTTGTGGCATTGCTTGGGGGAGGGATATGTTCAGCAGTGGAATTAGGAAGGGCTGTAATGACTATGATGGTGGGCCATAGCATCAACTTACCATCACGTGGGCTGTGTGCTCGTTTGTCACCCCAATTCCATAAAAAAATCACCTCACACCAATTACGAAGGCTTACAGAAGATAATTTTAATTTTAATTTATAATACTAAAAAAGCCGTCCGCTTTATGTTTCACTGTACAGAGTCAGCTACGATGAAATAGAGGTGTTAGGACGAGGATTACTTAAGCAGCCAAACAAACTTGGAGCTTCGGGTATTTATTTATAGTAGGAAATTTTCTCAAATACATGAAGTTATGACAAAAGGGCAATAAACTCTTAAATAGGACTCGGTTTAATTAAAGAAATGGTCAGTCACAGCCTTGTATTATATCCACTCGAATGTCAGGGTCACTTTGGCCAATATGGCGCATCTGTCAAGCACTTTCCGAAGTACTTAGTACTTAGCTCATGAGCTATTTACAATTTGAAAGGGAACGATACAATTAACGTACATTTCAGATACTTCCGGTATAATATTTGTAAGCCGTATATACCATACATAAATGAGGTGATTACTACCAAGCTATTTCTAATTTGTTTTTTGTTGTTAATTGTTATATATGATTGTAAGCTGTTATATTTTTTAAATTTTCATTGGGTTTTTGCTGGTTTTCCCTAGGGCAAAGGCCTTTTTTTCCGAATCATTGGTAAATTAAAAAATATTAACTTTCAATAAACATTTATGATCTATATTGAATAAAAAAGGTTTTGTTTCTGTTTCAGATCAAGATTTAAATTTATTAATTAAATTTATTAGTTATTGATTAACTCTCATTCCCTTTAGAAAAAAATGACATATCTACAGATGGTGCTGTAATAAATAATGATTGATGAATTATTAAACAGGTAATCAAATGCCTTTGAATAACCTGTTTAAATTGTTATTATGTGCTCCAGACCGAATTTTGGTCATGGCGACTAGTATCACAGGAGATTAGCCATCTACACGGGATAGGATACTCGTAATAATGCTCGATTGTATGCGCATAACCAGGTGCACTCTCTATTCCCTCACTCCCATAATCCGATGGAACAGCAGTTCGACACGACCGGAGAGAGATCAGGCGCAGTACCAAAGCCTTTATGTCCTTTCCGAGTTGAAACACCGTCAACTTGAAAGACTCCGAAATGTTACCGAGAATTTCTTGACCGAAAATCTAATAACTGTATTTTGCCTGACCCGTGAATCTAAACCGGGTTCTTCGATCGGCAATGACGCTTACGATCACAAAGCCGACGATGTAGTCATCACGTTTTAACATCTGAATTTTAGGTGGATGATTATATTCGTATTTAAAATATATCATATGACGTAGTCCAAAGACGAGTCTGCTAGAAAAGTTTTTAAACTACATTTTAATGTGTTCTATACTGTGTGTATAGCACGAGTTTCCAAAGACATTATTTTAAACGCCAAGTTACACGTTAAACTTGGTGTTTAAAATAATGTCCTGTTACATACATCTGTACATTATGCATTTTTATGTATTTTTTGCTGACTATATAACATGTGAAAAAAACCCTGTGGTTCCCGTTAATGGCGTTATCGGAATTAGTATACGAACGTACTATAGAAATAACTTTAATCCATAAAACTCGACCATAAAAATCAAATTAAATTTAAATACATTTTTATTTGCAAGTTGAATGTAGGTTTATTACTTTTGTTTTAGGTTTGTTGTCTTGTTATCCGCATCATCAAAGGTCGGATACCGACTTGTCAAAGAAATTTTGCAGCTATTCGGAAGTACAAGGTCTAAATACACGCTGCATGTTGCAAAGAACAAAATAAACTTCCGGGTGCTCAGGATGGACACGAATACATTATGCTGATCTCGCAAGGAATATTGTAATTAGATAATGGTAAGGATAGGTAGATATCATAATAATTTATTCTAGTAAGTTATTATTATAATATTAAATATATCGGTTTAATATAATTATTACTAGTATTATTGTTATTATTACCTAATAGATAAACAAGTTCAATAAGTTCACTGAAAATCTCGATTGTGTGTTTTTAAGCTATTGCATAGCTTCTATCGCGGGCCTTGAGCGCGGGGACCGAATCCAGAAATTCCGTAACGAAAAAAACCTCACGCTCCCCACTCCGACGGGCACGGAGGTGTAGCGTTGAAAGCCGTGCATCGTCTAACATCGTTTTAGTTCGGCAGACTTCGGCACTCGGCAGACTTCGGCACGGTGTTTGTGTGCGTGTACACTAGCTGCTAACTCAATGATAAAAATTCCTGAATAACCTACATGTATTGTAAGATATTAAAAATATTTTAAACAATATTAACTTCTCATTTATTCAATAAGAGAAAAACAATTGTTTTCTTATCGGTCACCACGCTCAAAAAGTGTAACTTGATTTAATATCAAAGACTTAACTGCATATATAAAATAAATAAATAATTATAATTGCATAAGTTGATAAAAAATGCTATGCAATAGCTTTACCGCGGCACCGAGTGCCACACGTATTTTTTTTATTACTGTGTGTTGCTTTGTATTAATTTTTGATCAAAATAATTAATATAAAGTAACAGTAATGTCAAAGCTATTGTGTAATGATATGTAAGTTAATTTGTATCGTATTTTATTTTTTATTTAAATAAACAGTAAATTGTATAAATTGTAGAACTCTTTTATTCCATTTCATATAAGGTGTGGGTCTATCAATATTTATGTAGACAGATAATGTTCTTTAAAATACAGTCAAGTTGATGTCATTAATTTGTTTTTTATATAGAAATAGAAATAGAAACTTTTTTTATTCAATGTAGATTATAAAAATACTTATTGAAAGTCACTTTTTTAATTTACCACTGGTTCGCAAAAAAACCTCTGTCCTGGGAAGAACCAGCAAGAAACCCAGCGGGACTATTTTTTTTAATAATAGCTTACAATCATGTTTACAATCAACAACACAAGACAAATTAGAAATAGCTTGGTAGCGATCACCCTTCCCAGGGGTTATTATCATCTATAAATTCCTTAATATTATAATAACCCTTTTTATACAAACTTAGTTTAATAATATTTTTGAACTTTGTGTATGACAAATTTTGTATATTTTCCGGGATTTTGTTGTAAAAGCGTATACATCGCCCCAAGAATGAATTACTGACTCGGTGGAGTCTGGTACTACCAGCTTGTGTCTGCTCCTAGTATTTACAGAATGAATATCACTTATTTTCGCAAAACTACTTTTATTTTTGTGTACGTACATTACATTTTCATAAATGTATTGAGAGGCCAGAGTTAATATATTAATTTCCTTAAATTTTTGTCTCAGTGACTCTTTTGGTTTTAAATTATATATTGCTCTAATGGCCCTCTTCTGTAAAATAAATATAATTTCAGTGTCAGTCGCGTGTCCCCATAGCAAAATACCATACGACATAATGCTATAGAAATAACTGAAGTAAACTATTCTAGCTGTTTCACCACTGGTAAGAGTTCTAATCTTTTTTTACAGCATATGCTGCAGAACTAAGTCTGCTAGCTAGTTTTGATTTGATTATGTACTAAAACATGGTTAAAATGTTTTAGTAATGTTCAGATATTCATTAATTTAGTTGGTCTTTACTATGGCTATATTAATTCAAGCTCAAAATGTACCTACTCTGTTAAGTTGTTCTAAGATCTAAAGTAACTTTTATTAAATAGCAATAGACTAATAGGTAATTGCTAGAATAGCGAGACTTTAGCTGCAAGACCAAGACTGACTCAGTCTCGTCTTGTTCTTGCATTTGGGCAACACTAACGGTATATTATTATTTATAGACTTGAACTTAAGTTTAAAATTTGTCCACTCATATATATATATATATATATATATAACCCATAGCTCCCAGCGCCGCCACTCATTGCAATGCCGTTGCGCTACGGAGCCGTTATTTCATTATGTACATGAAAAATTAATACAAAAATCTTAAACACTCTGTCCTCTTTATCTTTTAATTTGAAAATGCGTGCTAATGCATTATTTTAACAGATTTTACTGAGCACACACCCATTCGAAAGGGTCAATCGGTAGGTATAAACGTTGCTGCCCATAAATCACATTCAATTTGAGATAATTTCAAATTAAAGAAAAATCATATCATTATTTATATATTTGACTTAAGTTTACTAGTTACTAATATTACTTAGTTTGGCTACTCTTTGAAAAATAACCCTGTATTTTTAAATAACTTTTTTTTTATTTTTATTTTTTTGACAAACGAGCACACAGTGCACCTAATGGTAAGTGGTTTCTGTGGCAAATAGACATATACATCTGTTCTCGATTACAAAGCAAAGTGCAGATACGTTATCACCCGTGAGGACTAAGATGAAATGCCTAGTTTCCAGTAAAAAGGTTCTCCGGTTCTCTACACTAACCTTACGAAACACAGCAGCATTGAGCTACTATTTTACGCTGGTATTCTGTGAGAGCGTGGTCCTTCCCCGGTCGAGCCGACCCATTTATGCCACAACTAAACTACTAATATAACTGCAACATGGCTCTACCACGTATAATTATTCCATAGAGGATTCTATTTCTCCACAAATTTTGTCGTAGAAAGAGAGTTGATAAATATTTTAACGTTTTCTACTAAAAACTTAAAATTTAGATACTCTTATACTCTAAACCACTCAAATATGTAAAATGATTACACTTTTAAAATTTTGATTTTGAAATGATTATTAAAGTAAACCAATAATTAAAATAATTTCAACATAATTGGTTTCGAAGTCGCTGCTATGACACTGTGTATGGAAGAATTAAGCGATTAAAAGTTAAATTATTATATTATTTTTAGTTTGGAGATCAGTTTCTACTTTGAACAAAGTTTAAAATTTAATTTGATATTAAGAACGATAAAGTTAAGAGATACCACACAATATTCAAAATGTAAATTACATGATGCAGTAATTTATAAATGACAGTGTCAGCTACTAAATTTCGATTATAAGCTTGAGTTTAATTACAAAATTTGCTTTCTATAGTTGCAATTTTGCCAATTTATGGTTATCACTTATCAGATTTATTTTATGGTTATAATGTTAATTGCATTTAGTTCATGTTTTGTTGTGCAAGGAAGCTTAAGTTGTGGGAAGGTCGCTTAGCGTGCTATGGAGAGGGCTAAGCTCGGAGCTCCCTGCGTTTAGATTAAATTATGAGAATAAATTAATGATAATAACTAATAGAATAAATTTTACCCTTTAATCATAAAACAAACTTTTCAAATATATTTGCTTACTATTTATTTACATTTTTTTTTTTGCAATATTTACATTGTTATTAGTGACCGTCAACTGAATAACAATTTTGTTTATGAATTTAAGACTATGAAAACTTCTAGTTATCGTTATAGTCTATTTATCAAAAGTTCATTGCTGCACATAGGCCTCTACCCAAGAAGGTGTGCAGGCAGGTTTGCAATTTTTTTCTTTTATAAGGAAAGGGTGACCAGCGAGCACACAGTTCACCTAATGGTAAGTGGTTGCTGTGGCCCATAGACATCTACGTCTATCCTCGTTTGCGAATCAAAATGAAGATGCGTTGTCAGCTTTGAGGATTAAGGTGGAATACCTCTTTTCCAGTAAAAAGGGTATCCGGTTCTCTACACTCACCATACGAAACACAGCAGCATTAAGCTGCTATTTGACGCTGGTATTCTGTGAGAGCGTGGTCCTTCCCCGGTCGAGCCGACCTATTCGTGCTACAACTATACAATTAATATAGCTGCATCATGGCTCCATCACGTTAAAATATTATTAATTATAGTAATTATTGTACTATTATTGTGGGGTATCTATACAGCCTTCTCATCTGGTTGGGTTCCACAAATATACAATTATAAATGAAAATGAAAAGATAAATATACATAAATATCAATAACATAAAATAAATATAAAAGTACATAAATAAGTAAAAGCCCAACCAGATGGAGGCCCTCGGCAGGGGGAGACCGAACGGCCGAGGGTTAGGGGGAAAGGGAAAGAAACCGGCGGACGATGCGGGCGGTATCGAGGAGCACCGCCTTCTGCATTTGAACCTGGAGCGGTCCGCCACGTAGTCCCAGCCGCCTCAGATGACCCGAGAGGCTGGCTGGGATTAGCCCGTTTGCAGAGACGACTACAGGAATAATTTCGGTCGGCAGACCACCCCACATGTCGGTCACCTCGTGAGCCAGGTCCAGATATTTTGTTTTCTTGTCTGTTTCGGCTTTCACGAGGTTCTCGTCATACGGAATGGTAATGTCGACCAAAAATATCCTTGACTGTGCCCGGTCCATCAGCACAATATCAGGCTTATTCGCAAGAATAGTCCTGTCTGTGATGATGGCCCGGTCCCAATAGAGCCTGGCGCGATCATTTTCGAGCACGGCTTCCGGCAAGTACTTGTAATACGGCAATTTCCGATCCACGAGACCGTATTTCAGAGCGAGCTCCTGGTGTAGAATTCTGGCTACTAGGTTGTGCCTGTGCAAGTACTCAGAGTTAGAAAGCGCCGAACAACCGGAGATAACATGCCTAAGTGAGTCACCGGGATGGCGACAAGCTCGACAGATGTCGACGGTGCCATCCTTTAGGATGTATCTCCGATAGTTGTTGGTCTTAATAACCTGATCCTGTATTGCACAGACAAAACCCTCGGTTTCCCCGAAGAGATCACCAAAGCGTAGTCAGTGGAGGGAGGCTACTGTGTCTACGAAAGGCTCATGTAGAGCCTTGTAGAACCTCCCGTGGAGCTCCTTCTCCTTCCATACGGTCTCCCGGTCGGAAATGCTCTGCACTGCCGGGTCTTGCCATTGCTCGTTGGCTAAGGATAGGGGGGTAAGTCCTTTATCACAAGAAATGACGTCCTTATAGAATGGATCATCCGATCTCGCAAGGAAGTAATCACGGAGGCTGCACACTTCGCGATTATGCATGGTGAGCGCGCTCAAGAAGCCACGACCACCATGCTTCCGCGGCAAATACAGCCTCATTACCGACGATCTCGGATGATGCATCCTATGGGACGTCATGGTAGTGCGGACTTTTCTATCCAGGGCGTTAAGTTCAGTCTGAGTCCACCTGAGTATGCCAAAGGTATACATGAGGACAGGCATGATCCAACCGTTATATGCGTGTGCCTTATTCACACCGGACAAAAAGGCTGTTAAGCACTTTGGTCAAGCGTGCATAAAACACGTCGCAAACTGACTGTTTCACACCAGCCTCATCGATACCGATGTTCTGTGACATACCCAGGTATCGGTATGTTTCAGCCTCGGAAAGGGTTCTTAAGTTGACGGGCATAGATAAGTCTATGCCCTCAGAGTTAGCAACCCTTCCCCTTTCAACATGGAGGACCACACACTTATCCGTCCCCAGCTCCATTCTAATAGAATTGCTAAATTCACACGTGATGTTTAGCAATTCCATAAGATGGGAGCGACTGGAGGCGAATAATTTGAGGTCATCCATGTAGAAAAGGTGGGTCACTTTTGTACCTCCTTTCCGAAGCTGAAATCCCTTCCCGGAGCCCTCCAGTAAAGTACTGAGAGGGTTCAAAGAGAGGCAGAACCAGATTGGACTCAGACAGTCGCCCTGGAATATACCCCTTCTTATCCTTATGCGGCTTTCCGCAGCCGTCATCCGCTCGCCTAGATGACAGAGGATCGTACTCCACTGCCCCATACACTGCTCGAGGAAGTCTCGAACTGTACAGTCAATCTTGTACAGCTCGAGGATCCTCTTTAGCCATGTATGGGGCACCGAGTCAAATGCCTTTCTGTAATCTATCCAGGCGGCGGAGAAGTTCCGACGGTTGCGTTTCACCACTTTGCCAATGACCGCGTCAATGAGGAGTGGTTCCTTGGTTCCACGACCGCCGCCCCGACATCCATTTTGAGCGCGCGACATCACCTGATTTAAGTCCAGGTGACGAGCGATTCTTGCGCTCAAAATGGATGTTAGTGTCTTGTATATGGTCGGTAGACACGTGATGGGGCGGTATTTGCTCGGGTCTGTGGCACCCTGATCTTTAGGAACCAAATGAGTGATCCCAGTAGTGAAGAGGCTTGGGAGCGACTTCTGGTTGAGAGCCTCTTGAAACTGTCGGGCGAGCACAGAGTGACACACCATGAACCCCTTCAGCCAGTAGTGATGCAGCCCGTCAAGCCCCGGACTTTTCCAGTTCGGGGCCCTACGGACCGCCTCAGCTACGTCATCCGGCGTTATGATGACGGGGTCCATGGGCGTAATACTCGCACACTGACTCGCCACAACTTCCGTCCAAGGGCCCTCGTTGTGGTTTACGGGCTCTGACCACAGGCTGCGCCAGAATGCGACCATGTCGGCCTGATTTGGTGCAGGGCCCGTTCCACTTACTATTGGTCGCTCCAATGATTTATAGAGCCTCTTCTGATCACTCTGGAAGAGACGATTCTGGTTGAACCGTGTCGACCTCTCGGTATATCGCCGAATCCACTTTCCCCAAGCAGCTATTCTTTGCTTCAGGTCGTCTATGCGCTCCGTCAGTTTTTGCATTATATCCGGCTGGGACAATCTAACATTTGTCCCAGCAAACGCCATCCTGACGGTGCGCACAATCCTTGGTCTGGTATTGCCTGACCTGAAGCATATCAGTCTGCCGATGAGGGCCCTAGCCTTTGCGATACGTTCTTCAATTCTTATTCTCCAGGCTGGGATAGCACTACTTTGTCCAGTAGCGCGTCCAGCCGTGGAAAGTTTGGCACCTATAATACGGCAGACTGCCAGTGCAGCGCCAAAAAGAATTGAGTCCGTATCGCAAAGGTCCCGGCTGGCTTCCAAATAGGTAACCAGCATTGGGTTCACAGCCCTCACGACAGCCCGATTCCGCTTGCTTAGGGCTAAGCGGGGAAGTCGCGGTCGATTTTCGAGAGTCGTACTGCGCGTTTCCACAATCGCCTCTTCCAATGTACTCCTCATTTGCTCTAGTTCCAGTTCCTGGGCGACTGTTCCATCATCGTTTGAATCAACCACAACTGGCGTATTCACGGCGGCATCCACATTTCCCGTTTGCTCAGCAAGTTGTGGCGCCGCATCCTCAGCCGCAGCATTTTCACCCGATGAAGGAACAGCCTCACGTCGTAGCCGTTCGAGTTCGGTGACATCAAATGTATTTGAGCGCAAGATATACCGAACTCGGTCTGCCAGGTTTTGCTCGGTGACGGTTACAGATGGCTCCAGCTCAGCAAAAAGTCGATGCATCCTTGCCCGATACGCAAAACCTCCAGTTTCTCCCCCTTTCGCCCTAAAATACGCCCGCAATGCGTTGCTGTTCATCTGGGTTGTCCAACGCATGCGGCGTACTCCACCAGTGGCGGGTGCCGATTGCTGAGCCCGCGAAGACCCTGCCGACACCAAGCCAGCTGGTGGGGATGATGGATGCGAGGAGCTGCTGGGTGGTCGTGCAGCACCTCGCGCTCGGCTGGCGGTTCGCATGCTGTCGCGTCCAGCGCCAGCTCCAGACGCGCCCTGGCGACCTCCAGGCAGCGGCCCTTTGCGCGTTCCATTTGATTCCATCATCCATTTTAGGGCGTCATTTAGCGGGAGACGCCCAGACCCGGCGCCGTTTCATGGTTAGGCCATGTGCACAAGCGGGCCTTGGCACCTTCAATTTTTGCCGAGGCACGGCACTAACACCTCTTGGCAAGGTGCTGACTGACTGCGCCGACGTAGCGGTTTTGTCACATAACCGTTATATCAGCGGGCGATGGGGTCGTCACTTCCCTACGCCTTATTATTATTTTTTGTATTTATTGTATTTTTTTGGGGTATCTATATAGTTTTCTCATCTGGTTGGGTGCTATAAATATATAATTATAAATGAAAATGAAAAGACAAATATACATAAATATCAATAACATAAAATAAATATAAAAGTACATAAATAAATAAAAAGCCCAACCAGATGGAGGCCCTCGGCAGGGGAGACCAAACGGCCGAGGGTTAGGGGGAAAAGGGAAAGAAACCGGCGGACGATGCGGGCGGTATCGAGGTATTATTGTATTTATTATTATTATTATTATTATATATATTAATAATAATTATTATTTGAAAGACGCTGCTGCCCGTCTCTTAGTCTGTTTCCCTCTGTCGATCTTTACGACCACCTAGGGACGGTATGGGGTAGTGTATATTCTTCCATCGCCACTACACGGTACCATCACATAATTCCAATAGTACGAATTATTTCGCTTGTTAAATTATTGCAACGATTTTTTTGAGTATTTAACTTTAAATACTGAGATAGACTCGAAAAACTTCTTCGATTAACAACTTTGTTAATCTACGAATATGCCGCGGGAAGCTTAGGCCGAAATATTAATTACGTCATGATCAAACTTTTGTAATTAGATGATAAGTCGTTTCTGAACCATGAGATTTGCTTTCGATATAAAAAAATGTAACAATGTTTTATTTGCTAATAGGTTTTGAGATATTATTAATTCTACGGGGCTCGGACAAAAATTTGTCACATGGAAGTGTATGGTAAGAACTAAGTTACTTACTTACTTACCAATGATAGAGCTCTCATGACTTCATGTTACTCTTACTAGAACATGTGACAAAAAAGTAAATGACAAAAGTCTTTCACCTATCGGTAGTTAAATACTGTGGTCTATACCTTGATACTTATATCTATCCTAAATGAAGAATCAAAATGTAGACGCGTTTCCTTTGTTAGAGTTTGAAGCATAAGATATTTAGCAGAATTACAAACTGTGAGGTAAATTTATTTAAGACCGTATACATATATAACATTTTAAATGAACAAACAACTACACTCAGAACAATAGTTTTTAGGTCACACAAGCATTTGTTCTGTGTGGGATGCAAACCTTTAACCGCTTAGTCACTGCGCTACCGCGTTGTCTTTGGTTATCGTAAACAGCCTGTATTCATATGATTCAGAAGACAATTACTATCAAGATTCTGTTGCTTCTTTTGTCACTTTAATTTTATAAAATCGACGATAGCCTTAGTAGCAGGGTACGGACCGGGAACTGAAAAGGCCGTGGGTTCAAATCCGCCATTTGACTAATGTCACGGGCCACCCCTAACACAAGCATTTTAAGCTTACCAGGAATGGTTAAAGGGAATAACAGTAATGTTGTTAAAAAGCAATTACTAAATGAATTGTCTTATCGATGCTTGCACATTGTTCGTAACTTTAATGTCCTACGCAATTGTGACACTTTTCTTATATTGTACATCTACTTACATTTCAATTGTGGCAAAATTTGCACCTACAAAGCAAACGGGGAACCTTAAAATGTATTTTACACTTACATCATATGGTTCCTCATTTGCTTTGTACACTTTGGACTGTGTGCTCACCCATACCCATACATTATACCATATTTGGTAAGTGGCCTAATTTTATTGTCCACTACTATATTTGCCTTCTATGAGGCAACCTATTGGGAAGGCTTATGTAAGGAGTAAATATATTGGCGAAAGTAATAAATTTCTCAGGGATGAAACCTACCTATCTAGGTAACTTATAAAGTAAAACATTATCTAAAAACGAAATTACATCCAAATGTTTAGAGCCGTTTCGGAAAAACTAATTAATTATATACAAGAATTATACTTAAAGTATAATCTTTCATCATCATTACAATTTATCAAAGGTCTTTTTCCATAGAATGCCTTAAAGGTTCTTTTTTACCTTATCCTTACGTATGGGTTTTTGCCATAGTTGCCACGCGAGGCAGAAGGGTGTGCAACCATAGTTTTTTTTAAGCTGCTGCTAAGTATAGAGATTACAAAATCGTACAGAGTAAATACGACATTATTATAAAAGGCTGTGTTTATATCATTGTATAGATAAAACAAAAGCAGCGTTAATGACGCAACCTAAAGGCTTGAATATTAACCACAGCATCGTTTAAATGAATATAATTATGAATTAGTTTACTTTGGTAAATTTGTGTAAATATTAAACTTTCGAGTACAAATTATCTTGAGCCGTGCAAACAAAAATATAACTTCAATGAAAAAGGGGAGAAATGAATTGTATATTTGGTCGGTGATGAAATGTTGATATTAATCTCAGTCGTCTTTTGATCTCTACTGTGAATTTACTTTTTACCCAACTGTGGTGGGTGTCAAAAGGAGCTAATATTTTTGATGGACGTATTAATATGCCAGTCATGTGAGAAATGAGATTTTTTTTCGAAATTCTCAAATGGATAAGAAAAAGCATATATGTTTTATATATCTAATTCAATTCAGGATCGTGCCAAATGGAAGTTTGTAGTCTCTGCCTACCCCTCCGAGTGACAGGCGTAAGTGTTTATGTTTTATGTATGTGGAAATTACTATTATACTTCGCTTTTAGCATTAATGTTATAATAATATATAAATTTAGGTGAGAAATAATTTATTTTATTTTATTGTGTAAACCATAACATTATACCCATATAATTGAAAAAAAAACACGAATTAAGTAAATGATTGCAAAAGATAACGTTATACAAGCGCCATTCTGAAACATAATGGATTATACGAATGTAAGAAAACCATATAACACGAAGTGTGTTGGCTATGAAAGTGGTAGAACATAAAAGTAGATGGAGGTCTAAGGAAAGATGGATGGACTGTGTCAGGGTAGCTGACAGAGGACAATGGAAGAGGGAGACATGCTATGCTGACCCTTAGTAAATTTGGGAAAGATTAGGATAAAGGGGGGGAGGGCTTTTACATTTTATTATAAATTAAAATTTGTATGATATTTTTTATTATTAGTCTAAATGGATATCAAAACTGATAATAAAATTGCACAATATACTAAAACATACTCTTTATAATCTGATTCTTACGTAAGTAAATACATATTCTTTTCACAAATAAGTGAACGGCCTTCATTATATATGCAGGGACCGCATATCCCGCAGTGTTTATTACGTGGGGTCTAGGGATGCGCTAAATTCCTGCAGCAACAATATAACAGGGCGTTAAGGGAATACTTTAATATTAAGAGCCAGAGTATTTTAAAAACAATATTGTATAATATAATATTAATTATACATATAATTTTCGAACAATTTACAGTTTTTTAATACTATAAAATACAATATTTATTTTCTTTAAAAATAACTAAAACTAACCTAAACTAATAAACAAAAATATATGTAATTACTAAAACCATTATTAGGAAATGGAAACTTAATCTATATTTAATTTAAGTTTACGTTGCAGTAAGATGAGACTGAAAGGTTAAGCCGCAATTTGCTCGGATTTTGTAAAGTGAAGTCTGCTTTCAGGAAATGTAATAATCCAATATTAACGTGGCGAGAAGATGACGAACATCTACATTTATAACATTTAATACAGAATTTTTATTTAAATTCTTTAGTAAGGGTAACTATAATATACTACTTAAGTTGATAATTACCACTGGAAATGAAGTGATCGCTACTATGATGTTTCTAAATGTTTTCATACAAACTGTAAAAAATATTTTATTATACCATTTTTCAATTTTCCAAAATTCAAGAAAGGAAAATGCAGTAAAGCATGGCTTTTTCTTTACTTATTCTATATTTATGTCACATTTAGTCACGCGCCTCTCATTACTTAAGGTTATGAAGTAGAAAAACAAACTCCGAATCCTCAATGCATTTTGATTTTTACAGACGGTTCGTAGGAAAAAGTAAAAACCGATTTCTAATAACTAAATGAGTTCAACAATTTCACATAATAGTTTCTGAATTTTGAAGAATTAGAGCCAAGCCGTATTCTATTCAGTTCTTTAAAGTTGGTTTTCATTTTTTATAAAAGTTTAATTTGTTACCCTTCGGAGGGTAATTAGAAATATCACAAGCTCAAGATCTCAACTAGAATGTCGTCGAAATAGTTAGTTACATTTTAAAGATCATCCCCTGTTCTTCCCATAGAGTAAAACTTTATCATCAAATTCGTGAGAACACTCTTGAGTTATAACCTATCTAATAAAATATAATCATTAAAATTAGTTCTTACTAATTCTAAATCGACAAAGATATCGCGTAATATATTATATTATCGCGTTTTTTTTAATCGACTAAGAAATTAAGAGGCCTTTTATTTAAAATTAGTTTTCTATTGGCAAAGATATCGCTTAATATATATTACCGTATATTTTTTAAGTCGACTAAAAAAAATAATGTATACATGAGTCTAAACGTAATAAAACTTAAAAATGTCGTAGCAGGCGTAGCGATCGTAGCTTAAAACGAGAAAGCGGTGATGCATGATGCACACATCTCACTGAACACACTTGTCAGCTCGGTTTGCCGTTAAGATCACGTACCTTCATTTTTCAGTTCATGGATCAATATTCAAAATGAAAATTATGGTATATTTTATTTACCTTAATCGCCATTTTTTTAATATTTTACTATTTTGCATAATTTCAATTTTCAAAGAAAAACTTAATTTTTTTTAAACTCAAGTAAACAGTTTTACGATTAAAATTATGCAAGGCTAATAACGAAAATTAGGCTTATAAGCATGACTAAACTATATGTAAAAACATTTACATGGATTAAATAAAAATTATTTGACAGATTTTTATCGGTTTAAATTTTAACTTATTTATAGATTTGATATTTCTAGATGCTTGACAGCAACATGGTCTCAGGAGGAGTGAAATAGTTGATGTTATTCATTTTAGTCGTTATTAGGCAGACGCTGCTCGATACGTTATGAAGTATTAATGTGGAATTAGTGTATATAATATTATATTTTCTACTACAAAATTTCATTGAATACCGATGGGTGCGTTTGGCAGAAAAAAGCGCTAGCAAGCGCTTGTAAACAAAATGGCGATCGTAAGCGGTAGTGCTGTCAAATCGTAAGTAGCTATTTTCTTCTAGAACACGATGTTAGTTTTAACCGGGGAACCTAACCCAATTTAAATATATGTTTGTAAAGTATTCATATTAAAAACTTACCAATCTTAAATTTTTAATAACATGTATATGTTTATTCATGTCATTATATTACTTAAAACTAATATTGCACAAAACAACTTATAAACTCTACTTCAAAACAAACAAATTAAATAAGCAAAATGGCGGATTGTGTCAGCGCTACTGAAGTAGCAATCGTGTCCTGGCCGAAAACTATTTTAGCGCTTATAAGCGCTTGCTAGCGCTTTTTTCTGCCAAACGCACCCAATGTAGCAGCATTAGCAGCAGCAAGTTAATGTTATGCATTAAAGGTTATTACGGCGCTACGCATTTCATAAGATATGTTTTCTACAAGTTTTAGAAATTTTACTTGTTTATGTGAGGGAAAAACACAAAATATCTGATCTCTTACAACTAAATCATATCTTGGAGTAATTGGAAACTATAAGACCAAAGCCGCTATATACATATAGATAATACTTTAAGGCGCGCTGGTACGAAATATATGCATACAAGTAAATAAAATTGAAGTGTCTGTTTGTAATGTCAAAACGACAGTTTTTTACTAAATATATCCTAAACTATATACGGCACTGACAACAAAAAAACAATGTTTAAAAATTTTGTCTGTCTGCCTGCTAGTTCCGGATAATCTCCGAAACTGCTGGACCTATTTTGACAAGACTATTTTTGACGGATAGCTAATGTTATAAGGAGTAACGTAAGCTCCTTTTATTTAAGAAAAAGTATGAGGGTCCCGCTTAAAAAAAATGAAAGCCATGAAATCCATCGTAATAAATTCCACGCGAACGAAGTCGTGGGGAACAGCTAGTAATAAATATAAAGCAAAACAAATCTGCTGTGTTTCCTTTGTTAAGTGGAGTGTACCTGAGATCTTTCGTACAAAAGAGGCTTTCCATCTTAATCCTCAGGGGCGACACAAAGAATAATGAAATCAGAACAATAAAGAAAAATAATATTTATTGAAATAAAACTATGGCTCAGATCAATTCCATAAAAATAATGTTTTTTTTAATGTTTTTATTTTATTTTTAACAGACATTTTTCAATCAGTAATTCATTCTTGAGGTATTGTATACGCTTTTACAACAAAACCCCAAAAATATACAAAATTTGACTTTCTTAAAGTTTAAAACTTTATTAAACAAAGTTTTTATGAAAAGGGTTACCATAATTAACGCCTGATACATGATGAGTTACCACTAGATACATCTAGTATCGAGTATCAGAACTGGGAGTGTCAAGATCTGTCTATAAATTCTTATGCTAGAAATTTCTACACCTGTTAGTCGTGACCGATATGTACTCGAACATTCTAGATGTTTCATTAGAAGAGGCCCTATATAAGGCCGGTGGGGCCGCAACCGTGTCAGTATTGAAGTGGCGATGCAAGCGAATACTTCGAAGCGATATAACTGCGAACTAAAGTGATCAGTAGTAAAATTGTGTTCTGTTATTAGTGTGGTTTTAAGTCGTAGTTAGTATTCGATAATTAAAGTGTCATTTTGGTAATTCAATCGGCAGTTTTTAATCTAATGAACCCCAAGCTCGGAACAATAATTTACGAGCTTGGGCACTGTAAACCGTTTTTTTTTTCTCTTCAATTAATTATATAACCCAATTCCCGGGCACAGGCCTCCTCTCGTTTCTGAATGACGAACTTTATATGCCGTCGAAAGTTTTTTTAACTTTTCAGACTTGCTGTTTTATCACGCGCTGGTGAACATCCTGCGGAAACATGTATATTTGAGCTAGAAAATATTGTGAACCTCTACACAAAAATCACAATATACATTACAACATAAAGCAGTGCTAGACTACTTGCTTAATAACGCTCTCAGAAAAGAGTTGAGTGTGATGCCCAGCTGTGGAACGTATATAGGCAATATTTAATAAGTAACAAATGCTTCACTAATATCAGATAGATTCAGTGTGTGTGTTTTCTTTTAAGAAGAGTAGCGTTAAGTTATTAATTAAAATCAATATTTTCTTTAACGCCTTTCAGCTGAAGGTGCTATAAACGACTGTACATATTCTATACAATTATTTATTATTGTATGTAAATATTGACAATTTTCATATGTTTTTAGTATTTTTCATATAAGAAGGGAAATTAAACTTATATTATTCGAAAGACAATGCTATAGATGTGCAAAAAAAATGAAAAAATGTTGCAGATATTTATTTAAGGCAGGTAAAATTAAGTATACACATACATAATTATATAATTTTACCATATAATATTCTTAAAACAAATTAAAGCAATTTAATTTAATTGTTTAAATTTTGACCACAGACGATAGTAGTAATAACAAAATGGTCTAAGTAAAAAATATTTTCTTTATTTTTCTTTAGAAACCCAGTAGCTGATAAGTGATAGAAAATCAGCTGCTAAGTTATTTAAATATAGTATTATAAATAAAATAGGGAGAAATAATAAGCCAATTTTTTCTTCATTTGTCAACATCAACTACACATGATGCAAGCTTTCTGATAGACGACGCTCTGACGACCACAAAAACTCTGACGTCAAACCTATCCGAAAACCCTGAACCTTGCTTGCATTTAGTTTTGCATTGGCATTCAGCCAACCGAACCTAATTTCAAGGGGAAGTGAGTAGCACTACCAATATAATTTTATCTGCTCTAACCATATTCAGAACCCTTATGAGTAAATAGGACCATGTTGTGCAAAAATGTTCCAACCCATATTTTTTGGCCAAAATAATGTAAATTACAAGTTATATCAAAATAAGCATTCAAATTTTCTTTAAAACGAATATATATGTATATACGACAAATTTTTACTTTAGGAAATCGAAGTCATTACATTAATTTTCTACAAAGAAATTTTGTAGATAAAAAAAACAAACTGTCTGTTTATTAATATATTTTTAATGAGAACTCGATAGTCTATGAATCGGTTATTACTTTGCAGAAATTAATTATATTAAGGGGATATAGTAAGTCAGCTCAAATTCTAATTTCGCCCCCACTTCCCCGCGCGTCGTATGCTATGTACCGACATGTTGTAATCACTAATACTAAGTAGATAGGTCGTTAGATACTTATTTCATTAGTTTTATCATATTTATGCCTATTTCTTAACGCCAACCCAGTCGCTTCCTATTTTTATCACGGTTATTTCCCATTTTAATTTTACGTCGTCCTGTTGCGTAATGTGTATTCTGATCGTAAGCGACACAATTTCTCCCTGCAAAAGCCTAAGCGATACTAACGGGTAACGGGGCGACAGGTTCAAGGGTATAGTTTAGGTAATTTCTTTTTACAGTGAAAATAATGGTATTTAAAAAAAAGTAAATAACATATGCACTGCACTGATTTATAGTTAGTTCAGTTAGTATGCAAAGATTCATGATCTTATTTAAGTATTTTATAAATAACAGCGGTTTATTGTTCAGTTTGGAGGTAACTTTACGTAAAATTTTACGAAATCGTGTTTTCGTCTAACATAGTCCTTAACATTAATCCTCAACTTTACCATATATTTATTTCAAAATTAATGCTGCAATACTTTTGGCATAACGGAGGATCTTGCTAAGCCATTTGAGGTTATATTTCCCCTTAAAACTGTAAACATTAATTTACTTAGATCCGTTCGCTCGATCCTTCAAACCATTTTAATTCTACGGGCGGACCTTTAGTAATTAAATATCACATCAATATGATGATCCAGTTAGCTAAATTAGTAGTTGCATTTACGCATTAGATTTTTATCATGTGGTGAAATGAACGAATATAAACAAAAAGGAGTAAGATAATTCATTAAATAACTCATCGCCTCCGACAGGTAGTGATGTAACACCATCTCGTTTACAAAAAGCCTATAAATACGTCTCAAAGCTTTTGAATGGCCTACTCTCATTCTTGAGAGAGTTTTATGACAACTATTAGAGACAAAAGCCAAATAAAGACCACGCTCGCATAGCATCAGCACAAAACAACAGCATTATAATCTTCTAATAAGGTACGTGATAAAACCGGAAACTAATATTTTTCTGGTAACGAGGCATGCCATTAAAATATTAAGGGGTGGTAACCCATCTACATTTTCATTCTTAATGGAAGTTTGATTTAGGTATCTATGGGCCATAGCATCCACTTACGTTTGTCACTCTTACATAAAAAGGGTCAAAAATTAATTGCTGCAGAAACTAGAGAAATCAAACTCTCTGTCTTGTTACTAATATTTCATTCACCATTCATTAATTTCAGAACGCCCTAGGCATCAGTAGAGCCTTCTGGCGTAGTTGCAACTTATTAAGCACTTTTTTTTCGGCAACCGCAGATATTTTTATCATTTTCGGTTATGATCAGGAAGATGCTGTTGCCCATCTCATATTATGGCAGAGAGGATATTCTTACGCCGCCACGACACAGCGACCAACTAATATTAGATTTGTATAAATCTATAACTACATAATATAAAGATATTATTCGTTAAGATAAATTATTTACCCACTTTAAACATTGCGAAATTCCCATATGAATCATTATATCTCCGTTCCGTAGACCGGAGTTTCCACTAGCTATATATTAAGTTGAGATAACTGCATTGAACCGAAAAAGTTAATGTACCGGCATTTCGAATTTATTTATTATAAAATATTTTTATTAAGACAAGGTAACGTTAAATAGAGAATTAATTCAAAGAATTAAGATCTGTAATAGATGGGAAAAACTGGGTTTTAATAATAAATTCATTTTAAAAAATCGGCTTCGAAAAATATATTTTATCTGACAAATCGTCAATCTATCAAATTATTTGTTTTAAAATTTATAAACTTGCATAAATTATATACATTCGTTCACGAAATGAAAAATTTGACTATCATATGCGTGAACGATTTCAACACAATTTACCGCTGTATATTTCCGGTATCAATATTATACGCCACGAGTTGAAAGCCTCGAATATACCTTTATCCAGCTGGAATGTCTTCTGACTAGGTACACCCACCGCGAAATAAATTCACGGCCCACTAGAGGATTATGTTGTTTTTTATTCTATATTGCTTCACCCTCGTCAAATTCTCACTACTTCATGAGTTGACTGATAGAGAATGCATCAAGGCATTAAGTTCGTTCTTTGTATTCTTTTTTTTTATATAGAAGAAGGGGCAAACGAGCATGCGGTTCACCTGATGTTAAGTGACTACCGCCGCCCATGATCAACCGCAACACCAGGAGAATTGCGGGTGCGTTGCCGGCCCTTTAGAAAGGAGTAAGCTCTTTTCTTGAAGGTCCCCAGGTCGTACCGGTCCGGAAAAATCGCCGGTGGTAAACTATTCCACAGAGAGGTTGTACGTGGAAGAAAACTCCTTGTGAAACGTACAGTGGTGGACCGCCAAGCATCCAGATGGTGTGGATGGTATCGGGACGTTTGACGTGTAGTGCGTTCACGAAATTTGGCGGCTGGGATTAATCCGAACAATTCCTCAGAGCACTCCCCGTGATAGATGCGATAAAATACGCAAAGAGATGCAACATCTCTTCGCAGCGCCAGTGAATCGAGCCGGTTGGAAAGCACTCGGTCGTCGACGATTCGAGCCGCTCTGCGCTGGATGCGGTCAAGTGGAAGAAGCTGGTACTGGGGAGCCCCAGCCCAGAGATGGGAACAGTATTCCATGTGCGGCCGAACCTGCGCCTTGTAAAGTTGCAGGCGGTGTGCCGGCATGAAATACTGTCCCGCTCTGCTGAGCACGCCAAGCTTTTTAGAGGCCAATTTGGCCTTCCCTTCCAAGTGACCACGAAACTGCACATCACTCGATATGTCGACGCCGAGGATTCCGAGACTGGCTATATCTATATCCGATACCCCAACAAGGGGAGTGCCTTGAAACTGAGGGGATACGACAAAGGGGTTCTTTTTAGCGGTTAACGCGCAAACTTGTGTCTTCTGGGGGTTAAACTGGACTAGATTTAGTCGCCCCCAAGACTCTGTCCAGCAGAGACTCGACTTCAGACACAAGTTTGTCCCGGCACTCGGAGACGTTTTCCCGAGAAATATTGGCTCGGCCGGTGTAAAGAGCATCACCAGTGCTGTCATCTGCATAGCAATGAATGTTACGGGTATGCAACATGTCATTGATATGCAGAAGAAACAGCGTTGGCGATAGCACGCAGCCCTGTGGAACACCAGCATTAATAGGCTTGCAATCGGAGCTTGCACCGTCTACAACGACCTTGATGCTCCGATCTGCAAGAAAGCTGGTGATCCAATCGCACAATTTCTCTGGAAGCCCATAGGAAGGGAGCTTCGAAAGAAGCGCTTTGTGCCAAACCCGATCGAAGGCCTTCGCAATGTCCAAACTAACGGCCAATGCCTCCCCCTTGAACTCCACTGCCTCCGCCCATCTGTGAGTTAGGTAGACCAGAAGATCACCAGCTGACCGACCACGGCGAAAACCGTATTGGTGGTCACTAATCAGCTGGTGATCTTCAAGGTACCTCATGAGCTGGCAGTTTACAATGGACTCCATTGTTTTGGAGAACAAGGAGGTGATGGCGATTGGCCGGTAGTTGGACGGGTCAGAGCGGTCGCCTTTTTTAGGGATCGGGTGGACGTAAGCCGTCTTCCATGATTTTGGGACTACGCCTAGGGAGTAGGAGTACCGGAAAAGACGCGTTAAAACCGGTGCCAACTCTGAAGCACACGTCCTCAGCACAATTGGGGGGATTCCGTCAGGCCCACTCGACTTGTGGATGTCCAGGGAGAGGAGTGCTTTGCGAACCGAGCGCTGTGTGAAGTGCACTTCCGGCATGGAGCACTCACACCGCGGGATGGTCGGCGGAGTACTCCCCCCGTCATCGAGAGTCGAGTTAGACGCAAAGAAAGAGCCTAGAAGATCGGCTTTCTCCTTTGCGGTATGGGCCAGTGAGTCGTCCTCCCTGTGCAGAGATGAAAGAGATGGCTGACAGAAATTCCCCTGGACAGCCTTGGCGAGAGACCAGAATGCACGGGTTCAGGAAGGAAGACGAACTAGTTTCTCGCCAATTCTGCCTATGTGCTCTGACTTTGCCTTGGCAATGACTCTTTTGAAGGACCTAGAGGCGGAATTATACTTCTTTTTTAGAGCGCTGGTGTTTACATCCCGGGACGCTGATGCATCAGCCCAGGCTTGGTAGCACTCCTGCTTATAGCATGATGCTATTTTACAGGAGCAACCAAACCATGGCTGAGACTTGCCTCCAATGGGCACCACAGAGGAAGGAATAAAAAGTTCCATACCCTGAAGTACCACATCAGCGACAGAATCCGCAACAACGTTGGGATCATCCGGCGAGAAGCAAACCCGCCCCCAAGGGTAGGATGCAAAGAAAGACCGCATCCCATCCCAATCGGCTGACCTATAGTGCCAAACACGGCGGCAGCCTGCAGAATGCAACCGCGATTTCAGCGTGAGTGGCACCACACTCCGGACCAGACAATGGTCCGAGAAGCCTAAAGGGGCGTCGACGGAAATCTGATATCCGTCCGGGTGAGAGGTCAGCAGAAGGTCCAACAGGGAAGGTGCATGATCCTCCACATCTGGAATCCGCGTAGGCGAAGTAACCAGTTGTGTCAGACCATATGCCAAGGCAAAATCATGAACAGATCTCCCCGCATGATCGGTTAAACGTGAACCAAGCCATTCGGCGTGATGGGCGTTAAAGTCGCCGAGGATCATGATCTCTGCGGAGGGGATCTGCTGTAGCAACGAATCTGCAGCCATTTGGACGTGGTCGAATAGTCGGTCTGTTTCGGCATTACCGCTATGGGACCTATAGAGGCACCCGTAGACGCGCGGATGGTCGTCGCTGTCTACGCGTAGCCAAAGGATGGACAGGTCCGAACTTTCAAGTCTGCCGAGGCATCGAGGGCAGATGTCCTCTCTGACGTAAACGCAAACTCCAGCCCGAGGCACAAAGGAGTGTTCCAGTTTGTACCCCGGGTAGGAGAGATACGAGACATCAGCCGGAGAGGACACCTGTGTCTCGGTCAGAAAGAGCAGAGCCGGCCTCGCCGTCTCGAGATGGTAGTGGACGGCGTTTAGGTTAGAGTGAAGTCCCCTGATATTGCAGAAATTCACGGACAGCGTGGCAGGGGTCGCCTTGGTCTTGTTGCTCCGTTTGCCCCGAGCAGTTGTAGTCTTGAGCGGAATTTTGCCACCCCCCCCCCCAGAATACGCGGGGCAGCCTGAGCACCCACGCTCAGAAGTGGAGAAACATGGTCGTGGATGCTCAGCGAGGGATTCTCCAGGGGTGCTGGTACCCTCCTGGGGTAGTCGATCATTATTTAATTCCGCTACCATGTTGATGGGGGGGGGGGGGGGGGATTTGGGCCTCCGGCCACCTGCACTCACCAGACGAAACGCGGAAGCAGAGCTTCCACTTTACGCCGGTATTCTGTGAGGTCGTGGTACCACCCCGGTTTGAGCCGGCCCATACGTGCAACAGCAAAGCTGCCGCGTGGCTCTACCACTGTTAAAACGTTAACTTCTTTTGTTTTACGAAATGCAATAAAGAATAAGTAAATTTATCGGCGCGTCTGTAGAATACCAAACGGATCGAGAGTGAGCGAGCATCAATCTAGCGGAGTATCATATTGATGGTGCTATGGTAGAATTGAGGGTATATCGAGAAACCGCCACTTGTTTGTGCAGTATAAAGTTTACTGTAGGCGCCGTGCCGAGAGATTACGCCAAAGTCATTTAACGAGTGCTTAAACTCGTGGAATGGCAGTATCGTATGTAGTTTCGATACTTTGGTGTTATCATATAATTGCGTCCCTAACGTTACACTACTGTGTAATTTTGACAGGGATATTTTACGGTATGATCGAACTGTAATTGTTCTATACTCAATGTATGATGCAGTACGCTGTTTTATTGCTAATAACGATTAGTCAGAGAGTAAGTTGAACATCCGCTCTCACACTATTTTTATTTTTAACATAGTACCTTGATGATGATGTATTCCCGATATTTCTTACAAATAAGTAAATAAATAGAAGACCATGATACGTTTTTGACATAATACCCATAATGTTTTTCAAGAAAATATCTAAATAGTTCTAAGTGGTAGAGACTAAAAGACTTATCTCAACAATGCAAAAAATAAATCGACCGCTGCGACTAATTCATATTCAGTACATTATACACGAATAATCCTAAAAATTAAAACATTTATCAACATTGTCACGAATACAACTCAAATGCGAACGGAAGCAGTCAGAATGATATAGCCTAAAACGTGTACGTGTCGCGTTGCCTTTCGTCAGTGTACAGAACCACTTTATTTCACTATCGTAGGCGAAGCGTAGCTCCGTAGGCGGCGGCCATTAAAAGACTCCCTCTCGCTTGTAGGGATGAAACCGGATCTCTAAATGAAGCAACTAAAATGTATTTTCTTTTTTTTTTTTTTTTTGTTAAAACTAAAATAATTTTGATACACCAAAAATAAAAGCGGCTTTTTGTTCCTATGCATGTTTTTTTAATTCAACATATAACAACAAGTGAAAACAAATTACATCTATGATAATACGTGTACAGCCACCGAAACCGTTTCCGCTACAATCATAGCTTCCGTAAGCAATTTATCAATTTCAGATAAACGCAACGGAAGCGTTGCTTTATTTCGAATAATATCCAGCGTTTTTAAATAAAACTATGCAGCACACTCAATAGTACGATATTTGACGACTCCGTTTCGTAACGTCTTAGCAATGAAGTTGCTGCGTTGGGGGCTGCGGGTACGAATCCCGCACGGAACAAGTAGTTGTTCCGAGTCTGGATGCTCTTCCTTGTGCAATTTATGTTTGTAGACCACCTCCACGATACAGCAGGAAATCCTAGTGTGATCATAGTGTAATGTTTTACAAAAGTAATAAATTAATATAAAATAAAATTAACAATGTGCTTCTATATCGTAACATAGGACAAGGTACTTTTCTTCTTTTTAAGTAAGTTCTAAGTTTAGTAAGAATTAAATTTGAACTTCCCCCCTCCCACCCCTTTCCTCGTAATATAATCTATTTCATAACAGAATAACAGACTAATAATCAATTCAGAACATATGTATGTACAAAAAATATAATTGAGGAATTAAGGACTTCTATTGTTTAAGTCGGATGAAAGTAATGTATGATACGGTGATCGCACGTTACTCACGCGTCTGCACCCTTCAGACAACCCATATATTGGTCAGTCGAGTTGACTGCGCGTTTGACTCATGTTATTTACGCTCTGTCGCCGCCAAACTGTGACATCCTTCGCATACTGACGACGTGTTGTCTACTCGTTCACGAAGCAAAGCCGAGCAGATAGTTCGTTGACATCCTACCGAAAGCTGGGATTAATACTGTCTGGTGTTTGTGTCATGTAAAATAACCCTAACGCTTTATTAATTAATTATTTTTTAATGAAAAGATACGTTCTTAGTGTTCATACCTTTGGCTTCATTAGAACTCAATTCTTTACCTTTCCACAAGCTTACTGGCGATATTATAATTGTAGTATACACCATAACAGTGCAATATTTTTATAACACAAACTTTATAGAATATGAAATTGTATAAAATATATGCTTTTTATAGAAAATTGGTCACACATAAGCACACAGTCCACCTGATGGTAAGTGAATCAAAATGCGCTGTCACACTTGAGGACTAAGATGGAATGCCTTATTTCCAGTAATAAGGGTTAATAAGGGTAATAAGGTTTACTACACTCACCATACACAGCAATATTAAGGTGCTAAATTACGTTGGTATTCTGTAAAATCGTGGTTCTTCCCTGGTCGAGCCGACCTATTCGAGCTACAACCATAATAAAGCTGCAGCGTGGTTCTACCGTGTATTATTAAACTTCTTTTGACTTCTCGCTTATATTAAAGTGCATTATCAATATTGTAGTACACATTATGTAATTTTAAATTTTCCTAAACTAATTGATTTATTAGACAAGTCTAAAAATAGGGTCATTAATGTGTTTGTATATCTAACAGGTAATAGCAAAACTTTATTGTAACATTCTAGTACAACTACGAGTCTACGTAAATGACTACGCTCCCATCAGAGTTTCCACAAGCAATCTATCAAGTTGAGATAACTGTATCGAAGCTATATAGCTCTTTATAATTAAGCTCTTCCTACAGCAAAATATGATAAAGGCTTCGCATGAATCGATATATGCAACTTTGTTTAGGTAACGCATCTTATACGAGTAAATACGACCATATTTAATCCTATACACGACAACCATGGGATAATATGGCCCACTTCACTACAAGGACTTTGTCCAAAATCAACGGTTGTAGGTGTAAAATATCTACTATTTTTTATCACCCTTCAGCAACGTCTTCTTAATTACTATTAGAAAATATAAAAGTTGTGGTAGCAAACCCGCATCCCATGTGGTAAATATACAACCTACGATCTAATATAATGGAAGACCTATGTTCAGCAGTACACTGTGATCGGCTGTGGTGATTTTAGGGAAGAAATTATAAGCCTATATGAAATTGAACAGACAAATGCAGCTAACTGGCATGAAAAAATGCAACCGCATTCTTTCATGCCAGTGCCGCATTTGCAATTTATAGAATTATTTCTTAATGGGACGTTGAAGAATGAAGATTAAAAAAGCAAGATGATGACAAAAGTTAGCTCCCATAATATATTAACTGCTAAAGAGTTCCTTATAAACTTAAATGAATTTGATAATACTTTAAATCATTGGTCTAGGAGGTATTACACTTTAAATGAACTTAATTATTTAAAATATTAAAGCGACAGTAGCTTAATAATGGTGCGAACCTCAAACTCTCAACTCAAATGTCGTGGGTTCGAATCTTAACACAATCATCTTACCTGGAGTGATTAACGGGATAAATAATGTTAATGGTAGTATTTTTAAAACAGAACAAGAAGAAAATAAAGTCTTATGCAGATAAATTGTTGAACCAAACCGTCACCGTGACGTCACTGCGGCAGTAGAAAGCGCCAGGTAAAAAGTGATTTCGAGATTGTGGTCACGCTTCGTGGAGCTGAAGAACAGAAAGTAATTATAAACTGACAAGACCTTTTTAATGGCGAGAAGGCAACTAAATGTTACTGCAATGCAATTGTTCCGAATATCGGAACACCAGGTGTTTGTGAGTAACCAAACTGTGAGGAGGAGACTACATGGAGCCAACCTTCATGCTCACATTGCATCGTAACATTAAATTGTGTCACTTTCGTTTGAATTTTGTGTGCATTGTTACATAATCAGGTCAACTGGCGTAATGGCTGGCTGATGGTTATTCACCGAGAAAACAATGGGTGCGTTTGGCAGAAAAAAGCGCTAGCAAGCGCTTGTAAGCAAAATGGCGATCGTAAGCGGTAAGCGCTGTCAAATCGTAAGTAGCTATTTTCCTCCAGGACACGATGTTAGTTTTAACCGGGGAACCTAACCTAATTTAAATATATGTTTGTAAAGTATTCATATTAAAAACTAATATTGCGCAAAACAACTTATAAACTCTACTTCAAAACAAACAAATTAAATAAGCAAAATGGCGGATTGTGTCAGCGCTACTGAAGTAGCAATCGTGTCCTTGCCGAAAACTTTTTCAGCGCTTATAAGTGCTTGCTAGCGCTTTTTTCTGCCAAACGCACCCAATAATTTAATTTTTTTTTTCAACTCCTTGATTCTTAACCCAGGATAGATGATGTCTGTGGGTGATGACAGTATTTATTCTATATATTATATATTATATTATATTAGTATTCACTTATCAGTGTGACTGTGTCCTAATTATAATTCATAAAATGTAGATGCCTTGTACCTCATACCTCAAGAATAAGATCGGAATGCCCCTTTGGCAGTAAAAAGGATTTCAGTGGTATTCTCCAACCATACGAAACACAACAGTATTCCGTGCAAGCGTAGTCTTTCACAGATCAAGCTGACGTAAAATAACAGCTCAAGGCTGATGTGTTTCATATGGTGAGTACAGAGAACTGGCGAACCTTTTTACTGGGAACGAGGCATTCTATCTTAGTCCCCAGGAGTGACAACGCATCTGCATTTTGATTATTGGGCAGGGATATTGAGCCACAGCATCCACTAATCATCAGGTGAACTGTGTGCTCATTTGTCTTTCTTATTCTATAAAAAAGCTTGACAAGTTTTAAAGTGCGAGATATCGAGTTTCATTGGCTATAGAAAAAATATATAAAATGCGCGCTGAGATATGGAGTTGCGAAATAGACCGCTGTAAAGTATATGTTGTCAATTTCTTGAGAAGTCCTAGCTTAGTAGCATACTACCACAACTTTACAGAGGTATACACTGCTGTAAGTAACAAGTGGCTGAGCAAGGGCTTTGAAAGCTTTTGCTCCACCCACCCGTGTTCATATCGTTCAGAACGAAGTTGCTAGCACACTCTGAAGCAACCCGGAGGACTAATCACTCCCTCTCAAAAATGAAAGAACGTCTGTACCCAGCAGTAAGTAGTTTACAGCAACTGTTGTGGCTGCGACTGTAATTTACCATTTTATATATTTATACATTCTGACTGACTGCCTCGTTGGTCTAGTGGTTATAGTAGTGCGACTGCTGATCATGAGGTCCTGGGTTCGAACCCCGATTCGGGCCAAAAATTTAATTATTGAGTTTCCCGGAGTCAGGAAGTCGGCGGTGTCTTACCCCCATGCCTCGGAAAGCACGTAAATCCGTTGGTCCCGCGCCTGTTCTCTCTCCGGTCGTGTCGGTTTACTGTCCCATCGGATTATGATGGTGAGGGAAGAGAGAGTGCACCTGTGCTTGCGCATACACTTGGGCACCATAGTCCTGTCCTACGCCGATGGCTAGCCTCCGTTGAGGCAGGCGGCCGTGGCGGAAATTCGGTCTGGAGGATATTATTATTTATACATTAGTGTATTTATCATGTTCTATTTTATTTTTCGTTACATATGCTACGCTATACATAAAAGTTCGTTTGTTATGTTGATTTACATTATGTAAACCATATGAAGATCATTAGTACTTCGAGCCGATGGTTTCCATTATCTTACATTTTTATAATAACGTGTGTTTAACAAAACTGAAGATTATTAATGTCTTCATCATAAAATTTTCTTAAAAACACAGCCCTAAATTTATAAAATAAACTTCATTGAAATATTTATTCGAAAGCTAAACTTGTTATTACAAGGGATTTCGAACGAACATCTTTACAATCATGTTATTAGCGTTTTATTGACACGCCTTGTCGAAAATATCTGAAAGCTTTTGGACGTGACATGATCAGAATTTAAAGTGATCTCATAGTCCAATGCCGTATCGGGAGAGTAAAAATTTATCCACGGACACAAAAATAATTCAAATTTAAATGTGATTTAAGTTCATCTACTAACTTAACACGATAAAAGAGACATTACTTAAATCAGCAAATAATTTACTATTGACGATATTCAGAAATTGTAATCGTGGTTATTATAAATATAACTATTCTGGCCACAAATACTGTTACATAAAAGCTTTTCTTTTTTTTTTTTCATCTTTTTAATTGTTTTGAATTTGGAACACGTTCATTATTTTTTAAAGTTCCTTCGATTTCGCACCATTTCACATATTTTTCGTGTTCATTTTTCATATTATAATATGGAATGGGGTGTTAAAGAAAATAGGATTGCGGTGATCGCCTTGCGCAATGTGGGTATGGAGCCGTCGGTCAAGTTTTAAATACTTCAAAAGCTTGGTATCAGCCGCATGTTCGTATAATGTACTATCAACAGATACAACAACACTTCATTTATCGAAGATCATAGAAGATCGGGGTGGTTGCGTGCTGTTAGATTTGTAAAGGCTGTTAATGCTGTTAAAGCCAGAATCGTCGAAATCGCGTTAGGGAACAAAAATCTTATCGCGAGAAATGAAGATTCCCGCTAAGACTCTGTCTCGTATTATGAAACAGGACCTGAAGCTCCGTGATTATTGTCGATATACAGGACATGCCCTAAATCAATTTTTACAATTAAAGATAGTGGATCAATCAAAACGCCATCTGTTGCGATACGTAGGTGAAGGGCACAGAAACATCTCCTTTACCGATGAAAAAAATTTCGCGATTGAAGAGCACTACAATAAGCAAAATGATAAAGTGTACGTTCATAGTTATGAAGAAGCTGCTCAAGTGGTCGGAAAGGTACAACGTGGTCATCATCCTGTGTCAGTGATGGTTTGTTGGGGCGTGTCTTATCAAGATGTCACAAAGCTACATTTTTATGAAAAAGGAGTGAAAACTTCAAGCAAAGTGTATCAAAAGACAGTCTTGGATCGTGCTGTGAAACCTCTCAGCAATACATTTTTAAAAAATGTAGTGTGGACTTTCCAGCAGGACTCTGCACATGGTCACAAGGCACGAACTACCCAAGCCTGGCTTTAAACCAACGTTCCCGACTTTATAAGAGCTGAAGACTGGCCCTCATCTAGCCCAGACCTCAACCATTTAGACTACAAATTATGGTCAGTTTTAGAGGGCATGGCTTGCTCTAAACGACACGGCAACATTAAGTCTCTTAAAAATCTCTGGAGTAAGCAGTGGCGAAATTTCCCATGGAAACAGTTCGTAAATCCGTGGCCAGACAGATTAAAGGCTTGTATAATAGTCAAAGTTGGCCATTTTGAATAGAATATTGTTTTTATTGTTTGTTGGGACTTAAATAAATATGTACATTTAAGTTTTAGTAATATTACATTACTTCATTAAAAATGCATTTTCATTTGTAACAGAACTTATGACCGGACTAGGTATATAATAATAAGAGGACTAGGTATCATTTACAGAGTTTATTTAACACCAAGCCATTGGTTAAAATTTATAAATAAGGATATCCGTAATAGAACCAAAGTAACTGACATTGCCCAACTGATTAGTAAGCTGAAGTGGCTTTGGGCCGGCCAAATAGCTCGAAGAATCGACAGCCGATGGGAAAGACAGGTTCTCAAGTGGCAATCTCGTCTGGTATACGAAGGAAATGAAAGGTAAGCATTCAGGAAGTCGATGGATGCAGGTGGGGCTCAGGATCATGCTTTGTGGCATTCTTTGGGGGAGGACTATATTCAACAGTTGACTTTTGAAGGGCTGTATCGATGAAAGATGACGTCTTTGGTTTGCTTTCAGTGCGAATTTTACTATCAATCAGCTTTTGGTTTAAACACACATAATTTAAACTTAGTTTAGTCTTTATACTTTCTTTATGAAAATGTCTTACTTGTAGCAAAACCTTTTAAATCTAGAATATTAATAACAAACAAAAAGTTATTATTACCAAAGAATCTAATTGCAAGGACGTAATAGTACTCGTAACACATAAAATACTTAGTGATAAATTTGTCATGTGCTTCATCCAATCACCTTAATAACGTTATATATTATTACGTATATTTAGCACTATCTATTAAATATACTTCACAGCGGTCAATTTCGCAACTCCACATCTTAGCGCGCATTTTGTATTTTTTTTAATTTATTGTAACAGAACCAACAGCATTTTCTAACATTATAAAATTTGTAAGTATGTAAGTATATTGTATATTTGTTCTATAGTCAATGAATCTCGATATCTCGCACTTTAAAATTTGTCAAGCCTTTCTTTATAGGATAAGAAAGGCAAATGAACACACAGTTCACCTGATGGTTAGTGGATGCTGTGGCTCATAGCAATATCCCCACCTAATAATCAAAATGCAGATGCGTTGTCACTCCTGGGGACTAAGATGGAGTGCCTCGTTTCCAGTAAAAAGGTTCGCCGGTTCTCTATACTCACCATACAAAACACAGCAGCCTTGAGCTGTTATTTTACATTGGCTTGATTTGTGAAGGACTACGCTTGCACGGAATACTGCTGTGTTTCGTATGGTTAGAGATGACCACTGAAATCCTTTTTACTGCTAAGGGGGCTTTCCAATCTTATTCCTGAGGTACGACAAGGCATCTGCATTTTATTAATTATAATCAGGGCACAGCCCAACTGATAAGTATATACTATAGCCCACAAACAACATCTATCCTCAATTAAAAATTAAAGAGTTGAAAAAAAAAAACGAAATGAAATGATTCTTTTCTCGGTGAATAAACATCAGTCAGCCGTTACGCCAGTTGACTTGATAATGTAACAATGCAGACAAAATTCAAACGAAAGCGACGCAATTTAATGTTACGATGCAAATTTGGTCCCAATTTTTCGAAACAATTGAATATAAAGTTAGCTGGAAACAAAAAGATGCTTGTTAATAATATTTTAAAGAAAGTCTGCATTGATAGAATCAAAAGTTCTTGCGACATGGTTTCGAACAGCTTTGATATATTTGTAAGTCCGTCCAACCACCCCATTTTGTACCATAAGTATCACTAGATACGACTACGAGAAATGTTAGTAATTAGTATTTGTTAGTACGGAATAATATATCCGGCTAGATTACGACTTGCGCATTAGGTCTCGCGACCTAAGGGTTCCTTTTTTTATAGGATAGGGTGACAAACGAGCACACAGTCCACCTGATGGTAAGTGGTTTCTGTGACCCATAGACATCTACATCTTTCCTCGATTAGGAATCAAAATGCAGATGCGTTGTCACCCGTGAGGACTTAGATGGAATGTCCTATTTCCATTAAAAAGGATCTCCGGTTCTCTACACTCACCATACGAAACACAGCAGTATTAAGCTACTATTTGACCTTGGTATTCTGTGAGAACGTGGTACGTCCTCGGTCGAGCCGACCCATTCGTGCTACAACTATACTACTAATATAACTGCAGCATGGCTCTACCACGTAATCATCCTAATAATCCAAATCTATACTGATAAATAAAATTAAAGTGTCTGTCTATAAAAATGAAATAATTTCCTTTAAATTGAGCTGAGTGTATTATTTGCATTAACATGAAGAACCATGTTTGTCTGTCGGCCAGTCTGTCCAAGTTAATCTTCGCAAAATATCTAGGCTATACCTTATCCGAAAAACTATAAGATTTTTGTATGGAAAAATGAATTATTGATATAATAAATGGTTGAATAAAGCTATTTTTATAGACCTTCCTTTTTTGAATATATTTTCTTGATCCGATCTAATATTCAAAAACCGAAAGTGTAGTTATTCGCGTAAATATAAGAAATCATTGAGATAAATGGTATAGCTGTAGCAGGCTACATATTTAGAGGAGGGCGTCATCTCGTCTTGGTGTGAAATTTTGCTTGGCATCTATAAGTAAAGGTGAACTGTGAGCTCGTATATATATATATATATATATATATATATATATATATATACGAGTATATAAATTATAGAAAAGATGCACACTAAACATTTCCTTAATGCATTTACTGTTACATTGCGTAATATCTATGGGGGAGGATTTAATTGAGGATTTTAGGCAAGGTATGGCCATATTTGCCACTCCTGACAAACGGGCAGTTTTTTTTTTACATTATACATGTAGCCATCCACATCTATCTTCTATTAAGAATCAAAATACAATGCGTTATCTCAGCCCTGAGGACTAAGATGGAATGCCTCGTTTCCAATAAAAACGATCTTTAGTTCTCTACATCCACCTTAAGAAACATAGTAGCATTAAACTGCTATTTCACGCTAGTATTCTGTGAGAGGGTGGTCTTTCACCCATTTAATCAAACCATTCGTATTGCAACCATAATATAGCTGCAGCGTAGCCCTAACGCATATACATTTTTATAAACACAAAGTTTTTTGTTTTCATAAATTACAGATCAAATAGTTGTTTTGTAGCTAATATACTTTGTTTTATTTGTTCGTCATACTTTTAATTCGTAGTAATATGGAGAATTGAAAACACTTTTCCTTCACTCGAATATCACGCGATCTAAATTATGTGTATGAGACAGATATTTATTTATTTAAAAATAAATACGGTTACCATTATCATTGGCTATTTAAAGTTAACCGTATTTACAACAAGATTCATACTCTGCGTTGCTTGCGGACTACCCCAAAACTGTGGGTATTGGGATTAAAATATTTGGATGGTTTTCCTGCAATAAGTAAGGTACTAGATACACATTTGTGTTTGGTTCCAGCAATATTTAACGCATGATAACACCTTTTAAATGTTAGATTTAAATGTAATAAACATCAAAATAATGTGTTGAGAAAAGATAAATCAACTAAATTAAAAAATAACACAAAAAGAAAGGTTACTCTAGAATAAGAGGTATCTCTGCTCCATTATCTTGGGGCATCTTTAGTTTCGTTATCAGTGCTGTAGCCTTAACGACAGACCGCCCATTGTGACCGATATAAGGGACGTCGCCGTTAATCTAATGAAATAGTTTTACGTCTTATGCTTCTGTGCGATAAAACACAGCCCTTTTCCTGAGTTTATTGCATTTTTTGGTACAAAATATTATTAAAAGTAATAGAATAAAATAGAATATAGTACAATCACTTTTGTTCAATATTGATTACATGCAATTCTTATCAAAATATTTTTTTTACTTTTACCACTGGTTCGGAAAAAAAACCTCTTTCCTGGGAAGAACCAGCAAGAAACCCAACCGTAAATTTTTTAAAGCAGTAAAGTAAAACGTATAAACCCATCTAAAGGAATTAGGCACGCCTTATGTGTGAATTTAATTGACTTTTAGATTTATTATAGAATAGAGTAATTTGTATTCATAAATCGATTACAAGAATAAGGTTTGAAATTTATTTATGCTTTCATCACCGCTTGGGGAAAAACCCTCTGTCTTGGAACATAGCAAGAAACACAGCTGGCCTTCTTAAAGTCATTTATTGACAACATAATACCTATGTTATACGATTAATGAAAACATTTAGGAGCAGCACGGTAGCATTTGCCTCATTTACAGAGATTATTATCAATCATGTACCTACTCTTTAGTAATAACAATATACACCAAAGTACAAAATTAAAATAATGCAATACATATTGTACAAAATATTACCTATAAAGCGATAGGAAAAGAAAAACAATAGTCGAATAAATCACGTGGTATTATTCTTATGATAGAATTCTCGAACCAGTCTTTTAAAAGAATTCCTGTTAATGGTTTTCTGAATATCAATTATATTTATATACTATGTTAGCCGATAACTGCTCGCTTCGCTACCAAACTATCGTAAAATCAGTTAGTGAGCGTCTATATTCCGAAATGACAAACTTTTTAAAATAGAATAAGGGTGACAAACGAGCACAAAGTCCACCTGATGGTAAGTGAATGCCGCGGTCCACAGACATCAACATTTATCCTCGATTAAGAATCAAAATGCAGATACGTTGTCAACTCTAAGGACTAAGATGGAATGCCTCGTTTCCAATAAAAAAGGGTCTCCGGATACACTCACCATACGAAACACAGCAGCATTAAGCTGCTACGTCATGCTGGTATTCTCTGAGAGCGTGGTCCTTCCCCGGTCGAGCCGACCCATTCGTGCTACAACCGCAATACAGCTGCAGCGTGACTCCACCACGTATAAATATCAAGTCAAACGGGTGTTGTATAGTTTTACATATCTCATGATGAGTCAGTCATTCAGTGGTATTTCGCTTATACATATATAGGACGAGTATATCGATTTTGTTGTATAATATTTATATAGATTATGTTTTAGCAATTTTTTTACGTAAAGTTATTGTTTAATTGCAGATTTTTTTAATATTCTTTATATTTTTGACATTTATCTTGGTGTAACGTCAAACTCCGGGTTAAGTGAGGGAGAATGTCATAGACGTTGAGGTCCACAAAACACAAGTAATAGCACAGAGTAACGGTTTCTTTACTCATATGGTAATAGTTGATGTAATTTGGTTGGATCCTTCGATCAAGTCCACTTATTTGTAATTATTATTATTAAAGTATTGTACATTAAGCAGTGTTCTATTCACGAAAATGCTTAAATAAATTACCAAAAACATTTTATTAGATTTAATTTCAGAAATCTTTGTAGGAGTTATCAGTAACTTCCGAACAAAATAGCGTTAAAGAAATAACGAATATGAACGAAAAGCGGAATCGCAGAAAGATAAGTTATAGCGTAGGAACTTTTCTAATTTATTATAGATTAACGGGAGCTAAATGACGATGGAAGTGACGGTAAGTTAAATCAAATTTAAGGCTGTGGTGTCCAATTTGATTTTTTCCGTCACGGTATATATTCGACTAAACGCCTCAGGCGTTAATAATCTAATTTATACTGAATTAAATTTCACTCGAATTACCATAATTACCGCAGATAGAATTTCCTTAAATTATAACAAACTGTGTTTTGGCCTAGTAAGGGAATTCACTACCCTATATCATTCCGTGAGTGAGACTCAGGGAATTTTGACAGGAGATAGGCAAAACCACGGTTGGAGACCTATTTAGAATATTGTTGGTATATTGTGGTATCATGGTATCAGCACAAATGGGTCAAACCGGGAATTGGCTAAGCTCTTAATGCTGCCGTGTTTAGTATGGTAAATGTGTAACTGGAGTACCTTTTTACTAGAAAAGAGGCAATGTATCTTAGTAATCAAGGATGACAACGCATCTGCATTTTAATTCTTAATCGAAAATAGACGTACTCGTTGATGTCTGCAGGCCACAGCATCCAATTACCATCAGGTGGACTGTGCGCTCAATTTTCAACATTGTGTATGAACAATAATTTAAGCACTTCAGTATATGCATACAATATATGTATTAAAACGATTATATAAACATGACTATATGTACACGACTCTTGTATAGTTTATCCTCGATTAAGAATCAGAATATAGATACTTTGTTATCCATAAAGACTAAAATTGATAATATTTTTAGCAGTAAAATGATTCTCCTCTTCTTTACACTCAACATATTACAGCAGTGGCATTACTGTTACATTACACTTGTATTCAGTGAGAGTGTGCAATTCGTGCTGCAACCTACGAACGTGATACAGCTGCAGTGTAGCTCTACCACGTTACACATTGATTGTAAAGTATTATATAGCTTATTAAATAAATAAAAGTTCCTTTTGGCTATTATCTACCTACTTAATTTGATGTGGGATAATCATAAATAAAGATAACATTTAGTAACCGACTATCTACTAAGGCTATTGTAACAAAGTGATTTAAAGGTAGCGTTAAAGCGACACTGGGCAAAGATAAATAATGAGCCAGAACTTTCATGATTTATTGGTAAGACGTGTAAGCGATAGGGCGTAAACATAGCGTACTTCGGAAATATTTTTTGATTGCGTCCATAATTTAAACTGAATTTTTCCTTACAACATTGAGTTATACAAAACTAAAAATCAATGCCTTACAACGTTGTGGTATTACACGATTTAGGTATTTATTTATATATATTTAGATATATTTAGCGCTGAGCTTAAGGTATGTAATGATAATTCTAATTATGTTTTTACAACGTTTTTTCAGATTAATTTACTTTAATTAATTATCAGCAAAACAATAAATTTTACCGTCTAGCGATGTAAAAATATACTCTACCCTACATCGCCACGTGCGTGTAGTAAGAGGCGACAGAGGGCAATGAAAATAGGAAGTTGGCAGCAGCTATATTGTGGTTAAAGCACGAATGGGTCGGCTCGACTAGCATAATGTTTTATGAGAGGAAATGCGACTGATGTAGATGTGATTTTTGTTTTGCAACTGATGGCCATAAAAGCTATTAACAACCTTAAACCGTGAGAGTCTATAAAAGAAAACTTAAAAAAAATATTAACTTTGGTAAGATGTGATCGTTTGTCAACCTTACTTCTGTAGAAAAAAATCGAGCCTTCGGGGGAAAAGGGGATAATTGGCTTATTTTACGGCGCTTTATGATAGATTTTGTAAAAAGTAAACGAGATATATATTGATTTCTATTTATAAAAATGCGTTACAAATTTTATATTTCTATTTTAAGAATATTTTTTTTGTCTATTGATTGTCTTGGTATTATTGATGTCTTGCTTCATGGCATTACTTGGGGGAGGCCTATGTTCAGCAGTGGACTTGTGAAGGGCTGTACTGATGATGATGATGATGATATTGATGTCTTGGTATTAGTGTTCTGTGTCACTGATTAAGAGAACTAGATAACGTCCTGTGTTATTTCGAAATTTTTAAGTTATCGTTACGATTATTGACTTTTATTCCAAATTTTATTGAAATGGCATCATGAAAGACGAATTCGTAATAGCAGAAAGTACTAATCTACCAAGGATAAATAAATTGATGATGGAAATTTTTTTTGTACACAATCCCAATTTTCCTTCTGCTGAGTTGAAGAATGTTAAAGCGTCAGTGTAAGTACCCATTACCAACTTTTGTTTACACAAAAACACAATACCAGGTCAGCGTGTGATAAAACACAGTTAGACACGACCACGGCCACACTGATGACTCTAATTAGTTAAAAAATAATTAGAGTCATCAGTGTGGCCGTGGTAGAAAAAGGGGAGATCTCCCGCCGGGCAAGGTGTTCTGCCCGGGGAGCGGCCGACACTCCGAGTGATAGTTCGGAGAAGTTCTATATATACTGTCTATGATTCGGAATGTTAATAGCGCGATTTAGGCTTCGGTGTGTTTCGGTGTGCTAGTGGCGCGACGACAGCGCCGCTACATCACCCCCCTGCTCAGACCGGAGGTCGATAGTGCAGCCTCGTTGCCGACGAATGTGCAAGTGCCAGGAGATTGCCTTGTAGTTTGCGGTGAGTCGAGTAGAAGGCAAGTAATCTGCGAGAGTGCCGTGGAGCAGAGGCAAGCAGTAAGGCTCAGAGCCGTGCCGAACACTGTAGCGCAGAGAGCAGCTTACAGGAACAGGAAGCATTATTATTCCAGTGCTGCGATGAACCTTGTGAAGCTAGATGGCTTGCAGGATATGAAAAATGCGGACGATATCTGCTCGGGAGCGAATGAGTGGGGTGTTATATGACGATGATGAAGCTCAGATCACGTCGGATGGTCACCACTGTGGCCGTGGTAGGAAAAGGGTGGATCTCCCGCCGGGCAAGGTGTTCTGCCCGGGGAGCGGCCGACACTCCTATTGATAGTTCGGAGAAGTTCTATATATACTGTCTATGATTCGGAATGTTAATAGCGCGATTTAGGCTTCGGTGTGTTTCAGTGTGCTAGTGGCGCGACGACAGCGCCGCTACATCAGCAACCATTAATTATAATATCTAAGTTAACGTAATTTATTACAAAATTTAACTTAGGGTACCCATCACGTCATGATGTTTTGTATAAACTACAGTTAAATATAAGTCATACTAACATCAAAATGATCTACGCAGAAAAATAGTTTAGTTATTGTAGACAATGTATTCGGGTATCTTCTTGCCAGTTTTAACGTAAGTATTTCTTATGTTTAAATCAGTTGCTACTTGAATCCATAACTTTCCCGGCATTCTTTTGCTCGTATTTTTGCATTCAGGCACAACACAACAATGATATATGTAGATGATTACTCATTAATAAACATTAAAAAGTATCTTATTCCTTTGCAAAATTGGCAAAATTCTAGGACAGTGACATGAGGCAGCCACAAGTTGAACAACAAGGCCGCTAGCGTTTTCACGCGAAAATTTATAACGATAGATTAAAAGTATTTTTATGGCACTACTCGGTTTTAAAAAAATTATATAAAAATTACAGTGGTTCATTATGGTTCTAGGATTCATTTAAAACACTTTTTGAAAATGGGTGCAATACACTGTCAAAACAAACTGGGTGTGTTTTGGCCGAGTAAGGGAATTCACTACCCTATATCATCCCGTGTGTGAGACACAGGGAATTTTGACAGGAGATAGGCAAAACTTCGGTTGGAAACCTATTTAGAATATTATTGGTATCAGCACAAATAGGTCAATCCGGAGAATGGCTACGCTCTTAATGCTGCCGTGTTTAGTATGGTAAATATGTAATTGGAGTACCTTTTTGCTAGAAACGAGACATTGTATCTTAGTGCTCAAGCGTGACAAAGCATCTGCATTTTAATTCTTAATCGAGGATAGATGTACTCGTTGATGTCTGCGGGCCACAGCATCCAATTACTATCAGGTGAACTGTGCGCTCGTTTTGCAACATTGTGTATTAGGATAAACAATAATAATTTAAGCTATTCAATATGTATACAATATAAATGCATTAAAACTATTATATAAACATATGTACACATCTCTTGTATAATATATCCTTGATGAAGAATCAAAATATAGATACTTCGTTATACGGGAGGACTAAAATAGATAACCTTGTTAGCGGTAAACTGGTTCTCCTCTTCTTTACACTCAACATGTTCGCTTGTACTCAATGAAAGTGTAGCCCTCACTCAATTGTGCTGACACATTCGTGCCGCAAACTATGTACCTTTGATTGTATACCTGACCTACGTAATACAGCCGCAATACGCTGCAAATCAACATATAACGTAGAAGAGATACGGCTCTAGTTTTATATAGCTTATTAAATAAATAAAAGTTCCTTTTGACTACAATTTTTACAGCAGATCGACCTAGGCATATAAAATTTTGGAAATATCACTTGTATGCTGATTATACGCAACTTGTTTGACAATAAGATGCTCGAAAAGCTATTGAAAAAATTAATGACGACCTGAGCAGTCCACACATGGTCTGAAAATAATTATTTGGTTCTCAACGCAGCTAAGTCTCAAATGTTGGTCTTAGGCACCAAACGCCAAATAAAAATGTATTAGACGTCGATGAAAAAGTAAAAGTCAATAATGTTCTTCTAGAACAAGTACCCTCTGCACGTGATCTCGGCTAAATTTTGGATGGGTAGCAATAATTTATTGATCACGTAAATAATAATATCAGGACAGCATTTTCAAGCTAAAAAACGTTCTGCAAAATCAGACCCTTTCTTATGGAGGATTTACGGACACTTATATGTGATATCTGGTGCTATCTCAATTCAATTACTGCAGTTCCACCTTTGGTTTAATACCAAATTGTAACACAGTGAGAGCAATACAAAGAGCGCAAAATGCCTGTGTTCGTGTTTGTTTTTGCTTTAATGTCCCAAAGAGAATCCATTAACCCGTACTTAAATAAAAAGGCTTACTTAACATGTGTGCTAGAAGGAAGCTTGAGTACGCTTGTACAGTGCATAGGGTAATATGGAGCAAAAAACTTGAATATCTATGTAATAAATCTCCTATGGATCAAAGATATTTCACATAGAAGCGTTCGTACGAACTCATTATAACTGTTAAGTATGCCAAAACATAAAACAACACGGTACAAAGGATGTTTCAAATTTGTTGCAGCAAGGATATGGAACGACTTACTCTGAGAAATAAAATGAGTACAGATTCAAAGCTAAATATAAATCAGCATTGCTGAAGCGGCAAATTGAAACATGCCTACTGGAAATACATAAACTTAAGATACATTTTAACATATATAATACAACCCTTCAAAAACCATCCCCATGTATAAACTGAACAATCACACGCACACAACACACACACACACACACACACACACACACACACACACACACACACACACACGCAAACGCGCGCGCGCACGCACACACGCACGCACAAATGCAAGAATTATTGATAAATAATTATGAAATTTCACAACCATATCTTAAATTCCAATATTATATGAGTGAATGATAGAGGTGTTTGGGAAACTCGCAATTCTCACGACACCATGTAACATCTCAGGGAGGAAGGTGTACCTGAAAAACAGCGCTTCACGGGATCTTAGTTGCATGTAGACAAAAACTGAGTCACCTACCGATTGCCTAAATATAATTGAGATTAAATATTTAGTTTATAGTATGTAAACATATTTTTCAAATGTGGCAATATAATGATATTTATTATTTATTTATTTACCATCTACATACTTAATATCATGTGGGATAATCAGAAATACAGATTACATTTAGTAGCCGACTATCTACCAAGACTATTGTAACAAACTGATATCATAAAAAGCGACACTGGGCAAAGATAAATAATGAGCTAGAACTTTCATGATTTATTGGTAAAACGTGCGAGCGATGGGGCGTAGGCGTACTTCGGAAATATGTTTTGATTGTGTCCATAATTTAAACTGAATTAAGCCTTAACAATATTGTGACATTACGTGGGTAAGGCCTATATTCAACGCTGAGCATAAGGTCTGTAATGATAATGCTAGTTATGTTTTTACAACAATTTTTCTCCGTAAATAACGATTAATTTATTTTAATTAATTATCAGCAAAATAATTTAAAAAAAAATAAGTCGCTATACGACGACGACGACATAAAATTTATTAATGAGCTACACGAACACTATACATTGAATAAAACTATTATAAAGGATTTTATCGTGTTTTATTTGCTTTATTTTAAAAATTTAGAAAATTAAATCCAAAAAGCAGTTATATTCAATAAAAATTCTGCTCTTCAAACTAAGGAAGACAAGATCATTTTATTTAATTAAGCAGATTGTTGCGAAGTAACCATTAATATCTTTATTATAATGGATTTCCGCAAAGTAACGCCGGATTCTATCAATTATTTCAATAAAAAAGTTAGAGTTAAAGCCATATACGTCCCACTGCTGGGCAAGGGCCTCCTCACATTTCTGAGGGTTTAAGGGCAAGGAAGCGTCCGTCGCGCTGGCCCAATGCGTGTTGGTGAACTTCACATAACTTTGAAATATTTTTTTCTTATTTCTCATACATGCAGGTTTCCTCACGATGTTTTTATTCAACGCTGAGCACGTGGTGCTGGCGGGGATCGAACCCAGGTTGCTCGCGTTCTGTTAAGTTTACAGCGGGCGCTAACCATCTGAGCTACAACGGCAATCTTCCTGATATCAACTCAAAATTATAAAGACTGCGATTGCCAACCCGCCTGCCAAGCGTGGCAACTAAAGCAAAATCCCCCCTATGCGGCATTATATGGGGGAGGCCCATGTTCAGCAGTGGAATTTTACAGGCTGTAATGGATGAATGGTAAAGGAAAATACTAAATGTACATTTCATCAATTACACATTTACATACATACATAGTGTAGGGCGACCCCCCCCCCCCCCACTAGATGGAGTGACGACCTGGTAAGACATGCAGGAAGTCGATGGATGCAGGTGGCTTAGGACCGTGCTTTGTGGCATTACTTTGGGGAGGCCTATGTTCAGCAGTGGACTTGTGAAGGGCTGTAATGATGATGATGATGATGATGATATTAGAACCATTTCCTGCAATTTCATACTAAATCTAATTATATATACTTTCTTTCGTTATAAAGTGTGGTCTGTACATGAATATGTTTTCAATTCTCATAAATTTACATATTTCATCGTGAGAAAACCACAATGTGAGAAATCTGAAGTAGTGGAGTGATCAAATTACTTACTATAACCTTTTGAATTACAGGTTGTGTTCCAGTGTTACAGGCTGTAACTTTTGTTTGTATTGATTTCTTGTGTATATAACAAGTAGTAATTATTTGTTTAGAATCAGGAAAACATACACTTTATAAATCTAGATCTCTTCCGGAATCACTTTAAGCAAAGACTTGCTTACGTTAAGTGATTCCGCTCTTCCAAATCACATTAGTATTATGTACACACGCACACAAAGTGTAAGTGTATGCATGAGTTTGTGTGTGAATGTATGGATAGTGAAAGATTGGTTGAGTAGGGTGTAGGTAAGAGTGTGTATATTTCAATTTGACAATTGATATAATATAAGAGTCTATTTATGTCTAAATGAGTTTATTTGAGTCAGCCCTACGACAAAGTCTAAGGGACGAAAATACTGGTATGCAGCATCTTCCACTGACTATATAGGAATGTTGTTGTTGTTGTTGACTGGTTTTCTTTCTACCTCTGTAGCCATCAGCAAGCTGTTCGTAATATCTCGTCCTTTGGTCTCAACTATCATTTTACTTTTTATCTTCTCGGCTTAACTGCTCTCACTATTTATACGCTGACGATTTACAAATATATATTCAAACTGAATCCAACTCTTTAAATACGGCTGTGCACAGACTCAATATAGACTTGGCGCATTTTAACAATTGGTGCCGTAAATTCGGTATAAAAGTTAATCCGAATAAATGTCAAGCACTTATGATCGGCTGGCCCAACAGTTGTCAAAACTTAACGTAACGTTTGACTGTTTTAACATTTTCTACTTCCCTTACGTCAAAAGTTTTGGCATGCACTTTGATTCAGTCTTAAGTTGGACCACTCAAGTTAAGAAAACCAGTGGTTCATTCATCGCTAATGCTGAGTGCTCTGAGCCGCTTTAGAAACATTTTCTTCCTATATATTATTTTGTTCATCATTGATTATGCTGATGTGTATTACGCAGATCTTAATGAGGTGCACCATAAAAAGTTGGATCGCTTTATCAATAATTGTATCCGTTTCATATTTTACTCTCCGAAATTTGATCATATTTTTTCTTTTTGCTTTCACCTGAAATGGCTTCCCATTCGTCAACTAAGATATGTCGGAATACTAACGTTACGTTTTAACGTAAGTTTTTCAGTTTTATTTTATAATCACTATCCGGAGTAGGTAACTAAAACGTAATTTTCAGTTTCTGTGTAACACGAATGCCTAACATCTTAGCTAATCGGAGGCTATGACTGCCTCTTATCCACTTCACTGTTGTGGTTTCTTTTTTTCTTCTTTCGCTGTGCAAGCAGCGCGCCTCTAGAATGGGCTGCCTGAAAAGTTAAGATAAACCAACGGCGAATACATATTTGAGCAAAAAAATTACGCTCTCACTTCTTAAATATGCTTCAAAAGTCTGACTTCTTCATCGTCATAATTATAATTATCTTTTTTACTATCATTTAATTGACGATGTACCACACGTACCATATCCTTTATACATACCATATTCTCTCTTTCTCTTCTCAGATTCTAACTTTACTCCTAATTATATCTAATTGTTTTACGTCAAATTTACAAAAAGCTAGCGATTTCTTTTATACGTATTTAATTTATATTAGTACTGTACTACTATTTTCATCGGTAATACGTCCCGACAATTGTTACAGCCACGGCTGTATAAAACTTGTTAATGTGGTTGCGTCACTTCATTACACTGTTATGACCGTAGAATACACTTTTCTTGCGAACACGTTTAAAAATATCTTTTCCTTATATTAAGTAAAGACCTTTTATAAAACCAAATTATTAGTATTGTAAGTTATACCATGCAAAGTGAAAAGTAGTTAAACATGTAAAAGGATACAAACAGCGTTATGGTGATATATACAGCCATGCATAATGGCGCTATTATCAGTAGTACCTGGATGACCGGTTTCCTTTTTTTTTTGAAATTACATTTAGATACAATTTACATACTGATGAAACATGAATAATATTTTTTATCTCATTGACATAACAGAAAAAACTGAACTGGTTATTTATTAAAAAATCATGAGTGCAATTAGTTTAATAAAAATTTTCGTATTTCTAAAAAATACTAAAAAAGGGCTCGAAATAAAAGATTTTCTCACAAAAGAAGGGAACTTGAAAAAAAAGGAAATAAAGTCGGACCGAAGACAAGACGCGAACCAAGGCATTACGATTTCGCGACCGCTCGATATCCACTTGAGCTATTACGATCACTTAACACAGTGTCAAAATTTACCTTCTTATATTTTGGCAGTTTTTCATTGCCTGAAAACACGGACAAAAAGACATTTTCTAAAAATAAATCCTAGCTAGATCGATTTATTGCCCCCGAAACTCCCTGGACACAAAATTTTATGAAAATCGTTGGAGCTCAAAGTGGCGTATTGCAGGGACGTATAGCGTTCGGGATGCGGGCTATTACATACTCGAGCTTTTTCTTTACCTTTTCCGAACTCGTGCGTTCTCTTTCCCAATTGTCAAAATAATGTCTATTAAAAAGAAAAACCAACCACGAAGTTTTTACAAAAAAAAATCACAGAAGTTTTTATTATTCATGCAAATATTTCTAAAAAGAAGCTACTAATTTGTTTCAATATCAGATTTAATGATTTAATTCAATGAATAACGTTGGGTTTCATTTCATTTAATCTCATTAAATTTCATATCAATAAAAAAATTCTACTGAAGACTTGGTTGTATGGGCATAGTTGCCGTTGCCTAACCAGAATGGGTGAAGAAAATAATAAAAATCTCTGCTTATAGTCTTTTACGGTTGGCGCCGTTTTCCAAAAATGTTCTTTGCGAATTTAGTTGTTTGTTGCACAAAATGAGTAATTTCGACGATATTTTATTTGAATTAACACCAGCAGAACTCAGTATAATTGCACAAAATGCTTCGGAGAACATTTTACCGGAAAATTCTAAAAGTTGCTATATATCTACATACGACGAATTTATTGATTGGAGAGAAGAGAAAAAAGCTAATAGTTCTTCAGAAAATGTTATGTTGGCATACTTCTCCGAACTTTCAGCAAAATTAAAACCTTCTACGTTATGGTCGAGGTTTTCGATGATAAAAGTATGCTGAAAATAAGGAACAACGTGGATATAAATGAATACCCAAAATTAATGTTTTCTTAAAACGACAATCAGACGGTTTTACAACTAAAAAGTCGAAAATATTAACATCGAATGAAGTGAAAAGGTTTTTGAACGACGCTCCCGATGATCGTTATTTAGCCACAAAGGTATTTTATTAATAAATACTTATGTTTTTTTAGTATTTAGTTTACGAAATCGCAAAATACAGTCAATATATTATTTAAAAAAATATTAATCAAATCCCTTTTTTGTAGGTTGCGCTGATTTTTGTCGTTGTTGGAGCTTGCCGCAGAGAGGAGTTAGCCAATATTATTTTAAACGATATTGAAGCCCATGGAAAAATGCTACTAATCAAGATTCCGAATACAAAAAAATAAGATACCGAGAAGCTTTGTTGTTGAAGGAGATTGTCTTATAATATTGCAAAAAAATATATGAATCAGCGGTCCCAAAAAGCAAAAACCGACCATTTTTCCAAAATTATCAAAAAGGGAAGTGTACAGTTCAAGCAATCGGGATAAACAAATTTGGTAATATACCAAAAGAAATAGCTACGTTTCTTGGTCTACCGAGAGCTGAGTATTATACTGGGCACAGCTTCAGGTGGACCTCAGCTACATTGTTGGCAGATTCAGGAACCAATTTGACGTCCTTAAAGCGACTAGGAGGTTGGAAGTCAGACAAAGTTGCAGAAGGCTATAGTGCTGATTCATTAAACAACAAACTAGAAACTGGGAAAAATCACACAATCCATAAATTTAAAGTCCAGTTCGTCTGCTTCACATGACAATACTGAAGAGAACGTTCGTCCAGCTACCTTCGTTGATAATGATAATTCATCAGATCCAATTCCATCAACTAGCAAACGCCATGGTATAATACCTGTGACAAATATAAATGAACAATCTTACGAAATTAATAATAGTTTGTCTCAAACAGTAAATATGCAACTTAAAACTTCCCCAGTTAGTATAAAAACTGTACCAATTTCAATGTATATGTGAATTATAACTTTTATAAGAAATAAATGATTAGTTAGTTGAGTTTATTGTGTTTTTATTATTTTATTAAATTTCTTCATTTTTCGCAACTGCATTAAAAATTGTTGTTCAGTACACGTGCGAAACCCTCATTGCAACTTGTTCCGACTGTCAACTCTCTAGTATATACACAGTAATCTATGCTGTCAACCCTCACCTTCGGCTGCGCCTCGGCTCGGGTAGACATTCGGAACTCTTTGCAATGAGAGGCTTTCCGCACTAGTAATGAAATATACTATAAACATGTAAGAGGATGCACCTTTTACATGTTTTACTACTTTTCATTTTGCACGGTAAGTTATACTAATAATTCGGTTTTATATTCAGTCTTTACTTAATATAAGTAAAAAATATTTTCAAACATGTTCGCAAAAAAAGTGTATTTATTCGCCATATATTGGTTATTTAATTTCTTTACTGGATTTTCACCGTATTTGAGAAAACCAAGTAATGAAATTAACACCTTTGATCATTCGTACGAGTGCTCACATATTAAATTGGTACTATACATATGTAATATAAAACTCTCTTCTTCTAAACCAATACAACTACTGCGGACTAGGGCTAGGGTAAAGGGCTAACAAAAGAGTGCAAATTTAGTTGATAACTCTACACTCCACTCCAACTCCTTGGCCATAGTAAGTAGTAAGTTTAAGTAGTTAGTGTACATAGTAAGTACTCGTATTATTATTTAGGCTTAATAACTTAAAAACAATAGTAAGCAGGTCAATCTTACTTAAGATTTATCACGCTGGCAAGTGCAAGTCAGTCCTGATTTAAAAAAAATTTCTTATGTACGTTAAGTAAAACTTAAGTAATCGTAGAATGATAAAATTCTTCAGTTAAAATTTAGATTTATAATTTCTTTTAGGGACAAAAAAAGGAAAAATTTTACATTGACCGAAATATTAGTTTATTTAAAAACTTTGAATATTTTCTGTACATGTTTACTTTACTTGATTGAAGTAGTAAAATATAAATGATTTTATTTAAAAAAAAACAGTTCAAAAAATACTTTATTATAGGATAAGAGTGACAAACGAACGGATGCTGTTGCCCATAGACATGTACATTTAACCTCGGATAAGAATCAAAATGCAGATGCGTTGTCACCCTTGAGGACTAAGATGGAATGCCTCTATTCTCTCTAATGCCTCTGTTCTCTACAGTCACCATACGAAACACAGCAGCATTAAGTTGCTATTTAACGCTGGTATTCTGTGAGAGCCTGGTTCTTCCCCTGTCGAGCCGACCCATTCTTGCTACAACCATAATAGCAGCAGCGTGACTCTACCACGTACAAAAATATAGCAGATATATTAAGACTTAATACTCGAACTAAATATGTTGAGCCTATGCTCAAACTGGTTACCCTAAGGTAAACAGTTATTACGGCAAGAGGTCAATAAAATATCTAGTGCTACATATTTTTAATGAGATATTTTCTGAAGACGAATATGGTAACAAGTAAATATTTAAAAGAAAGTTGAAAATATCTGGTCTAATGCAGTACACTACTACGATAAAATTCCGACGTGACTTCATATCACCTGTCTATTTAACGTCTAGCGTAAATAAAACGGTTATAATGCCATCTATCATGAGATCATTTTAGGATTTCCCATAGTTTCGTTTTACGACAACCACAAGACGAAATGGGGAGATGGATTCTCTTATGTCTTCATTACAAATACGTATATCGTAATCGCTTCAAAAGGATTGGTAAGCAGTGATATTTATATATAAAAAAAAATTACATTGGGTACGTTACTACCACGCTAAAACCATAGTAAAAACATAATAGTAGAATACTTCCACGGCGCTCGAGACATATAAACACGCCTACTGTTGCAGGGTTGTCACTGTCTTTTTGTTTAACAGCTAAGTTTCATTTAGTTTTATAAATATATAATTATAATATTTACAAAAATAATATATAGGTACTTCTGTTTCCTCTCAAATAATCGATGTTTGTCAAAATAAAATTCCAGCTTTACTTTACAACAAATGCCAAATAACTAAAATACGAGTATATTAACACTGAGCGTATGTAACTATGTATAGATATAGTAATATAACATATTAATAAAAAGTTAATTAATTTAAACAAACGCATATATTAATTTATTTTATAAAAAGAGAAAATAAATCTAAAGAAAGACTGCTAGCAAAATTTTATTAAAAGTCAACAAAGTCTCAAACAAAGGTGATTGCGGAGCGGGGCTGTGGGCGTTTCTGACTCGGCCCGATGTTCCCGACTTCGCGAGTGTTGTTGTATGAGTGATATGGCTCGTGCGTACGAGTCCATACTAGCACGCATATTACATATTAGCGGCGTTCTTAGAAGATACCCTACTATTCTGTTTTTACCATGCCAAAACTAAAACGTCGGAAAGTGTTCAAATAGTCACTCCATCCCTTGGCTAACAAATATTACGTCATGATTACGTACGCTAAAAAAACTGATCACTTCCATGCTGTTTCTAAATGTTTTTATTATTTTTACACAATGTTTTTATAGTTTTTATTAGTTGTACAAAACACTCATATATTTAAAGACTGTTATTATTAGTGATCATTTATCAGTAACTTGCTTGCCGAGCAACATGATGTGACAGACAAGACAAATCCTCATGAAGGAGGCATGAAAAAGTTCACCAGTGGGCTATAAAAGCTTTTTAATTACTGTTACCTACTAACCATATACAAATTAATAAGTTACCATATTTTAATGAATCTACACTGTGATACAGCAAACTTTTGTCTGGTCATTGTTTTATTTGTTATTTTGTAAAAGATCGATATTACAATAAAATGAAAAATTAACCAGAAAAATATGTATTTATTAATGACGTTCTCACTATAAAGTTTTGATTTATTTCAAGTCTGGGTTGTACCATAACTTCTTCCTCTACAATACCTAAAGGAATTTCGTCCTCAATTACATCATCGTGCTCTGAAATAACAATATTGTGAAGTACTGCACATGCCACAATAATAGGTGGAATGTTGGTAATTTTCAGTCCTAACCCATTGTGGAGACAGGGACAAATAGCCTTTCTATTGGATTTCTGGTTCTGATTTGTGAACGGTTATATGCTTCTTCAGCTTGTGTCCTTGAACTTAAAATTGGGGTTAACAGATAGGGGCGACATGGATAACCACTATCGCTCATATTTACCATGGGGGTAAAATCTCCTCGCTCTAGTTGGGCACATAACGGTGTGTCGAGCCGAGATGGCCATCTTGCAATGATATTTCTTATACGTAATTTTGCATCACATACTACTTGTACATTCAAGGAGAAGTAACCCTTTCTATTTCGGAAACTTTCAGATTGAGCTCCCTCTGTAAAGACATTTAATAACATTGAGTGATTATAATTTCAATGATATATAAAAATATAGCTCATGATAAGAATAGGTACCTGGAGAATTAATTTTAATGTGCGTACAGTCAATAGCACCCATCACTTTTGGAAATCCAGCAATCACATAAAAGTCATTTGCTACTTCTAAACGCTCCTCAGCAGATGGCATATTTTATAACGAAATCTCATACTTGCTACATAATCTATAACGAAAAGGACAACAATACACGATCCAACTCATGTTGGTGTGTTTTGTGGTGGAGCCTCTTTTTGCCTTCCTTCTTCCGCTTTTTAGTGTGCTTCCTAATAAACTGGTGCGATAAGAACGCGTAGAAGGGGAGAGAATGTAGTGAAATGTAAGTAAAACATTAAAGTTTGTATGTGTGCTGCCACAGGGACAGCTGGGTTCGGAACATTTTTTCTCCAGTTTTATGGGCATCTATAAAAAATAACATTGTTCGTAACCTAGTATTCCTCTTACATGCGAACTTCTTCACATTTACAATGGCACAAAATCTTCAAACATTTTTATGATATTTTTCTAAAGTAATTGAAATTTCACAGATCTTATTAGCTTTACGATAGTAAGGTTCACTTAGTATTAATCTTGGAACGGGGGACAAACTCATCTCCTTAAATAGGGTCTTCTGAATGACATCAATTTACGAAACACATTGTTCTAGTAAAAGACTATACGGAGAACCTTTTATTTGGCGCGCAGGTTTCCAAATAAAACCAGTTCAATTCATTTTTTCATTCAACTGCATTTTTATTCAATGTAGATGCTCATTTCGTTGTTTTGTACGTCCAGAAACTTTTTAATAACCGATACCCAGATACATATTACCTGTATATTGTGTAATCTTTCAGCTTTTGAATCATAATTTTTGATCCGATCTACACAGAACGATCTTACAGTACTTACCTTGAAGTGTTGCAGTGGTACGCTTGGGCTTGGATTTAATTTTATTAATTATAATATCGCAAGTAAATGGTAGTACATAACCCAGCCAATCTTCTCTATTGAGTTTTGGATGTTATTTAATTTAGGTAGCCTTACGGATCACCCTTGGTAGGAATTTGTGTTTTTTGCGAGGAATTGTCATTTAGTAGGTCTGATGTAATGGCTGGGACGATCTTGAACATTCACATTCGCAGTTCACACTCTGCAGACTTCCCAAAGCGTCGGTGCTTCACGTCAGCTAAATATTCTTATACGCGATCTTTTTTTTTTCATATATAAGAATTACCATATTCACAATGAAGCTTGTACATAAATATCCTGCATCTTAACGGATATTAAAAACGTCAGGAGTTAAAATAATAAGTTATATTGAATTCTATAAAAACCGTAATTATAATTTTATTTCAATGTGCAGTGTTCGTGTAAATATAAAAATTGGTATTATTGTGAGATCTCGAAAATAAAACTGCAAAAATGAGTTGTTATTTACGCCTAGCGGCGGCCTGGCGACCAATCCAATCAATAACAAATAATCTATTTCCGTGTTGCAATCGACGGAGGCAATCTCGAGGGACGGTAGAAAAAGAGAAAATTGTATCGAGCGAGATCTACTTAAGATGCATTTTATAAACGTGTATGTTTTCCTGATTCTAAACAAATAATTACTACTTGTGTATATACACAAGAAATTACTAACTTATAAAGGCGAAAAGTTACAGCCTGTTTACGACTCACTGCTGAACACAAGCTGCCTGTAATTTCTAAAAGGGTTATAGGTAGAGTAATTTGATCACTCCACTACTTCAGTGTAGGTTTTCTCACATTGTAGGTTTTCTCACGATGATTGTAGATATGTTTTGTATATAAAATTTATGAGAATTGAAAACATATTCATGTTTTAACAAGATGGCATCATAGTTGCGAGACAGGCGGTCGTCGCGAAAGACATTTGACTTTGGAAAGGACATACGTGACTGGCCAGCACAGACTAGGAACTGGCCGGTTGAGCGAATGTGAAGAAATTATATATTAATTTAAGATTTAAGTATTGAGAATTGCAGGAAATGGTTCTAATATCATCATCATCATCATCATTACAGCCCTTCACAAGTCCATTGCTGAACATAGGCCCCCCCAAGGAATGCTACAAAGCATGGTCTTGAGCCACCTGCACCCATCGACTTCCTGCATGTCTTACTAGGTCGTCACTCCATCCAGTCGGGGATGCCCTATACTTCGCCCGCCGCTATGAGAGTGCCACTCGAGAACTTTTCTCCCCATCGGTTATCGATTCTTCAAGTTATGTGGCTAGCCCATTGCCACTTCAGTTTACTAATCCGTAAATGGACGGATTAGTAAACGGATTGTTATATAATTAAGCGTTATCAATATTCTCTCGCAAGAGAATACAAGTGCCCTGTGGTGATATTTTTTTAAATATTTGGAAGTCGTAATTGTTCAAATAAACAAGTGTTAAAATTTAAAAATGTTATAGAACTGACTTCAATGTATTCAAAGTAAATTAAATACACATTATTAAAGATAACTCAAAAATAGCAGCTCGGAGTCAGGAAATTGGCAGTTTTACCCTCGCGCCTCGTAAATCACATAAAACCGTTGGCCTTGCGCCTAATCTGTACTTGTTTGTATCAGGTTATTCTCTCATCGAACTATGAAAGTAAGAGAATAGAGAGTGCATCTGTGATTCCACAAACCCTCGTGCACTATAACCTTGTCCAATGTTGACGGTTAGTTTTCTCTGAGGCTGGTGGTCAGATCTTGATTAAACTTATATGGGACCATAAGAGAAGCACCAGCTTTCATATAAAAAATAACCATCAAAATCGGTTTACCCATAGAAAATTCATGAGGTAACGCACATAAAAAAGAAACATACAGTCGAATTGAATACATCCCCTTTTTGAAGTCGATAATAAAGATTTAGGGGTTGAGTGAATAATCTTTAATACAGTTAAAAGCAAAAATAAAGAGCAGTCCATACTACCATCCAATACATATAGCAACACAGGCCACCGACGGACCATCGGATTTATTTCATTGCAACTCCTGTACTAGTTAACTAAAAGTGATAAGTACAATTTGTGATTAATATTAAGAACTTACTATATACTTAGTGAGCAAATAAATACGTGAAATCAAGGAGGAAAGTCGGAGACTAAAACCTCCTATCATTTCTGAAAGGTTATTTTGTAGAGCAATTTATCCGCAAAGCTATAATATGTGTTGACGGACTTCATATGTCCTTACAATATTTTCTTTATGAGAAACAACGGTGACAAACGAAAGTATACAGTTCACCCGATAGACTGTATACTCTCGTTTTGTTTTCCATAGATATCACATCTATTCTCGACTAAGAATGCGATATCACCCCTGAGGACAGAGAAGGGAATGCCTCGTTTCCAGTAATATGGTTTTCCAGTTCTCTACACTCATCATACGAAACACAGTGACTTTTACTTCAACTGGTATTTATGTTGATGTTCTGTGAGAGCGTGGCCCTTACCCGATCAAGTTAACCCTTTGGAGCCATAACCATAGTATAGTTGCGGTATGGCTTAATCACGTATAAAAGTAGCATGTTGGTTGCTATCATAAAACATAAAAGACCTCTGATATGTTTAATGCAGAATGCGGTTGAAAGAGCAACTTTTCCGGAAAATATTTAAAACAAACACGTAAAATTTTGTAATAATAAATTGTGTTTCTCGAAGTCAAATATTTTGCAACTTGCAAATATAAAATTTTAAATACAATAAGTGGAAAAGTCACTTGATCTTGCGAAAACAAAAGTATGTCGAATTTTACGACTCAGTCGAAATCAAACTTTTAAACTTTATTAGCCATACATAAAGAGCTATGGTGGCTCAAAAGCTAAGCGTCCGCTGTAAATTTCATAATAAACGAGCAATACGATATTCTCGGACCACTGATCTGTAACCATCGCATAAATGAGAAAAAATATGTGCTCAGTAATAATAATAGCTCCAGAAAAAATTCGACCACAGGGGCCAGTGTCAACAGGGATTATGTGTGGTTTAGCTGAGGTGTACTCTACTCTACTCCCTCACTATAGTAGTCCGATGGGATGCAATCGAGATGACCAGAAAGACAACGTCTGCGTTTTCTTTCTGAAGGACGTACCATTAAATATCTACAGGCACATGTGGTTGCAACAAGTCGGTTGTCCAGTGCACTACGGCCGCTCAGTAAGAAAATATATGGATAAAGGATACTCAAACACATGGTTTCACCTGATTTCAAAGGTAGTAAAGAAAGAAATAAAGGTTTCACGTGCTTTCCGTGCCATGGAGGTGGAACATCGTCAACTTCCTGACGAGGATGCTACTAAGAAAACGACTAAAGTGAACATTTTTATACCATTTATTTGAAACCAAGTACCATTATCATATTAAACTGCTACTGTTTACATCGATGAACCTTGGTGTGTCAAACAATTTTCTTGGCGCCAATTCAAATTGATACATCGAATTTATTGGAGCGAACCGTGTTTGCGAAAGACGGAGCAGAAATTGATTTATTGGTAGACATGTATCTAATAGGATAGCATAGATAAATATTAGCATTTGAACTGCTCTAGAATCATTGAAAGAGGCTTTCCATTTGCTCTTTAAATATCCTTACTCTCAGTATGATCAGACACAAACAGCCGCACAAACAGCCTGACGTGGAACAAGTATTTGCTTGTCGTATAAATTCCTATTTGTTTCGCGCGAGAATCGAACCTGCGGTAGAGCAACCTAACACATCATTTGAGTCACCAAGCCAGCATACAACTTGGAATATAAACTTTGAAATATGTACAACATTAAGAAACTATAAGTCATATAAACAAAATTAAAAATAAAAATACTAAACAGCTATACTCAGGCTTTGAAAGAGAAAAGAACCAGCCCTCGTATCGCCAACAGCAACGGCCAGTCGCGGTTACAGTACCTTTAAGATATTCACCGCACATGGACCCCACGGACTGATAATCTCTACTGTTAAATATAAACTATTTTTTTTTATAGGAGAAGGGTGAAAAACGAGCATACAGTCCGCCTGATGGTAAGTGTTTGCTGTGGCCCATAGACATCTTCATCTATCATCGATTAAGAATCAAAATGCAAATGCGTTGTCAAACGTTAGGACTAGGGTGTAATGCCTCCTTTTCGGTAAAAAGGGTTTCTGGTTCTCTACACTAACCATATGAAACACAGCAGCATTAAGCTACTATTTTACGCTGGTATTCTGTGAGAGCGTTGTCCTTCCCCGGTCGAGCCGACTCAATCGTGCTACACCTATACTACTAATAAAACTGCAGTATGGCTCTACCACGTAAAAACTATACTAACTTTTTACGATTATTAGAGCACATTCGAGACGGTAATTCAGTAAGACATTCGTTATTTGAATGAACATGCTATATCATAAATAATTTTATCGCATTTCGTATAACCTGCATAACTTTGAGCAAGTCTTTAAGCAGTTGTAGAATTATGTTTCTCAAAACCTTCAGTGACAATTTTTAATGGCAGATTTATTTTTGTTACACTTTTATAGTGCATAAAAAACAATATATTTCTCTCTTTTTTTCCTTATTTTTCCTATTGTTTTAAGACAGTTTACCATATTCGCTTAAGTCAACACTTACCTCGTGGGGGTGTACTTGCAGAGCATCAATAATACATATTGACGAGCTGCATGACATACTGTTACAAAGACAATCATGCGTGAATGTAAATCGTCGCTTGCATTATGAATAATTCACATTGAAAGTCAATTTTTACATTTTTAATTGGACTTCTATTTTACGCTGGTATTCTGTGAGAGCGTGGTCCTTGTATTTATTCATTGGGGGGTTCTCTAAAAACTAGATTGTACAACCAGTGCGTGTTGTCAGTGATGACTTACGGATCTGAGACGTGGTCCTTCACTGCTGGCCGTATGAGGACGCTTAAGGTCGCTCAGCGAGCTATGGAGAGGGCTATGCTCGGAGTTTCTCTGCGTGATAGACTCAGAAATGAGGATATCCGCAGTAAAACCAGAGTGACCGACATAGCCCGACGGATTAGTAAGCTGAAGTGGCAATGGGCCGGCCATATAGCTCGAAGAACCGATAACCGATGGGGAAGAAAGGTTCTCGAGTGGCAGCCTCGTACCGGTAGGCGTATTGTAGGGCGACCCCCCACTAGATGGAGTGACGACCTGGTAAGACATGCAGGAAGTCGATGGATGCAGGTGGCTCAGGACCGTGCTTTGTGGCATTACTTGGGGGAGGCCTATGTTCAGCAGTGGACTTGTGAAGGGCTGTAATGATGATGATGATGATGATGATGTGGTCCTTCCCCGGTCGAGCCGATCCATTCATGAGACATCGATATACTGCAACATGGCTACCACGTACAAACTTATATAACAGATTCAAAAAAAAAATCTCTGTCCTGGGAAGAAGCAAGAAGTACCCAGCGGAACTTTTATCCACAGTAACATAACACAATATGAAATAGGTAGTACAACAATATTTCCCACTCTCTTATTTTATAGCCAGGGTTTATTATCAACAATGCAATCATTTATATTATATAATATAAGTACCTTAACTTTAATTTTGAATTTTTTATTTAAATTTAGATTAATAAAATGTTAAAACTTGATAATAGAGAGACTTTAAATATTTTCTGAGACTGTTGGACGAGTTACTGGTACTACTTCCTTGTGTTTGTTCACATGTGCTTACAGAGTGTATATATCAATATAAAGATTATCACTTATTTATTAAAACTACTTTCAATATAAAGATTATCACTTTTTTATTAAAACTACTTTTGTTTTTGTAAACATATTGTATAAAATTTTCAAGAATATATTGAGAAGCCAAAGTTTATTTATTTATTTCTTAAATATTTTCTCTCTCGAGTTTATCTTATGACATACTTTTCCAAAAAAAAAATCTAAACCAGTCGCCTTACCTCATAGCAAAATCCCATAAGTCATTATGCTATGGAAATAACTGAAATAAGCTTACCTAGTATCGACAGTAGTGAGACTTAAATTTTTTTACAGCAATATCTGCAGAGATGATTCTGCTTGATAGCTTAGATAAAATAAACCCCAGTAAAGATTTGCGTCGAAAGTAGTTACGAAAAACAGTGGAATCGACAGGGCTTAGTTCTTTTCCGTTTAAAAGCACACTGGTATTCAGATGTTCAACGTTTGGTGTTGTAAATCTTGTACATTTAGTTTATTGGCGTTTAAAATTAGGATTATTAATGTTAAATAATTGCACTTATTTTGATATAGCATTATTCACTTTATCATATTTAAATTATTGCCGTTTTAGCTAAAAACTAATGAAATATGATCAGAAAATAATACTATATCATGGTTATCTGGTATCAAGGCATTTTTAGTCCTGAGACGTGACAACGCATCCACATTTTGATTCTTAATCAAAGACAGATGCAGATGTACAAACCAATCGGGTTGTCGAACCATTTTTATTGTAATGGAAGCTAAGCTATTGCATCTAAACTATTGTTATAACTAATGCACACACTTAGCTATTGCTGGTGTTCAATAACGAAGAAAAAGAAATGAACAATACCCACGCACTGATGCCAAATCTCGGTGATCATTTTAGCATTTTGTACCTATGTCGAGTTTTGAGCCTAAAAATATACCGTAAAACATTACGGTATATTTCGCAGTGCATAAAATGTACAAAAAACCATTTTAAGCAAAATATATGTTTAAATAAAAAATAAATTAAGTTTTAACTGATCGTCGCTGCTGGTGATAACATGGCTGGTTATTTTCTCGCTCAAAGTATAAGTATAAAAAAAATTCAGCGAGGAAACGCAGCCAGCGTTCTTGGCACGATACCACGGGAAGTAGGATTTTATGATATTTTGGTTTTTAATTTTAGTTTTCCGTTATAATAGTTTTTTAAATGTTGTATATATTTCAAACAATTCAGTAATATCACTTTCTGAAGTCTATGTTTACATATTGTTATATGTAAACATAGACTTCAGAAAGAGAAAATTAAATCATCGACTTCAGAATGTGAAATTATTTTATTTTTTAGGTTTATGATGTTAGCTTTTATTTTACTAGAAGTGTTTTTCTAACCCTTTTGAGTTGACAACAGAATAAACAATCTCAATGGCGTCTAAATGATAATATTAAAAATTTTATCACCTATTTTGCCAACCTAGCAAAGAGGTGATATTTTGTTTTACATTTATATGGGACCACCAAGATTACAATATAATTCATCATGATAATACTCTAAAATATTACATCCGTATAAAAATACATTGGCTTATAATGATTACTGATACATTTACACAATATAACGAAACCAATAATTAAATGACCAAACGAATGTTACCACAATTCCCACTTGAGTTACACAATCGCACTATAACCTTGCATGTACCTCGTTTGTAATAAACAGATCGTTACGAAGAACGAAACATTTCTTGAATATAGGAATCGGAAAGGAATCAATAACGTGCCTACGTTTAATCAAGATATACAGGTAAATATCACAAATTAATTATTTACGAGAAAAACGTGTTTATCAGCAAAAATCCAATATCCACTCAACATAATATAAGGATCTTAATTAAACTTTGGCCTCTCTTCATAAAAACCATATAATTCATATTCCTCCCATATTATTTTTATTTTAACGTGTTTATCATGGAGATCAAAGAGAGCTTTTAATTCTCATTTCAAAGAGATAAGAACGTACAAGAGCGTCAACTTTGATATTATAATATATATAAAACTACGTATTATATATTTAATATAACGTAACGTTAATATAACGTAACGTAAATATAACATTTGATGATCAGAAGACAGACACTTTCGATTCGAAGCCGTTAGTTGTAATCTTGATTGCGGAAAACAATCAGTACCTAAAGTATTCTATTCTACAGCTGCCTGAGTTGTCTAGAATCTCCGATTAGCCTTTTGTGGAAGTTAGCTCACCCAGATTTACATTTCCGAATGTCAACTGTCTTAGAAGTTTCCTATGCATTAAGCATGACTTTCCTTTCATTGAAGTCCGCCGTACGATCATCCGGACAAATATGAGAATATTAAAATCTTTCTTTCTTAACTTCCCGCTGAGAAAATTAAAAATTTTCAAAAATCGGGAAGTTATTGTTTTTAACCCGTTTTTTCGAAAATTGAGTTTTCATCAAATCTTGACGTTTTGAGATCACAGGAAGCCACCCTGACAATTTTTAGATAATGTCTGTATGTACATATGTGTGTGTGTGTGTGTGTGTGTGTGTGTGTGTGTGTGTGTGTGTGTGTGTGTGTGTGTGTGTGTGTGTGTGTGTGTGTGTGTGTGTGTGTGTGTGTGTGTGTGTGTGTGTGTGTGTGTGTGTGTGTGTGTTTGTGTGTGGATGTATGTAAACCTCTTATAACTTTTGAAGAGCTTGACCGATTGAAATGAACTAAGCGGATTTCCTAACCAAGTGTTTTATCAAACTTAGATTTTCCATGAATTTTAACTAATTTGGATCGGTAGATTTTAGGAAATCTCAAAAATAAAAATTTTGAAAAACTGCTTTTTAGGAATAATTTTTAAACAGCTTTACCGATCGACTCGAAAAACTAATCAGCTTTTAACCTTGAAAAACCACGACGATCGCCGCTGGTCCGGTCAAAATCGATTGATTCATTTGGAGACATCGTTAACGAAAATTTTTGAAAAATTGATTTTTAAATTACTCCGATATTTCATTTCCAACGTTCCATAAGTGGCGTGCAGGTCAACCAATTTTTTGTCTATTTATCGTGCTTGACGACCTGCTTGAGAGACAACTTAAAGGATGCGCAATTAGGTCTCTCAAGCAGACTGTTAGATACTACACAGATAGGAACATGCCCTTGTATGCAGCCTTTCTTGATGTCACTAAGGCATTTGACCTGGTTAGATATTATGATATTCTTTGGCGTAAATTAAAGGTATGCTGCGTGGGTTGATAAATATTTTTAAATATTGGTATGAGCTCCAAACAAACCAGGTTAGATGGCTTGGTGAGCTTTCTGATGAGTACGGGTTGGAGTGTAGAATGAGACAGAGGGGGCTAACTTCACCTTCTCGGCACATTTACTTCTCGTTTATTACTACTCGACATTTTAAGACTTTTGTAATATACGGACAAAAGTCTTAAAAATAGATATTCATGTTTCGATGGCATGCACATAACGCCTTAGCTCAACATTACAGACAGACATTTCAGTTTAATTTATATGTAATATCCTCCAGACCGAATTTCGGCCACGGCGTGCCTCAACGGAGGCTAGCCATCGTGCCCAATTGTATGCGCAAGCACAGATGCACTCTCTATTCCCTCACTCTCGTAATCCGATGGGACGGTAAACCGACACGATCGGGAGAGAGATCAGGCGCAGGACTAATGGCTTTACGTGCTTTTCGAGGCACGGGGGTGAACACCGCCAACTTCCTGACTCCGGGCAGCTACTGAGAATTTCTTGACAGAAAAACTCAATAATTGGTTTTTTTGGCCCGATCCGGGATTCGAACTGAGCACCTCATAATCAGCAGTCGCACTACTACAACTAATAGACCAACGAGGCAATCATATATATATATATATATATATATATATATATATATATATATATATATATATATATATATATATATATATAGATGTTTAATGTGGCGGATTAAGAGGACATAGTAAGTGAGCTCAAATTCTAATTTCGCCCCCACTTCCCCGCGCGTCGTATGCTATGTACCGACATGTTTGTAATCACTAATACTGTAATTAGACAGGTCGTTAGATACCTATTTCATTAGGTTTATCATATATATGCCTGTTTCTTAACGCCAACCTAGTCGCTTCTTATTTTTATTACGGTTATTTCCCATTTTAATTTTACGTCGCCTGTTGCGTAATGTGTATTCTGATCGTAAGCGACACAACCTCCCCCTTCAAAGGCCGAATCGAAACTGACCGGGCGGCAGGAATCAAGCTTCAAGAAGCCGATAGTTTAGGTAATTTCTTTTTACAGTGAAAATAATGGTATTTTAAAAAAAGTAAATAACATAAGCACTGCTTTATAGTTAGTTCAATTAGTATGCAAAGTTTCATGATCTTATTTATAGTATTTTATGAATAACAGCGGTTTATTGTTTATTTTGGAGGTAACTTTCTATTTTTTTTTCTATTGAGATCATTTTACGGAATCGTGTTTTCGTCTAACATAGTCCTTAACATTAATCCTAAACTTTACCATATATTTATTTCAAAATTAATGCTGCAATATTTTCGTCATAATGGAGGATCTTGCTAAGCCATTTGAGGTTATATTTCCCCTTAACACATACCTTTTACACTTAAAATACTTCCCTAGCCCAGTTTTTTGCCCAGGTTGTCGCATGGAATTTGCATTTTTAAAATGATCGAGAGCACCCTACATACGTATTTTGAGAAATAAAATCATGTTTGCTTATTTAATTTTTGGTCATAAAAATAGCACTATATGTTTTTTATTAATGGCACTTTTAAACTATTACAACCCATGGTTTGACTAGTATTCTAGCTGATGATAGATGGTTATGCAGCAGAGGCGCACTGACTTAGCTTTACAAAAGCCTATTCACTCTTGCCTTAAAAAATATGACAAATTTTAATCGTATGGAAAGGCAGATGCTGGCAAATTATCTTGCTCTATGCATGACGAAGCGAATTTTGGTTCGAATGCGAAACACCACACGACTATCTGGTTGTATGATGGTTGAATTAGGAATTGCAATCCGAAATCATTTTCAACCCGGCCGGATCCGACCGGATTTACACCGATCCAGCCGGATCAGGCCGGATTGATCAAATCAGGATGATTTCCACTTAATTATTATAAATAAAATGTACTGTTAATGAGTTAATCGAGTGTAGTTTGACTTATTATAGTTATTTTATTAAAAATATGTACATATAAAATCAAATTTATTTCCAATGTAAAGATTAGACAACAAGCATGCCTACCATTACTGAAATAAAAACGTAATGAGTAGTTCAATCTTCCACTTTCTAAATTTTACAGTAAGTAACTTTATTAAATCTAATAAAATTAAACTTACGTAGTTTACTTAGATGAGAATTGAGATCACAATAATCATTAACATATTTGAAAACGCTAACTACCAAGTCTTATAGTTATGACAGATACCATCATTATTTGATGAATTTGTCTAATAAATAGCACAATTATCACAATCTTGGTTGTATTATAATTATAGCTCTTCAATTAAATCAATTTACGTAAAATAATTATTTTAAGCAATGATTATTTTATTATTTATAATATCAAAAAATCAATTTTGATTTTGAAAGAAGGATCTAAGAAAGTAAATAGTCTTAATTATGTCTCGGATCGTATTCAAAGCATCTCTTGCAACAGCGCTATTACGTGTCATAAATTGCTAACACCGGACCTGGCCACCGGATACGATATATTGGTGCTCGATCCAATAAAGGTTTAAGGATGCCGGATCCACTAGGTTTCTGGTTTGTTTTTCAGGATTGCAATCCCTAGGTGGAATGAAAAAAAGAGAATTAAGTCAATGTATTCCTGGCACATTTTCCTAAGAGTAAAACAAAGTAATACTAGCTATTTTGCACTTGTGCTCAAAGCTATGCCACCTAACTTCCTTAGTTCAAGTTAGAGCAAACTTTAACCACCAGCAAGGAAAGTCAGTATGTGTGAAAATGTTTTACCGTTTCTGTTAAAAGGTGGTAGCTGAAAGGTATAATGATTTCGCACATGCTAGGAAGGATAATGAAAAAACATTTTCCGGCTCTTTTTTCATTTATAGGGACCTTCACCCAAAATAATTTGGTTCATTTCGAATTCAGTTTAAAATGGTCAATAAATCTCAATTTTCAATTTTGTCAATTTTGGATTAACATTTTTATGAACTGCAGTTGTAAACTAGTTTTAATATTATTAGACAACTTTCGAAATTTTTAAACAAATAAATATAATTTTCTTTTAATGATTAAGCAAATTAGATTTCAATTTAAATCAGTGAAGCTTCATTTATTTTTATTAGGATTCATTCAACATTACAAGCTGTCTGTTCTAAGCACTACTAATCTGATTAGAATGTATACCAAGAAGCCACAGAACAGCGTCAATTGGTAGCATGACGGAATCAACTGTGTAATGTTTTTCCAAGCCAATATTGAAACATGTTACAGTCGTGTTAAGCCAACTTTTCTATTTTGTTTATATATTTATTTAACAACGAATGCCCAATGCACACAAGACTGAGCGAACACATCGTGTTTTCCATGGGCAATACTTACTTAATAACAAAATATTTTTAGTAGGCTTCTACGTTAAGGATGACATGGGGGAGGTTATCAATTTTTATTACTTACTGACTTAATAGATATTTGTTATTAGTCATCATAGCATCGTTTTAGCGAAATAATACTTTATCACCTTGAATAAAAAGCATAATATTAATACTTGTACTTATATTACCCGAGCTGACCCTTAAGTGGACATTTATTTTATTAATTAAAAATCATCTACATCCAATTAAAATATATTTCGTATATTGGGTAGAGCCATGCTGCAGTTATATTAGTAGCATAGTTGTAGCACGAATGGGTCGGCTCGACCGGGGAATAACCACGTTCTCAAAGAATACTAGCGTAGAATATTAGCACAATGCTGCTGTGTTTCGTATGGTGAGTGTTAAGCACCGGAGACCCTTTTTACTGGAAACGAGGCAATCCATCTTAGTCCTTACGGGTGACAACGCATCTGCATTTTGATTTGCAATCGAGGATAAATGTAGATGGGGGATAAATGTCTATGAGCCGCAACAACCACTTACCATCAGGTGGACTGTGTGCTCTTCTGTCGCCCTATCTTATAAAAAAATTAGATTTTCAAATAAAAAAAAGTACGTAGTATTAGAGAGACAGATTTACTAAACAATAACAAACACGCTATCGCCATATGTCAGCGTAGCATTCTGTAGATACTTATAGTATAGTATAGTATACCGTATAGTAGAATATCCACTAACAGTAACAGCGACTTCCTCATAACAATGCAACAATAAAAAAATGCAGTTGCTTACCCGCCCTCTAAAAGTAGCAACTATGGCAAAATCCCCCGACCTCCTCTCTATGAGGCAGTCAATCCCCTTAGGGTTGCCTTTGTTCAGCCGTGAACTTTGCCAACCCGCTTGCCAAGAAAGGCAACTACGACAAATATCTCCTCTATAAGGCAATCTATGGGAAAGGCTTATGTTCACTAGTGAACTTAAATAGGTTGTAACGGTAAAAAAATATAATTGATATTTAACACTCACTATTCGGTTTTGTAGTATCGATATGTAGTACACGGGACATCGTTTGAATCGTCAACGACCGAGTTCTTTCCGATCGGTTCGATTCACTGGCGCTGCAAAGGGATGTTGAATCCTGCGTTTTCTATCGCATTTACTACGGGGAGTGTTCTGAGGAATTGTTCGAATTAGTTCCAGCCACCAAATTTCACAAACGCACAATCGTCACCATTTGGATGCTTGACGTACGACCACTATATGTTTCACTAGGAGTTTTCTTCCTCGTAATCCTTCTCTATGGAATTGTTTACCACAGGCAATTTTTCCAGACGGACACGACTTAGGGACCTTCAAGAAAAGAGCTTACTCCTTTCTAAAAGGCGGGAATGTACCTGCAATTCCCCTGTGGTTGCGGTTGTTCATGGGCGGCGGTAATCACTTACCATCAGGTGAGACGCACGCTCGTTTGCCCCCTCTTCTAAAAAAGAAGCGAAATAAAGTAAAAAAAAATACAAATAGAAATAAAAGTAGCAAAAGTATACATACTCGTACTTAGCGCTACCATGCAGTAACGGCGTAAAAAAGTCTACCACTAACACATACCGTCCCGAGTATGACATAAGAAGCGACAAAATGTAATTAATACAGATATACAGCAAAATCTTCTTCGTAACAGCTGAAAACAATAAAAAACTGCGTTTGCCAAGCCGCCAACTGTGGTAAATACCTTGCGGAAGTCCATGTTAAAGCGTGGCAAGTATTCACATTAGGGGGATTACTTTATGGAAATCCATTTTATTAAGGATGTTAATTTAATGTCAGATAATCAATTTATATTACACACTGGTTATGTTAAAATGAATCATCATTGCTGCTAGGACTGCTTTCATTCGTTAATAAAATGTACATTTCCGAAGAGCGTTACCGTATATATAGAGTTTTAGACACCAATATCTCCTAACCCTTAAACGAAAACGACGACTTATTGTTAGATATATGATAAACCAATTTGAACGAACCCATATCGTCTCGTTACTTTCAGAGTATTCCAGACTTGTAAGATATGAGTACTGAAATTGATGAGGAACCGAAAAGCTTACTCAGTTTGTCCTTGCTGGTTCGATGAATAGACTTCATCGATTCAAATAAGAGAAGTTTACAATGCGATTTTTAATACACGGGGACAAGCAAAATAAAATCACGATTGTCCCCAAATCCTATGACGCAAGTTTTATGACCAAATACTGCATAATTATTTCACTGTCAGTATATTTTTTAAATTTAAAATAAGAAGTACAAACGAGTACACATATTAGGCGCAAATTATATAGAAGCGGCGAAGACACGGCACAGGCGCACCACAACAGTGCCGCCTTCATAAATTTTATACGAAAAAGTATTGAAGCAGCATCATGCCTGCGCCGTATGCCGTGCCCGTACCATCGCCTTATGTCTCTTCCGTATTTTTCGCGCCATAATGTAGACGATACTAATTTTCATTCGTTTATTTAGGTCTTCTTTATCTGATTACATTTTTATTAATATTTAACGATAAAAGTTACATGAGATCGATGTTAGTCATTGACTTAATTATCGTTACGAGCTATACTCGGATATTTATAAAGTTCCCTTTAACTTTATTTGTATATGTGGTAGAGCCACGCTGCAGTTATATTATGTTTGTGGCACGAATGGGTCGGCTAGTCCGGGGAAGGACTACGCTCTAATGTAACATCAGCCTAAAGTAACAGCTTGATGCTGCTGTGTTTCGTATGGTGAGTGTAGAGAACCGGAGTCCCATTTCACTGGATACGAGTCATTCATTTCATCTTAGTTCTCAGGGTTAATAACGCATCTGCATTTTGATTCTTAATCGAGGTTAAATGTAAATGTCTATGGGCCACAGCAACCTCTACCATCTGTGGACTGTGTGCTCGTTTATCACCCTTATGCTATAACAAAACTAAATTTGGATGCAAATAATACCTAACTATAGTTCGGAATTATGGCTGCCTCCAAACTTCTAATGGCTTCTTTTAATAGGGATAAGTTAATATCTGCTGCTTTGCTGTTCACATTTCACATAACGTTTTATATTAAAAGTTTTCAAGCATCTCTCCAAAACATATTGAGTAGGGACGGGAAGAACACAATATTTACAACCCTGTCTGACACATTTATGAACGTCTGGTGCCACACAATCATACATCCAGTATATATAGACAGCCTGTACCCCATTATCCTGACACAAGCACTAAAGAACCTATCAAGAGATTTTAATGCCTGTATCAGCACAGCGCTCGAACGAACGGCTCCGTGGCGCAGTGGCTTAGCAATGAGTTACAGCGCTAAGGGCTTCGGTTTCGAATCCCGCACGGTACAAGTATTTATATGGCCTACAAGTAATTGTTCCGGTTCTGGATGTTGGTCCTTGTAAAATTTATGTTTGTAAACTGTACAATACAAGTGAAAATCCTAGTGTGGAGGTAACGTTTAAAAAAAACAATAAACAAACAAACAATAAACAATTAATATGGCCAGCGTTTGCCGTAAAATATACCATGTTATATTTTGTTTATTTATTTATTAGGAAGCAAACTTGATATTGTACAAATAAATTTTGACGTAAATAATTATTGATTGATATAATGTTTAGTACATAACATACTTAATAAATACTTACATAACAAACTAAACATGTTAAAGTTAAATAAAAAGTAACGCTCATTATAGTAGAAAACCGAAAAAGGATAACAAAAGTGCTTATTATATAATGCAATAAAAAAACTACTCTAAACAACAGCTCACGTACCGATCTTAATTTTTTAGAAAAATAATTTTTAATTTATTTTTAGTTTATGCACTGTATATTATTTTGCACGTCTTGTGACTTTATACAGAAGAGATTATATAATATTAAAAACACCTTTATAACACTTATATGCACAAAAAATTGATTTGACTAAAACGGCTTTACACCAGTCTACTTGTACTCGCTTAAGTTACCAGCTTAAATTAAAAAAAATTTACAACTGGCTTGCTACCACTCCCTCTCCAGTAGTCAGCATTTCTAATGATACACTGTCATAACTGCCTCACTTGCATTTATGCTATTATATTTTCATTATTTCATGCATACCGTATCGTTTTATTTCAAATTTTTCAGAGTTTGAAAATAAAAATATTTAGTTTATACGTGGTAGAGCCATGCTGCAGATATATTACGGTTGTAGCACGAATCTGCCGGCTCGACCAGGGAAGGAAATTGCTCTCACAGATTACCAGTTTAAAACTGCAGCTGTGTTTTGTAAGGCGATTGTAGAGAACCGGAGACCCTTTCTACTGGAAACATGGCATTCCATCTTAGTCTTCCAGGTTGACCACGCATCTGCATTTTATTTCTTATCAAAGATAGATGTAGATGTCTAAAGGTCACACTATCTATTTACCATCAAACAGAATGTGAGCTCGATTGTCACCGGTATTCTATAAAAAACTTACCTCGCTACCTCCTTCCTTCTCTTTCGGAGTTTCTGGATCATTTACCTCAGACGCCTTCTCACTTTTATACACACTTACAAAACATTTTTCCATCTCTTTGAACTATAAGCTTCGTCATCCAATATTCTTATCTCAAATAACATTCACTCCAGACTGTTCTGACCACTTTTTCCCTGGCAGTCGAGTTCCTAGAAAATTTTGGCTATTGTCTAAAAATTGCCATATTCTATCATTCTCTTCTGCCTTTTCTCGCTTTTTTCTTCCTATTACTTCTGTCACTTTCTTATTTAGACGTCTAAAAACTACCCATTTTAGCCATCGAGCCATGCACTATTCTTTGCTTTCACTTCAATTCATACCCTGTTATCTCACCATCAACCATTATTTAGCACAAAAAAATACTGCTCAAAGGAGAATACGTTAGAAATAATGTACATTTGCACATTAAAGATTTTATTACTGTAAAAGTGAAGAATGAATATTGTTGCCTGTTAAAACAAGCTGTAATTCTCTGTCTGAAACGTATTCGAGCGTCTGCAAATACGTGAATCAGCAAACTGAAAATGCTCGTAGAAAATTAGCTCTCTAACTCATAATCATAAACATAATATTATTATCATACTAATACGTGCAAATCGAATATTGAAGTACCATTTTGTTTGTTCATTACAAAAGAAGAGGAATGAAACTTCCTTCTTTTACCTCTTATTACGAAAGAAAGAAGTTTCATGACAGTAACGTTGCCAGTACCAAATAATAAAAAATTATCTTTTACAACTTTAAGAAGTATAAATTCCCCACAATATAGTGATGCGTCACACTCCGGAGTTTTCGGGAGATATTGACGGTAGCTTGAGACAGCAGATTTTAAGGTGCCTAAACAGACATATAATAATGAGGTTTACATCACCATTTTTTCTAATAGCTCTTAATCGTAGACATTTAATACACTAAATTGCACCACATTATTTCGGCAATAATACAGTAACAGCAGTCCGCTGCCGGTCAAGTTTCCGCTAAAACGGTAGGAATAAAATGTATATAAAAACGTAAAATAATATGTACGTTGCCGTTAAGGCAGGTAAATTATCTTACACATACACACACATACACACACACATACACACACACACACACACACACACACACACACACACACACACACACACACACACACACACACACACACACACAAAGGCGCGCGCGCGCGCACGCACAACTTTTACAAATTAGCTTTAAGCAAAAAGCTATAACAAATTAAATTAAAAAAAAATTGATCCCGTTTGTGGCTGTACGAGATACAATCTGTTTGCCTTTCCAACATAGGAAAATATTACAAAAAAACTTAACCAAACAAGTAAACAAAACAAATGCTTAATATAATAACTTAAACTTATGTGTTTTCAGACTAACAAAGAAAGAAATACCTATCGCTGCGTACACTTTTCTTTAAAAGCTTAAATCTTTACTGCTGCAGCAGTTCGGTCACTGCTATTTGGACAAAGAAATAGGTAGTTCCTATCCTGACTGATTTCTATGTAGGAAAGGTGTCCTACAGCCAAGTAAATTACATTAGAACTGTTAACGAGAAGACAAAGGTCAATACAGGTCATAGAGAGACGTCGACCAATGATTCGACCATCGGTTACACCCATAACTGTATAAGACTTTATGCTGCAGCTCTACGATACATATTTAACATGTTCATTGGATTTAATTCGAAATATCGATTTAAGCAGACGCCGACAAGACCTGCATATTAATCGAGGGCTATAGACAAGCATTAGATTTTGCTTCTTACGACAACAGAATGAATTGAATTTTAATGAATTTAACTGCGTATATTTTAGAGTATTTTTATTAAAACCTATATAAATTTTTAAATACTTAAAAGACATTAAGCCTTAAAGAACACGTTTACAGTACATCACATAAGTTCACCGCTGAACATCACGAAGACTGTCACAAATGAAATACCTGAGACTTATTATTTAATTTTAATTTTTGACTGTATCTTTGTTCTAGTGGTCGTCAACGCGACTGATGATTTTGAGGCCCTGGGTTCAATCCCCGGTCGGATCAAAATCAGTTATTACGGTTTTCTGACAAGAAATTCTCAGTAGCAACACGGACTCAGGATGTTGGTGGTGTTACACACCCGTGCATCGGAAACCACGTAAAGCCGTTGTTCCTGCGCCTGGTCTCTCTCCGGTTGTGTCGGTTTACCCTCCCATCGGATTATGAGAGTAACGGAATAATTAGTACACCTGATACCTGTGCTTGCGCGTACACTCTTGCTCTATAATCTTGTCCCGTGCAGATGGCTAATCTCCGTTAAAGCTGGCCCCGGTTATTAGGTCATTATTATTTTAATTTATCCGCAAAATTTCTTATATTTAAACAAAGAGTAAAACGATACGATACGAAAAAAAAAACATTTTTAATACATTTGATAGCTATTAATTTAAAAAAAGTTATACGATCACATGGAATACTGTTCCCATGGCTGAACCGGGGCTTCCCAGCTCCAGCTCCTTCCACTTGACCGTGCACTTCCACATCCAGCGCAAAACGTCTCAAATCGTCGATGACCGAGTACTCTCTGATCGGCTCGATTCACTTGCGCTGCGACGAGATGTTGCATAATTTTGCACCTTCTATCGCATATACCACGGGGAGTGCTCTGAGGAATCGTTCAGATTAATCCCAGCCTCCAAATTCCACGAACGCACGTCTCGGCAAAATTCGCGATACCATCCACACCATCTGGGTGCTTGGCGGTCTATCACTGTACGTTTCACTAGGAGTTTTTTTCCTCGTACGACCCCACTGTGGAATCGTTTACTACCGGCGATTTTTCTGGATCGATACGACTTAGAGGAAAGAGCTTACTCCTTAATAGTAGGCCGGCAAGGTGCCTGCAATTCCAACGGTGTTGCAGTTGTTCGTGGGCGGCGGTAGTCACTTACCATCAGGTGAGCCGCATGCCCGTTTGCCCCATTCTATAAAAAAAACTAAACTAAACGCAATTATGTAAAATAAAAAGTTTCATCCGTCTTTTTAAGAGTTGTAAATGTAATTAAGTAGCATGCTCAAGTAAAAATAAAGTACTTCTCAAACCATTATCCGAAAACCTTAATAAATTTTATCGCATAAATATCTTCCCAGCTCTCAAGCAGCGTTGGATTTTGCAAAATAATCTAAGTGGTAGGCTGAGCCGCAATAATAAGATCTTCCACAAATTGCTATTTTACTTATATAGGGCTATTTAATTTGCATTATTAAATCTCAATAAGCATTATTTGCTAAAACAATAAGATTTTCATGATATTTAATATTTTAGGGCTATTTTTTTAATCATCAGATATAAGTTGTATTTATACGACATTGAGCCATGCTGCAGTTACATTGGAAGTATAGTTGTAGCACGAATGGTTCGGCTCGACCGGGGAATAACCACGCTCTCCCAGAACACCAGCGTTAAATAACATTTCCTTTTAAAATATTTCCAATGAAATCGGGAACAAATAATATTAAATATTGACAATAAATCACAGTTATGTAGTACGATGACTGCTTTCAGTTGTTGTGGTTTGAGACTTCTCCAAACCTCAACAATGAGCGGTTCATTCAAGTCCAGTCAATGCAGCCGCAAGGAAACTATTTGTCTATTTGCAAGGGTATGGCGGTACTTTACACCTGGGCAACTAGTTACCATATAAACGCCGGCCGTGAGTTGGAGTTCTGTCGAGAAAAAATTTTTACCCACATACGGGCTTGTACTAAAAATTTGGTTGTGTCGGATTACAATCTCATTGGTCTAGGAGAGTTAGAGAATAGAGAGTGAATCATGGAAATAAAGACCATTCGCGACAGTTTTTCCTCGTCAGTGGTCAGACAAAACGTTCTGCCACAAGTTTTGCCTTAGCGTTAGTGCCGGGATGGCTTAGCGAAAATGCAAGCTATCAAAAATTTGCTTGCGTAAGGCTTTAGGGACTAAAGGCCTGGGAGTCGTTGTGCTGACATCGCAGTACAGTTTATTGCGACTACCAAGTATCCTTATCCTTTTAATACACAAGGAACTGTCCTGCCTTAGTAAATCCGCAAATTCGGGATCGGAGTCTTTGGTCTTGGCAATAGCATCTAGATCAGGGATTCCCAAAGTGGACATAAATGAAAACTGATTTTATTTACTTTGAGATCTTAATGTTTTTAAATGATATTAATAGTTATTTTGCAACCATCCGCTAAATAAAACAAAACGATGCGTCTGACAACAAAATGATACGTCTTACCCAGTCTGAAGAGCATCGCCCGCCCTCTCTCAATTGCGATTGACAACATTGTCGTCGATGGTGTGTCTTTCCTGGCATAGTGGTGTTGGGAGTAGTGGTGCTGGGATTGGTGGTGACGGGATTGGTGCACGCAATTGAGGGGGGGGTGCTCTTCAGGCTAGGTAAGACGCACCGTTTTGTTTAATTTAGCGTATGGTTGCAAAATAACTATTAATATCATTTATTATAATTGATTTCCGCAAAGTAACGCCTGATTCTATCAATTATTTTAATGTTTTTTTAAGGTTTTATGTTAGGCTTATTTGTAACCTTGACATGGCTGTGAATCAATCTTATCAGCCTCGAGCACAAGTTTCGAGCAGACAAGATCTCGGTATTATATAGTACGCATTTCGGAGAGTGTACGCAGGAATTACATGTCTATTAATATAATTACTCTTTTCCCTTTTCCACCATAGGATAACCAGGCGGTGTAAAGGTCACCGCTTTGTTATCGATATTCCACGCATTCAAACTCAATCATTGGCTTTGTTCTTCGTAATACGATACGAATACGAAGTTGAATATTCTGCCGGCGTCTTTCTTTCCGTTCGATTACAACCTGCTCATCTTTAAGGCAAGAGTGAAAATGTTTTGTAATGGTAAAACAGTGTTATATACCATCCAGGGTTTCATCATCACTTACCAAAAGTTGGCCGTGTAGTGGCGGTTAAGAATATCCACTACCCCATATCTTCCCGTGGGTGTCGTAAGAGGCGACAGAGGGAGACAGGCAGGAGAAGATCCTGGAGCTGGAAGAAGAGATAGACAAGTTGCGCTGGAGTATTATAGGATTATCCGAGGTCCGAAGAGAGGGGGGAGGACACGGTGATTCTCGAATCCGGTAACTTGTTCTATCACCGGGAGGGCGACCATCTGTCCCAAGGAGGTGTCGGATTTATCGTCCACAAGTCTCTCGTCAACAACGTTGTACAGATTGAGAGTGTGTCGACGAGGGTCGCGTCTCTGATACTCAGAATCACCAAACGGTATTCGCTGAAGGTCATACAGGTTTACGTACCAACGTCGGCACATTCCGATGAGGAGGTGGAGGAAATGTATGAGGATATTTCCAAAGCCATACATTCCTCCAAAACCCACTACACGGTGTTGATGGGAGACTTCAACGCAAAACTAGGCACAAGAGAAAACGGTGAGCTGAAGTTAGGGAAATTTGGAGTAGGGCAACGGCACCGAAGGGGCCAGCAGCTGGCTGACTTTATGGAGAAAGAGGGACTCTTTATGATGAACTCTTTCTTCCAGAAGCGGCCCCACAGGAAGTGGACCTGGTCGAGCCCCGACGGTTCGACAAAAAATGAGATTGACTTCATTATGACGACCAGACGCCAACTGTTCAGTGATGTCTCAGTGATCGCAAGGGTGAAAACTGGCAGCGATCACCGAATGGTTAGAGGCACACTGAACCTAAACGTTAAGTTGGAGAGGTCTCGTCTAATGAAGTCAACGCTCCGTCCCCCTCGTGCTCTAATCCAAAATCCCGAAAACTTTCAGCTCGAGTTACACAACCGCTTTCAGTGCCTACAAGATTGCAATGCAGTGGACGATATGAATGACAAGCTCGTGGAAACTGTCCATGCGGTCGGAGCTAAGTTCTGCAAGACCCGCCGCAGAAGAACACAAAAACTCTCCGATCACACTCTTAATCTTATGGCTGTTAGACGGGAGATGAGGCTGCAATCGTCAACAGATTTGACAGCATACAGGCAACTGAACAGACAGATCTCCAAATGCATGCGGCGAGACTTACGCAACTTTAATACTGCTCGTATTAAAGAAGCGATCGAGCGGAACCAGGGCTCCAAAGTCTTTGCCAGAGATCCGCCTGGGATCCAGGATTAGTAAGCTGAAGTGGCAATGGGCCGGCCATATAGCTCGAAGAACCGATAACCGATGGGGAAGAAAGGTTCTCGAGTGGCAGCCTCGTACCGGTAGGCGTAGTGTAGGGCGACCCCCCACTAGATGGAGTGACGACCTGGTAAGATATGGAGGAAGTCGATGGATGCAGGTGGCTCAGGACCGTGCTTTGTGGCATTACTTGGGGGAGGCCTATGTTCAGCAGTGGACTTGTGAAGGGCTGTGATGATGATGATGATGATACCAAAAGTTGAGATTGTAGTCAAGCACTGTTTTGTTCCGAAACAGTGGTAATAGAATAAAAAATACTTTCAATTAGAATTATTTGTAACACAAACAGAAACTTTTTTATTCAATATAGATTATAAATAATACTTAATTTTTTTTAATTTACTACTGTTTCAGAATAAACCTCTGTCTTGAGAAGAACCAGCAGAACTGGTGGGACCTTTTTTTAAAAATAACAACTTACAATCATGTACGTTACAATTAAAAACACATAACAAATTAGAAATAGCTTGGTAGCGATCACCTTTCCCTAGGATTATTATCGTACCAAACTGACATTTTATTTATATTTACAACCGGAGACCCTTTTTACTGGAAACGAGGCATTCCATCCTAGTCCCCACAGGTGACAATGCATCTGCATTTTGATTCTTAATCGAGGATAAATGTAGATGTCTATGAGCCGCAGCATCCACTTACCATCACGTGAACTGTGTACTCGTTTGTCATTCTATTCTATAAAAAAATTGTAAACTGTATTGAATAAAATTATTCTATTCTAAGAAGTATAAAGTCAACACGTGATTGATTTAGTTTTGAACTACGCTCGGCAGTTAATAGGCTAACAAGCCTTTCATTCGTATATTTCGAAACTGAGAGTAAAATCCTAAAAGCAGTGAGATAAAGACCTTACGTTTTAAGCCCATCAGCCGATCTCGTCCCGTGAGCATACTAAAATTCGATTAAGGGGAATCCTATAACCTTTACAAACGGTACAATAACTTAATCAGAGATAGATCTAAACTTTCTGAAATTCAATGAAGTAAAAGCACGTTATCAAATATGCTTAAAATCTAATTCACCTTTTGAATTTGCAAAGCATTAAGTCGATATTTTTAAACAGAAGAGGAGATAAGTTAGCATGTGGCTAACATAATAGTTAATGATCGGTGCCGCCCTACAATACATCAGCATTATCTGAAACAACGGCAAATGAACACTTTGAACCACATTTTACGTACTAGAGTCAAGTCGCAGCTTCATATGATGGCGACACGAATGAGTCGGCTCGACCGAGGTTGGACCTCCAGCGTAATTCCATCCTAGTTCGCGGGAGTGACAACATGTCTACGACTTGATTCTGAATCGAGAATAGACGTATACGAGTATGTCTATAGCCCGCAATATCCACTGATGGTATCGGATGGACTGTGTGCTCGTCATGCAAAAATCGTCGTAAATGCCTTCATCAACATTTTCTTACATTTTCACCGAGTTTGAAGGCACTATATGGACATCAAGATCGAGCGTACACTCAGCCACCCGAGCTGCTTCTGGGTAAGGGCTGGACTGAAAACCAGTGCTATCACTGAGTCCGGTCCGTTTCACGGTTTCTTGCTGCAGCACAGGGTGTTTTTAAATGTTTTCTCAAATTTGTAATGATATTAAATTACTTTTAATTTAGTTTTATTTATCCTTTTGGTATTTAATTACTTTTTACTTGTTATGCTGCATGCTTAAACTGGAATAAAATGCATTTCTCTCTTTCTATATAAATAAATTGCAATAAACGGGCACGTTAAACCTTTTCCTTGCTATGAATGCAAATATCGAAAAATATCGAAATGCTATGATCGAAAAACGACAACTAATTGTGAATAAGGGTTCTTGAGTGGAAGGCTCGTACCGGTAAGCGAAATGGGCGGCCCGATGCTCGATGAAGAGACGACTGTGTACAGGATGCAGGAAGTCACAGGTGGCTTATGTTGTTTGTTTGGTGGTGGGGGTGGTTTGTGGCGTTCCCTGGGATAAGGCTATATTTAGGTAACGTGTGATGTGATGATAATGATGATGAAAACAATAATAGATCCATCAGCATAATCGAGAAGAAACATAAAACGTGATATTTTATAGAAATAGAAATGACTAGACTGACGATGGCACAAAAGTCATTAACTTTTTATTGCGATCGATAATGTCAGGTATTCAACATTCATATTTTGCTGTATTGCAAAAACTTTTGAGGCCGAGAAATGAGCGGTACATAAACTTGACCGTAAAAGTTCAAAGTATAACATTAATGATGGATAGATAACGAATGAAACTTTTACAGATTTTTTCGTAGCAGCCATGCTATAATTGCTAATGTTACAGTTAACCTGGTTTAACTTGAAACAACTACTCATTTCTTGTTCCAAACCTCACGATGATCGTATTTAATATCGCTTCTGAAATACGTGATAAAGCCACACTGCAGCTATATATGATTGTAGAATGAATGGGTCGTCACGAGCGGGGTACCATGACACTATCGTAAAATATCAGCTTGATGATGGTGTATTTCGTATGGTGAATGTAGAGAACTGGAGACACTTTTTACCGGAAACAAGGCATCCATCGTAGTCCTCAGGATTAAAAACGCATCTGCATTATGATTCTTAATTTAGGATAAATGTAAATATCTATAGGGTCACAACATCCGCTTACCACCAGGCGACTCGTTTGTTACCCTTATTCTATTAAAAAAACGTTAGATTTGTTGTACAAATCAGATAAACACCGATATATGCATAGGTTAATTCGTGTGACTATTGATAAATAAATAAAAAATACTGAAGAAAAGATGTCTACTGTCTACAGTCCATTTCACGTAGAACAAACATGATTGAAACAAGGTTTGAGACTAAAGAAAGTTTTTATTCTGTATTTGCAATTATATCAACACATCACAAATTCTCGCAACATATCACCAGATTTAATATAAAGTTACCACTATCTTCGGATTTTAACCAATTAAATCCAAACAAACCCCTGAAATATTACAAGATATCTTATTCCGCGTATCTGTAATGTAAATAAAATTAACTCCTCATAGTTTATTTATTACTTTTGATGTAAGTAATCTGACAAATTTATGATTACCTAGCTGAAATCTTTGCGGCTATAAATTTTTAATTTAATTAGAATCTTCGTGGCTCGTTCATAATGTTGAAACTAACTTTATAAAGATTTCATAATTTCCAACGCAAGTTATAACATAAAACCAAAATTAATATACATACTAACGAAACGAAATGTTTGAGATTATGTTGCTTTGTTGCTATTTCTTAGGATTTGTATCAAATATAAAAATCGAATATACTCTAAAAAATTAAATGATATTTCATAATATATATTATCAAAGTTTTTTTTTTTATATAGGATAAGGGTAACAAACGAACACGTGAAACTATCCACCAGAGGATACCTGGTTGATTGGGTCCTCTACACTCACCGTACGAAACTGAGCGTAGGTCCACCCTCGGTAGAATCTACCCATTCATGTTACAAAAACAATATAGCTGTAGCGTGACTCTACCACGTTTAGTTTTTTTTTTTTATGATCCTAAATTCAACACGCTACTGCAGCAGAATTTATTAGAAGTGCTCCAAAATCAAAAGAATGAATCAAATTCATTGTAATATAAAATTTTAATTTTAATCAAATAAAGAATGTAATCATAAACTGCTTCATAATACTCGTAAATAAGCAAAAATCCATGCAATAATCCATTCATCCTCATCATCATCGTCATTATCATCATTACAGTCCTTCAAAAGTCCACTGTTGAACATAGTCCTTTCCCAAGAAGTCCTACAAAGCACGGTCCTGAGCCACCTGCATCCATCGACTTCCTCCATGTCTTACCAGGTTGTCACTCCATCTAGGGGAGTATAAACCTACCGGTACGAAACTGCCATTCGAGAACCTTTTTTCCCCATCGGTTGCCGTTTCTTCAAACTATATGGCCGGCCCCTTTGGGTTACGTCGGTTACTCTGGTTGTACTGCGGATATCCTCATTTCTAAGTCTATCACGAAGAGAACTACTGAGCATAGCCCTCTCCATAGCTCGCTGAGTGAGCTTGAGCTTCCTTATACGGCCAGCAGTTAAGTACCACGTCGCCGATTCGTAAGTCATCACTGCCAACACGCACTGTTCGTACAATCACGTTTTCAGGTTTTGAGGTATACCTGACGAGAAGTTTTGTCGTAATTTCTCGAACGCCACCCAGGCGATTACAGTCGGTCGAAGTTGGACTTACCTAGTCGGACTATTTGTCCCAGGTAAACATACTCGTCAATAACTTCCAGCTTAGTGCTTCTAATAACTACCGCCATAGGTGTGACATGGACGTTACACATGACCTTTGTTTTGTCTAGGTTCATCTATCAACCTATCTACACTCTAACAACCTCTCCGTTGGGAAGCAGTATTGAAGTTATTTAGCATAGTGCTTAGCTTCTAAAGCGATTCTGTCATAAGGACTATATCTTCGGCACCTCTCTGCAGTTTTTTAGGTTAGGCTAGGTTTGTCCGTTAGCCTGATAATAAAATTTAACCCAAAAATATACAACCATTTGTCTGGACATAATTTAAGATTTTTCATGGTCACTACTTAGACAAGATTGGACTGTATTAGACTGGTTTCCACAACTACGTCATTAAGTACGTCTTTAAGCGTGTATGTAGGAGTTTTAGTCATTGAAAACAAGTCAGTTTTTGGATATTATCATAAGTAACGATTCCGACTAGGGACTGCAGCGTAACTGAGCAGAACGTGAACTGTCGTTTCTTTGCACTAAATTCAAAACTTCTGTGCAGAGATCAGTCCGTAATTTCTATAGCAAACATGTGCTTATGGGAACCAATGTCATACTAATTATATGTAATTACAGTACTCGTAATAGTTCAAGTTTAAAGTTATTTTAAACGACGCAATGTTTTGAATAGCAAGTAGCTGCTGGGATGAGATAATGAGAGAGGATAAGCCTCTATAGTTTGCTTGCATGATATATGGTCACTCAGTTGGGCCAGTACTTGAAATAGTAAGAACTTAAATTGAATTTTCTACTAGGTGGTAAGACAAATACTAAGAATTAAGAATAGTAATTGAAATTAACCCATTTTCTGTATAGGAGTTCATCTGGACCTTCTACCTATTTTGCCACCATACAGCAGTACCTGCACTGCTATACACCGATCTGAATGGTATAGAAAGCCAGTGTCATTACATTCTGTGAGGCATTCCATACTCGGTGGTGACAACGCACCTGTAGCGTTCTTTGTTTGAAGTAAGATGTAGTATATGATATTGCGACCAAGGCACTGTAAGTCGTTGAAAAATATATATATTAGTATGGAAATATGTTCAATACAAAATTAAAGAAATTGTTAATTGAAAATGTTTTTTTTTTTGCAATCTCAATGAGTTTTTTCATAAAAATAATGTTAGTAAGTAATAAATTAATTTATTTTCTTAATTGTTGCATATCCGTAATGGGTAAACTGTTGAGCCTAAAACCATATGATTTTGTACTAAGATCATATTGTACACAGTTATGCAATCAATGTATCTTCATCTTTATAAAAAAGAAACAGCGAAGAAGTTTTGGAAACAGTTGCTCTTTAGGGGGCGAATTAAGGCAAAAAATCTATAAGGATATCGATACGTGGCAGTCACTGATTAGAATTGTAAAAACTAAAACGGATATCCGCAAACAAACAAAACTTAGTGTTGTACCCAGCGCATCAATAGGCAATGAAGTGGCAACGAATCAGCTTGCGAACGGAAAACCAATAAAGATTCTATCTATACTTGCAATCGCTATCGTAACTTTGAAAACATATAAACCCTTCTTTTATCATTGATTCATTTCTTCAGTTTGGTGATCACACAATCCGAATGAAAATGCCACAAAGGTTATCTTTACCCCCATAAAATAGCTTATCTCGGTAAAATTGAAGGCCTTATTTTTACGACGCTGTGAGCCACTTAGATTTTCTTATGGCTAAACGGATCCTTTAAGTTCTAAATCAATATGAGTGGAACATTTAGTTTATTAAAATTTTAAAAGTTAGCGTTATACTGTAATTTATTTAAATTTATTCGATTCATTATCATCATTATCAAAGCCCATGACAAGAGCAATTCTGAACAAAAGCCTTCGAATAGATTGTCATAAAGCACAGAGCCACTTGAATCGACTCACTGCGTGTTTCCTCAGTTTGTTACTCGATTTAGTGGGAGAAATTTTTCCCTCCATCAATTGTCATTTTTCGTGTTATATCCATATAATGGCAACTTCATGGGGGGTATATGGTGGCTCAGGACCGTGCTTTGTGCATTACTTGGGGGAGGCCTATGTTCAGCAGTGGACTTGTGAAGGGCTGTAATGATGATGATGATGATGATGATGAATGGCAACTTCAGCCTACTCATCGGTTTGATTATATCATTCTGGTTCTTCTGTGGATATCTTAGTTACAGGTTTTATCACCCAGAGATACCTCGAACATAGGTCTCACTACAGTTCTCTGGGTTTCTTTATACAGCCAGCAATGAAGAATAATGTCTCGGTTCTATAAGATATCACTGGCAACACGCACCCATTATACATTTTTAAGATTTTTAAAATATACCAGACTGGAATGAAAAACATTTAAATATATTTATAAACTTAGTTCTATTAAGTACTGTATACTAGACAAAACTGGTTTTTTGGATGTCAGATAAAACTATGCATAGAATAAATAATGTAGTATAAAAAATATAAAAAGGTCAGTAACTTGGGACTGGCAAGAAAAGCACGTACCCTGATCGCGAATCGATTATACAAAGCACGTACCCTGGCTGTCATTCAATTATACAAATTTTCGAACTTATCAATCAAAATGGAATTGACATTTTATTTATTTTTAACAAAATCTACGTTTTTTCTATTCTTTTTAAATATCTATTCTTAGAGCGAGTACGGATTCATATTAAAAATAATAATTGTGCCGATCATTATCTTATTACAGCTGTGTACTAGCTATGTACTGCTAATGACCTTGTTAAACGCGTTCTAGTTTTCATTTCTGAAGTCTTAGCAATTAGTTTGTTATAATATTTTATTTTCATTTAGTGAAAAACTAAAGTATTTCACTAAATGAAGTAAACTTTAAATTGAATTTCACTAAAGGGAAAATTTATTTTCACGTATTTGCTCCTCCGCAAGGCGGAAATATATGAGCATTTCACACTAAAATAGGCTCTATTTTTCACAGCACCGCTCAATAGCTTCCATTATAATCACATATACTTGTTCTATGGATTTTGCTACTTCGCGCCAATTCCCAAGTCAGTCTTGGCTGAAAACGACAAGTAAATAAATGGCCGGCTACAAATTGACTTGTCAAAGCTTGTTGGTGTAACGGAACCAATCTCTCGTTATGTTATCTGACCGAAGTATTTTATTTGCTGTCTGACCTACTTGAGATCAACATTATTGTTGATTGGAGAATCTGTATATTGGGTTTTTTGTGTATATTTTTTTCACTGTAGCGATTAAGTAACTAACTTAAAATAATTAAAAAGAGAAATAATTTGCCGTGATCATTTCTTATATTTACGCGAACACTACACATAAACGGGTGCTGGTTTAATATGCTCGAAACGTCGGGAATCTATGCATATAAAACACAAAAAAAATTTTTCCACCTATATCTGTTATAGACTTCAAAACCATACAACCGATTTTGATGAATTTTTTTGTGTGTGTTTGAATGTGTATCTAGATGGTTTATATTCTTATTTGAACCCGGTAGGCGGCGCTGTTGTCGAGATTCAGAAGTCACCCGTGCGAGGCCGGGTCACTAGGATAAAATAAATTAATATACGCAATAAAATCCGTGAAAATTAATTTATTTAATCGGCCGTGATTAAATAATTTATTTATATATAAATTTGTTGCAGCGTGTATTTGTTTAAATAAAGAAATATAAAATTTCTAACTAATTTACTTTTTGAGATACAACGATCTAATCAGAAAAAAAAACAAATTCTTTATACTCTATTCAATGAGTTCTAGTCAATGATACTATGCTAGGATAAGATTTTTTAGGCTAATCTTTCATATATGGGCCCCGCCATGTAATATAATTTCATTGAACTTCTAATTTTATACTCAATATTCGGTCAAAATATTACACTAATAATTTAAATTTCCATTCAGTACCACATTATGACAGAGAAACAACGAAATGTCATTAATTTGGCTACGTTTTACGCTTTGGGCATGGAACCCTTAAAGATAGAAATCTTTCTAAGAAATCTTTTGTAATGATAAGTAAGCTTAAGTTAGTTGTGTACCAATGCTAGCTCTGTGTTTTGTGATCAAACACTCACTCGATTTTCCTATTTCCTGAAACCTGCAGACTAATATTTCCCCATTAGAAAATGAGCGGAGGCCTTTGCCCAGCAGTGGGACGTATAGAGGCTGTAACTTTATCTTTAAACTTTTATATATATAATAAACTTTATATAACTACATAATTTCATATAATGTTGCCATGTGATTTTTTGCAGCACTTGATTACTATCCCACCAGATGGTAAGTGATGATTCAGCCTAAAATGCTGAAACACACTGACTTAACAAAAGACTAATCACTCTTGCCTTGAAAACACCCATATTTTATTCTGATGGAAAGACAAGATACTGCAATTTATTCCACTCCTTTACTGTACGCATGACGACCGGTGAAGCAAACCAAGTTTGGTTCGAATTCGTGGTAAGTCGACAACGAAAGGGTGGAGACTGGCCAAGTGTCTGGTTGATATTATGATAACAAGATTTATTATCATTCATATCAAGAACGGCCCACATCCATCGGTGTACTTTCAAAACAGGCTGTTAAGAAGAAGAAAGCCGTGAGGTAGCCCCATAAGAGAATCCATTAGCACGTTTTGTCCGCAACGCGTCGTAAGTGGTGACTATGGGAATAGTCAATAAAATCTTATATTTTTCGATGCTCAAAGACTTCTATGTATGCTACTAGACAGGCTCTGCGGACTTAATAAATTGCACACTACATTACGGTTAATTCTCCGTAACTTCTGCAGTTGTGAGTTGGTGCTGAAAGAGAATCCATCAGCACGTTTTGTCCTGAACACATCATAAGTGGCAACTATGGGAATATTCAATAAAATGATACGGTTTCCAATGGCCAAAGACTTCTATGTATACTACTAGACAGGCTCTGCGGACTTAATAAATAGCGCACTACGTTAAGGTCAATCCACCGTAACTTTTTAATCGACTGTGAACTGGCGGGAAAACTAGTTCTTTTTTTTTTGTAAATCGCGGACCTTGTTTCCAATAACCAAAAATAATTTAGATTTATTTTTATTTAACATAATATATTTTTATTTTTATTTAACACGACCATAAATTAACACGGACGAATGGTGAATCGGAGGAGTGTAGCCATACGTAGGCGATCCTATGCGAACAATAAAATTATTTGCAGACGTTAAAATTAGTTGCATTTACTCCTCTCTAGTATGTTGGTTGTCCTTGTTGCTCTATGATTGTGACTAAGAAACGCTGTCATTATTTTTATGCCTAAAACACTAACCGTCGTAAATGAATATACATTTGCATGGCATATTTACCGGGCCAGCTACTCGCCCAGTAATCACGACTGCGATCAAAAACTGTGAAACAGTTTTTCTTCTGAATTGCCGGTACATGGAAGTCTTATTAGATTGCTATAACAATCTGAAAGAAAGAAAGAAAGAGTTATTTACTTGGCCATTCCTTAACAAACTACCACTAAATAATCAAAATAAACATTATGTATAGGTAATCCTATAACTAGACTTAATTATCCACTTATAATGAAAAATAAATCGTTTTGACAATGCAGATAGAACAAAATAAATAAATAAATAAATAAGCGAATAGTTAACTAGGTAAAGAAAAAAACTTATTTTATAGAAAATGGTCCAAATAGCAAAGTCACTCAGGAAACGCTAAGATTTGTGATCCTAGCCCTGATTTTCAGCGGCAACCATAGTATATTATGTTATAATCATAATACATACACTGAATTTTTAGTTAAACGTTTTTATGCACTGATTATTTATCAAATTAGTTATACTAATTCCGCCAGAATGTTGTGGTCACAGTACAAATCCACGAAAGCAACGACTTTAACTTGCTTGAAATAAAGTTCATTTTTCTTTATTTTTATTGAATTACAGAATTAGTAATAATACATAATGCACTATTAGTTTTTATTTACGGGCCATTTTTGCATTACTGGTCCTTATATTTGTGATAGTGCGTTATGTTACGTGGATGTTTTTTTTTTGGCCCCTGTTATATTTGTGGTGCTGTTAGTGGTGCTGTTAGATGTAAAATACTCAGGCTGATCACGGCAGCAATACAACAGTGGCACGTGTGCGTGCGCACACGTACGAGATATTGGTATTTAGTTAACAGTTAAAACACCTCTCTTACCCAGTTACATTTCTGCTTTACACCCAATTGCAACACCATGTAGTGGCGGTATAGGAGAATTCACCAACTCATATCATCGCGTGAGAGTCGTAAGAGTCAGTACTATCCTGACGCAAACACAATTATGTGATATCAAAAGAAGGCATATGTTAATCAGTGAACTTGTGAAGGGCTATAATAGTGATGATGAAGTGTAACAAATGAGCGAAAAGTTAATTCATCTATAAACTAAGTCATAATACCGACTTCAGAGTACATATGTGGAACTGTTTCATAATTTTTAGGTCTTATAAATCGACATTTAAATTTTAAAAAAGTAAAGCAAAAGAATATTTAGATAGATAAACCGCTTTACTTTGCATAATAAGTAATACAGGTAAATGGTAAAAAGAAAATTAATTAAAAAAATGTTAAACATTCTGTCCTTTTTATCTTTTAAATTCAAAATGCGTGGTAATGCGTTATTTTAACAGATTTTAATGCGCACATTCGTGAGAGTCGAAGGTAGGCAAAAAAGTTGTTGCCCATAAATCACATTAAATTTGGGATAATTTCAAATAAAATTACAAGCCTTATTTACACGTATTTTCAAAAACTGCAGTAACGGTATATCATTATTTATGTATTTGAACATAAGTTTACAATTTGCCAACTCTTTGAAAAATAACTGCATAATTATTCGTAGCTTTATTTATAATAAGATACAAGTACATTTAGTATTTCATAAGCAGACCGGTAAGAAAGTTAAGGCACTAAAACAATCAAGTCACTGTCCGTTTGGTAAGAAATCTCATTTGACACATCCATTATGTGCTTATCTCGGAACTTCGGTTTCCTTGAGTTTGGTCTTTTGTAGGTAAGATTTCGGCCATTATATGATTCATAAAGTAAATTTAAACTAACATCAAAATGTGTTATTAAGTGAGAAAATTAAAATTATCATATAGTAGTGTCAATGCTTAAAATAATATCCGGGTCGCAAAAAATTCAATGATTGGTCTTTAAAGACTGCCACGCTTTGTCTGAAAGACTGAGCAAAATAACTTAAATCAAAAGATATAAACCCTCGAAACCAAAATAGCTGATGATTTTTTATAACATAGGGTGACAAACGAGCACTCAGTCCACCTAATGGTAAGTGGATGCTGTGGCCCATAGGCATCCATATTTATCCTCGATTAAGAATCAAAATGCAAATGCGTGTCACCCCTGAGGACTAATATGGAATGCCTCGACTCACCATACGAAACACAGCAGCATTACGCTGTTTTTTTACGCGGGTATTCTGTGAGAGAGTGGTCCTTCCCCGGTCGAGCCGACCAATTCATTCTACAACTACAATATAGCTGCAGCGTGGGTCTACTACGTAAAATAATCATCAAACGGCTGAAAAGATTTTCTTGAATCATAGCTAAGAACATTTTCGATCAAATCACCTTTCAAACAAAAAAAAACTAAATCTGAATCAGTCGAACCGAGCTATGATGGCACAGACAGAAACACGGATACACATATAACACCCCTGCGTCGGGGGTTTAAAACCGAGAGAGACGACTTCTCCTCGGACTGATTATACATATAAAAAATTAATGAAATCTTATTAATCTCTTATTAATTGCTTCCTCAAAATCTTGACTGATTTAATTTTTTCTTGCAGGAACGGTATTGGATTGTGGCTATATCTTTTTATATTAGTTAATTCGTTTAACTGTTTGATATAGTCGGGAAATTTCAAAAAAGTGCGAAAAATATGTGCGATTCAGAATTACGTCTTGAAAAATTTACCTTGAGGATTCAATAACCAAATAAGCCAAATAAGATGATATAAAATTTATTTAGTTTTTCGTTAATAACTTAAAAAATATTAATATTTAAGAACTTTAGAAAAATAATCCTTAAAGAGGAGAAAATTTTCAAATCCAACTTCCGGATTTCTATCTCCATTATTTAATAATTTTTATTTAACGTCGTAAATAGGACGCTAAATACGCAAAATAGTTACGGCATGAGTGCATGGCTGCTGAAAATATCACATTAAATATTTTTTATAGTATTAAATATTAATTTGAACAAATTACGATGTCATCAAAACACTTAAATAAATAAACACCCATTGGAAAAACAACTATGTCGATTTTAAAAAAAGTTAAACGATAGTTAATTAACCAATATTATTTTTTTTTATTTCCTGTTTTTACAGAAGTCAACATAAAAGTTTAAATAATTGGTCTTTTTAAAATTTCTATAATTGGTTTAAATAATTGATCTATAAATTTTTAATTTCTTGAGGTCCTTCTTATATAAATACATAATACTCGTAAGATCACGCGATAAAAGATTACAAAAATTTTTATATTTTGTTTGTTATAATTTTATTTAATGAAAAAGGCGAAATATTCAAAAAATGAATTTTTGTCAAATATTATTACTAATAGCAATATTAATGCTGTTTTGCATTTAGCAATGACATTAATTAACATAGGAATTTTTTAACGTCATTTGTTACGAAATTGTTTATAAACAAATAGACAAGTTTTATATTTTTTAAAAAATACAATTTTATTGTCTTGGCAAAATGATTTTTTTTTTAATAATTCCTGAATATTTTTTTACTTGTACAAATTTTTTATATTTCGATTGTTTAAATAATTGATTAAAAACATTTTCTTTACAATTCATAATTGGCATTTCTCTATGGGTTAACAAATTTTTAAAAAGACTCATACCCACCAATATTTAAACGGTGAGTCTCTGCACTATCCTTCACAGTTAACTACCGTGAGAAAATTTTTGCTTCAGAAACCACAAGGGATCTGTGACAAGCAAGTATTGTACCCTGCCACGATCGAGCGTGTGCCTGTTGTAAACATCATCATCATCATCATCATTACAGCCCTTCACAAGTCCACTGCTGAACATAGGCCTCCCCCAAGTAATGCCACAAAGCACGGTCCTGAGCCACCTGCATCCATCGACTTCCTGCATGTCTTACCAGGTCATCACTCCATCTAGTGGGGGGGTCGCCCTACACTACGCCTACCGGTACGAGGCTGCCACTCGAGAACCTTTCTTCCCCATCGGTTATCGGTTCTTCGAGCTATATGGCCGGCCCATTGCCACTTCAGCTTACTAATCCGTTGGGCTATGTCGGTCACTCTGGTTTTACTGCGGATATCCTCATTTCTGAGTCTATCACGCAGAGAAACTCCGAGCATAGCCCTCTCCATAGCTCGCTGAGCGACCTTAAGCGTCCTCATACGGCCAGCAGTGAAGGACCACGTCTCAGATCCGTAAGTCATCACTGGCAACACGCACTGGTTGTACAATCTAGTTTTTAGAGATTGAGGTATACCTGACGAAAAGATATGCCGTAATTTCCCGAACGCTGCCCAGCCGAGTTGAATCCGTCGATTGACCTCTCGGTCGAAGTTGGACTTACCTAGTCGGACTATTTGTCCCAGGTAAACGTATTCGTCAACAACTTCGAGCATAGTGCTCCCAACAACTACCGGCATAGGTGTGACATGGACATTGAACATGATCTTTGTTTTGTCCATGTTCATCTTAAGACCTATCCGTTGGGAGGCACTATTGAGGTCATTGAGCATAGTGCTTAAGTCCTCCAGCGATTCTGCCATAAGGACTATATCGTCGGCAAATCGAAGGTGAGTGATGTACTCGCCATTGATGTCAATACCGTATCCTTTCCAGTCCAGTAGCTTGAAAACGTCTTCCAATGCAGCGGTGAAGAGTTTCGGGGATATAACGTCACCCTGTCTTACACCTCTCTGCAGTTGGATAGGTTTCGAGCTCTGGTTCTGTACTCGGATAGCCATCGTAGCCCTACTGTACAAACACTTCAGCACTTCGATATACCGACAGTCAACTTGGCACCGCTGAAGGGACTGTAGCACCGCCCAAATTTCGACGGAATCAAAGGCTTTCTCATAGTCCACATACGCCAGGCAAAGTGGCAGATTGTACTCTTCAGTCTTCTGTACAATCTGCCGCAGGGTATGTATGTGGTCTATGGTACTGAAGCCTTTTCGGAAACCGGCTTGTTCGGGAGGCCGGAAGTCGTCAAGTCTGCGTGCGAGACGATTCGTAATGACTCTCGAAAACAGCACGTAGACGCGGCTCAGAAGGGAAATCGGTCTGTAGTTCTTTAAGAGAGCGTTGTCGCCTTTCTTAAAGAACAAGACCACCGCACTTCTGCTCCACGCCTCTGGAGTAGTGCCACCATGGAGGATGGAATTGAAGAGCTTCTGAAGGACTTCAAGTACCGGTGTTCCACCCACTTTCAGAAGCTCCGCTGTAATTCCATCCTCGCCTGGGGCCCTGCCGTTTTTAAGGTGCTGGAGAGCCATTCTAATCTCGCTTAGACTGACGTCCGGGATATCATCGGAATAGTGTCGGATAAGACTTGCTCTTGGATCGTTACTCACACTTGCGTGTGGCTCCAACGATGATGTGTACAGCTGCCCATAGAACCTCTCAATCTCACTCAAAATCTCAGGTGTCCCGGAAACGATGTTGCCACACTCAGTCTTCAGCCTTGACAGTTGGCTCTTTCTGGCAGACAGATCTCTGGCAAAGACTTTGGAGCCCTGGTTCCGCTCGATCGCTTCTTTAATACGAGAAGTATTAAAGTTGCGTAAGTCTCGCCGTATGCATTTGGAGATCTGTCTGTTCAGTTGCCTGTATGCTGTCAAATCTGTTGACGATTGCAGCCTCATCTCCCGTCTAACAGCCATGAGATTAAGAGTGTGATCGGAGAGTTTTTGTGTTCTTCTGCGGCGGGTCTTGCAGAACTTAGCTCCGACCGCATGGACAGTTTCCACGAGCTTGTCGTTCATATCGTCCACTGCATTGCAATCTTCTAGGCACTGGAAGCGGTTACGTAACTCGAGCTGAAAGGTTTCGGGATTCTGGATTAGAGCACGAGGGGGACGGAGCGTTGACTTCATTAGACGAGACCTCTCCAACTTAACGTTTAGGTTCAGTGTGCCTCTAACCATTCGGTAATCGCTGCCAGTTTTCACCCTTGCGATCACTGAGACATCACTGAACAGTTGGCGTCTGGTCGTCATAATGAAGTCAATCTCATTTTTTGTCGAACCGTCGGGGCTCGACCAGGTCCACTTCCTGTGGGGCCGCTTCTGGAAGAAAGAGTTCATCATAAAGAGTCCCTCTTTCTCCATAAAGTCGGCCAGCTGCTGGCCCCTTCGGTTCCGTTGCCCTACTCCAAATTTCCCTACCTTCAGCTCACCGCTTTCTCTTGTGCCCAGTTTTGCGTTGAAGTCTCCCATCAACACCGTGTAGTAGGTTTTGGAGGAATGTATGGCTCTGGAAATATCCTCATACATTTCCTCCACCTCCTCATCGGGATGTGCCGAGGTTGGTGCGTAAACCTGAATGACCTTCAGCGAATACCGTTTGGTGATTCTGAGTATCAGGTACGCGACCCTCGTCGACACACTCCCAATCTTTACAACGTTGTTGACGAGAGATTTGTGGACGATAAATCCGACACCTCCTTGGGACAGATGGTCGCCCTCCCGGTGATAGAACAAGTTGCCGGACTCGAGGATTGCCGTGTCCTCCCCCTCTCTTCGGACCTCGGATAATCCAATAATATGCCAGCGCAACTTGTCTACCTCTTCTTCCAGCTCCAGTATCTTCTCGTCAGTCCTCAGGGTGCGTGCGTTATATGTTGCCAGGTCGAGTCGTCGTAGGTGGCAACCGAACCTCCACCGGAGATTCTTAGCACCCCCTGCCCCGCCGTTACCATGGTCGCCACCGTAGCCAGGAATAGCGGGGCCGCCGGGGACTGGGGGCCGTCTGTGTATTTATTCATTGGGGGGGTATTTGCCATAGTTGCCTCGCTTGGCGAGCGGGTTGGCAACCGCAGTTTTTTATTACGTCACAGTTGTCATCAGGAAGACGCTGCTGCCCATCTCCTGCCTGTCTCCCTCTGTCGCCTCTTACGACACCCACGGGAAGATATGGGGTAGTGGATATTCTTAACCGCCACTACACGGCTATAAACATACGTCAGAGGAATTACAGACAAGATTGGCTACATTTTGAAGCGAGCTTCTATTAAAACCTACTACAAGCCGCTGAAAAAGATAAGTCAATTTTTACCATCCATCAAGTGTAATATTCCTTTACAAGATGCAGGAGTCTACAAGCTAGATTGTGAATGTGATCTCTCTTACATAGGTCAAACAAAAAGATCTATAAGACCCGAGTGAAAGAACACGTGAAGCACCGACGCTCCGGGAAGTCTGCAGTCTGTAAACATGTTTAAGATCGTCCCCACCACTACATCAGATTTGATAAACCACAAATCCTCGCAAAGGAACACCGATTCCTACCAAGGATGATACGAGAAATTAAAAACATACTAATTTCAATAGAGAAGATGGATGGGTGCTGCCATCTGCTTGGGATCCTATAAATAACAAAATTAAACCCAAACCCAAGCATACCACTACAGGAAGATAGTGTAAGCTCATTCCACTTAGATCGGGCCAAAAATTAATATCAAAAACTTAAGGTAGCTGGGCTAACTAAGCTATGACATCGGGACGTCAAACATCTCAGTCCCCCTCGTGACCATGGGTGCTGTATAGCACCCGAAACGTCGGGAATCAAAAACTTAAATTCAACACGATAAAATCGATGTGGCGGTAGAGGTATACACGTTTCATTTTTTTTTAACACTTAACAGCCCCAGCCTTTTTACTAAACGGCGCTATTCAACTAGCGACCCCAATGATATTCAGCCGTTGCGTCTAATACAACGGATCACCTTTCTTATAATATCAGTGTCAGTAGGCTATGGCGCTGCTGGGGTGGCCCTTGGGCCATCCTAAAGCCGCGCACATTTATTTAAGTACCCGGATGACCGAGCTTTACTCGTTTTTTTTTATTTTGGAAATTACATTTAGATGCAAATTACCTACTGATATATAATATTTTTTGATCTTATTGACATAATAGAAAAAACTGAACTGATTATTTTAATAAAAAATCATGAGTTCAATTAGTTTAATTAAAATTATCCTATTTTAAAAAATACTAAAAAATGGCTTGAAGTAATTGATTTTCTCACAAAAGAAGGGAACTTGAAAAAAAAGGGAAAAAATTCGAACCGAAGACAGGACGCGAACCAATTTATTACGATTTCGCGACCGCTCGATATCCATTTATTAGAGCTATTACGATCATTAACACAGTGTCAAAATTTACCTTCTTATATTTTAGCAGTTTTTCATTGTCTGAAGACACAAAGACATTTTATAAAAATAAATCCTAGCTAGATCGATTTATTGCCCCCCGACACTCGCCGAACACTCCGTTTCCGAGATTCCGATTATATAATATATATATATATATATATATATATATATATATATATATATATATATATATATATACAAGAATTGCTCATTTAATGGTATAGGATATAGTACAGACCTTAGATTACTTATCATGGTCATCATATTGATCTCTTTCAACGAGACGACTATGGTTAACTGAAAAGCTAATTAAGTCGGCTGTTACATATGTACTCGTATCTTATAGTAAATTTTTATAATAATATTTTTACGAGATGCAAAATACTAGCTATCCGCCCCAGCTTCGCACGAGTGACTTCTGGATTTTGACAACAGCGCCACCTACCGGGTCCAAATGTTAATATAAATCACGTAAGAAACCAATCAAACACACAAAAACTTTCATCAATATGGTCGAGCCATTTTTGAGTTTTAGCGAGACAAACGGATAGCAATTGATTTTTATATATAGAGATAGTTGCCTCTCTTTAATGTGAGGGGTCCATCTTTGGAGGATTTAAACGAGCTAGTTACGAACAAGAAGTACTAAAGTTATTATCTCAAAAATAACAATGAAAAAGTTAATAATCGTTTAAAAACATGACGAAAAAGGTTACAAATTAATAAAGGCAACTAAGTTTTCTTAAGTTAACAAAGCGTGAAGTTTGAGTCTTAACTATTCATTGTAGCAATTTCAGATTTTCTTTTTATTTTTAACTTAATTCAACTTTTTTCCAAATAAAATAACAATTCTTTTTTGTATAAACAATAAAATTCCAATGTAATAAAATGAGTATAATATATTATTTAAAACAATAACTTTAAAGTTTAACGAAATTGTTTCATAAATCACAGATTAGGGCAATTACATCTTCGATTAAGAATAAATATGCAGATGCTCTGCCAACCCTAACAACTAAGATGGAATTCCTCATTTCGTTCTTTACACTCACCATACGAAACACATCAGTATTAAACTGATATTATACGCTGGTATTATATTGTGAAATATAATTCTTCCCTGGTCGAGCAGACCCATTTGTGATACAATTATGTAGCTAAGCATGGCTCTACCACGTTAAAAATTGTTATTAATTTAAGCAGAAAAAGTTTGTTTGATCCTGGAGTAATTTCTAGATAAACGAACGTAAACTTAAATTGAAACTAAGTATTTAGACGGCTAACCATCTATCATTTAATGGAAGCTACGAGATCTTCCAAGATTTGCTTTAAATTAGTTCTAGGAAAGTGATAGAATATTTCAGTCATTACCAAACGTCGACGAATTTGTTTGCTTTTATTTAAAGCATTAAGTCCTTACAATATTGAACTCAAGAATTGTGAATTCAAATCCATTTTTCAACTACTTTCAAGAAACCCTGAGAGCTAAGATGGTATGCCTCCTTTCCAGTAAAAAAAGGTCTCCGCATCTCTTCACTCACCATACGAAACACAACAGTATTAAGCTGTTATTTTAGGCTGGTATTCTGTGATAGCGTGGTCCTTCCCCGGTCGAGTCGACCAATTCGTGCTACAACAATAATATAGGTGCAGCATGGCTCTACCACGTACAGAATTTTAAAGGGACTACTTTATTTTATCATAAGAACTTCTATACAAATGTCCAAGATTTTTATAAATATCCGAGTACATGTAGTAAATGACTAACATCGATCTCATGTAACTTTTTATCATTTAATGTTAATAAAAATGTAATCAGATAAAGAAGACCTAAATAAATGAATGAAAATTAGGATAGTCTTCTTTATGGCGCGAAATATACAGAAGCGACATAAGGCGATGGTGCGGCATAGGCATGGCCCAGGCATGGTGCTGCTTCAAAAGTTTTGTCACTCTTATCCTATGTATCAAAAAGGTAATCTTGTAGCGCAGCTGTGCCGTGTCTTCGCCGCTTCTGTATAATCTCTCGCTTGTGAGCCAACCCATTCGTGCTACAACCATAATATAGCTGCAGCGTGGCTCTACCACGTCCCAAATACCACGCACATCAGTAGAGGTGTCTATGGAATGGAAAACGGCAACAACGTTGTAAAAGAAAGACGGTGAGAATAATGTAGGTAGGATCTTATTTTGTAGCATGTCAAACGTCATATGTATAAAGAGTTCAGCTATAAAAATTTTGTTCATATCTTAGGACTCTCTCTATGCAAGTAATTACTCTGAGTTTTAACAATATCAAAATACGAAGCATATTTGCAATGGTTAACAGAGATCAATTAGGACACGTCCCGGGTCCTAATTGATCTTTTTGTTTGTCGGACAAACAAAAAGATCAATTAGGACCCGCGTAAAAGAACATATAGCTGATGTGAAGCATCAACGTTCCGGGAAGTCTGCAGTTTGTGATCATATCCTAGACGGACCCAACCATTACATCAGATTTGATAGATCACAAATCCTCGCGAAAGAACACCGATTCCTACCAAGGATGATACGTGAGGCTATTGAAATTAAAAAAACATCCTAATTTCAATAGAGAAGGAGGCTGGGTACTACCACCTGCTTGTTGGGATCCTATAATCAATAAAATTAAAACTAAACCCAAGCGTACCACTGCAAGACCTCAGGACATAGTCAGTTCATTTTGCATAGATCGGACCATAAACAATAATTAAAAAAGCTGAAGGTACTCCGGGTTTAACAATGACATCGGGACGTCAGTCATCTCAGTCCCCCGTGACCATGTGTGCTGGAAAGCGCCCGAAACGTCGGAAATTAAAAATAAAAGTAAATAAAAAGTAAAAATAAACGCGATAAAATCCGTAAAAGTAGTTTTAATCATGAAAATGTTTACTATGTAGAGGCGGTAAAAGAATATCCACTGTGCTATATCTACTCGTGGGTGTTGTACGTGACGACAGGGGAGAAATATGTAGGAGGTAGATAACAGCATCATTAAGAAATAGATAATGAGAAACTGCAGTTCTTTTATAGAATGGGGTGAAAGACGAGCGCACAGTCCAACTGATGGTGAGTGGATGCTAATATATATATTAAATAAAATCACTAAACTCTGTTAAAAGTGGCCGACGTCCCAAGCTATAAAAAGAAGATTATAGTAATACACTCAGATAACCTCTCGTCAGTCCAAAACCTTCTAAAGGTTGCTGTCAAAAAGTACGCATCTGTCCACAACCATCAGAAGGTTGCTGTTTACTTATAAACTTCAGATTCGAAACAGCCCTAGTAAAAGTATACGTATCTCCCTATAACTAGTACAACATGCAGAGAATTAAACAAAGACGGCAATTAATATCACATACGCTTCATATATGAACCATAGAAGCTTTGAAATAGTAATACATTTATTCCGTTCAGTTGCTCGTTCTGTGACGCGGTGTCGTGTGTTTACGTGCAAAGTATTAATTGTTGAAAGTGATTTCGGAAGTTAATATTAAAGATAAACATGAATGGGTAAGTCATGAATACTTTTTTATTAATTTAAAACATATTAGATGACGATTTGTACATAAATTATTCCATTTTATCAAACATTGCTTGCCATTTCGACCGCCATGTTGATACCATGTTCGTTTTAAATTAAAAGTACAATTGTGAATGGTAAACATTGTTTTAGTATCGTTAACATACATATTTACAAACATAACAATAATTACAATTGTATAGTTTCGATTAAATCTTTCATAAAACTAAAAATAACAAATTGCTTAAATATCGCGTCCACCTGGCGGGCGCGGACAGACATGGGTCCTAAAGTTATTGACATGAAATCCGCCATCTTAGAGAGCAGGTTGTATAGTATGGATACGATTTTGGGAATGCCAGTGTTGGTATATTTTTGCGATAATTTTTGGTGTGGATTTTTATTTGTTTTTCTTATTTGTTTTGTTTTATTTTTTGTCAGTAAATTGTTTTACTTTTTGTATGTGCATGTCATTATATTTTTTTGCACTTGATTGACAAGTGAAACGAGACGACCGAGGACTCGCGGTTTTTATAATAACATTCGAATGTTAATTAAAAACATAAAAAAGCAATGAAAAATAACTAATTTGTATTTCATTTTAATTTTATATTCATGATTATAATTATTAAAGAAGTCACCACAGAGCGTATCCATACTAGCATAGCAGCGTACTACGTCATACTTGGTACTTTTTGTAGTGAATGTGTAACTTTTAGTTGTTGATTTCTAACATAATTTTGTATGAAAGATGCCTCCTTTGTTTTGTTTTTAACTTAGGAAATGTTATTAAATTTAGGAATATACATTCACATGTAAATAAATCACAAAATTGTTCCTTACAATTGCAAAAGTTTGAAAGCATTTTTTTAGGGTCACTTTTTCAAGTGTTTGTTACAACTCATTCATTTCTTAATAACTAAATAGTTGTAACATTTGAAACTGTTTATATTAAGAACAAAGACCAAACTATAGAATAAGTTAAGATTTAAAGCCCATTGTGCCTCAGGCGTCGTCGATATTGAAGTACACAATGTGCCTTTTTTTGTGCCTGTTTCGGTTCATCTTAAGTGGCCCACATTATTGTCGAGCTTGTGGTGTGAAAAAACTGTATGTAGAGTTGTGTTTTTTTTATTCATTATTGTAAAGTGTGTTTTCGTATAGTAAATGAAGTAAATATTTATTGAAATAATTGCTTAATTTTTTAATGATTACATTTTATATTCAACAAACTGGAAAAAAATCGCTTCTAGCAATTTTACCATCGAATTTATAACATACCAAAAGGGTGAACGTACACATTTACATATATTCTATTAGCTTATTTAACAATAATTCTAACAACATATCATATTATATAGTTTTCATACATAAATATTAAGATATTTCCATTTTAATGACACGCGCCACGTAGGCAATATATCACTCGTTTAGTGTTTGACAGATGCGCCTAAGCGGCTATTTTGGCCCGGACTGCTGAGAGGATAATAAAAATTGGTGTTTATTATTCCAGGTTAGCCCGTTTGACTTTGATTGCTTGGAACTTTAATTTGTCTTCTACATTACGATGTATATTTACGAAGTCAGTTGCTAAGTACACAACATTTGTTGTTATATGACCCGCTAGATATTATTAGTAATTACTTGCCAAATTTACATATTTTTTATAGAATATGGGTGAAAAATGAAGCACACAGTCCACCTGATGATAAGTGGATGCTGTGGCCCATAGACATCTACATTTATCTTCCATTAAGAATCAAAATTCAGTTGCGTGGTCACCCGTGAGGACTACGGTGAAATAACTCGTTTCCAGTGAAAAGGGTCTCTGGTTCTTTACACTTACCATACGAAACACATCAGCACTAAGTTACTATTTTACGCTGGTATTATATGAGAGCATGGTTTTTCCCTTGTCAAGCCGACCCATTCGTGCTACAACCATAATATAACTACAGCGTGGCTCTACCACGTAAAAATTACCAACACACCTGCTAAGCATTGTGACTATAGCAAACATACCCCTTATTAGGCAATTTATGGGGAAACCTATGACCAGCGGTTGAATCTGATAGGTTGTATTGAATTAACAAAAATGAATGAAACAGCCTGAAATATTGCCTAGATGTAACTTACGAATAAAGGTCGCGATTAAAAACCAGTTAGACCAAAATACCAACCATGATCTCCTAGAGTACCAGGTAAGCTTGTTTTACGTCAACTGCCAGTATAACAGTAATTTGGGAAGGGGAAAGGGAAGTGGTATACGAAAACAGCTCACCACAATATCTTTGCTCTCAGAATTGACGAATATGTTAATGTCTTAACAAACATTATCATAAGGAGTATAAATGCATAGTCTACTCTCATACTACTCTACCTGACTGTAGAGTCAGAGTAGGTCTAGACCTACTCTATAGACTACTTCTTTAATAAAACTGGAACATTAATAAGAAATAACAAATATTTGAAGACTGTTTAAAGTGAATCAAACTCAAATCGTAATTTACTAAAAATAAATAAAATTCAATTTTATTTATTTTTAGTAATTTTTTTAGTAAATTTACTATAATATTAAAACCACTTTTAAAAATCTGAAAAAACGGTAGACCCTGCAGGCCATCCCTGGAACTTCCCTTTTATTTTTGAGCGCAACGTCCATCTCGGTCTGTTGATTCTTTGTAAAGATATCGTACAATAAAATTTTATTTACGTACGTACACACACACACGCACAGTCAGCCGGGAATAGTTTGAACGTCTTCTTAAGACATCAAATCATGAAGATCTGATGAAAACTCGCATTCTCAAAATCAGACAGAAATCTATAACTTCCTACTTATAAAAATTATTAATTTTTAAAGCGAGAAGTTCAAAAGCGTTAAACTGAATCGCTGACTGAATGTACAAATAACTTGGAAGTTGGTAGATAGCATCTAAAGTACATCGACCTCTTAATCTCGCTAGACTTTCCGTTAGAAGCTTAACGAATGTGAAAAATAATATTTGTGATAATAATAAGAATTAAATAAATTGAAACTATACATGTTTATTAATGCATTTTAATAACTACGTATAACACGTAATTATTATTAAGTATCTCCATCGAGTATATATCAATTGGGTAGATATTATCAGGCTATGTGTTTGTGTCTTTGAACTACTTGAGCCGTTTTGTATTTCTTTTATTAAAAATTGCTAACGCCACACACTTTCCTGTGTCGTGTAAGCAATTTACGTACATAAATTATAAAACAACCAACATATTTGGACAAACATCCATACCCGGAATAATTATTTGTAGGCTATACAAATACTTATTCCGAATTCGAACCTGCGGCCCTCAGTGCTAAGACACTGCACTAAAAAGCCGTGATATGGTAAATTTTATGTGTATGTTCTCTTTATTTTATCAGTCTTAACGGCATCATAAACACATAATTTTCCATTTGATGCACATTTAAGGCACAGCACTTTCTTAACTTTTTTTAACTTTCAAACTACTCTGACTGCCTCGTTGGTTTGAATCCCGGGTTTGGCCAAAAAATCAATTATTGAGTTTTCCATCAAGAAATTCACATTAGTTGCCCGGAGTCAGGAAGTTGGCGGTGTCTCACCACCGTGCCTCGGAAAGCACGTAAAGCCGTTGGTCCTGCGCCTGACCTCTCTCCGGTCGTGTCGGTTTACCGTCCTATCGGATTATGAGCAATAACACTTGGGCACTATAATCCTGTCCTGCGCCGATGGCTAGCCTCCGTTGAGACACCCTCCGCCGTGGCCGAAATTCGGTCTGGAGGACATTAAATAAACTACTCAGATATAAACTACATACATACATATATATAGTTTATATTTGTGTAGTGTATATATATTTAATAATATATATTAATTATATATATATATATTATATATATATATATATATATATATATATATATATATATATATATATATATATATATATATATATATGAGATGTATAATATATTATATGACATGTAAGAAACGATGTCTTTAATAGGTTTTAATTTATGAATAACTATGCCATCTGCTAATAAAAAAACATATAATTAATCAACTCGATATAACATTAACCTTGAATACACAACTAAATATGAACTGGATAAATCGTCTATTTGCATGGACACTTAAACTTAATCAAAAACTGAAAATCAATTCGAAATAACGTCGTTGAAGATTGTTTATTACGTCCTAGTTCGAACAGTTTCAGGATAATTCATACCCATGGGAAAGAGCGTGCAAAACTAAAATAACAAATGGAATGACCTAAGATATATCTGCTCAAGGTAATGCCTGGAAAGCCTTTTCGATACCTAACACTCAGCTAGTAAAAGTAACGTAAACTTATGAGTCTTTATGTAAGGTTATATTGCACTTACCACTGCGCAAGCACAAGAAATTAACCTATGACCTTAAGATCATCGATAGCAAGCGAAAATGAATAGAATATACGTGTACTATCCAATTTTTCCTTATTCTCTTTCCTTTTTCGTATTCTATACAATATTATAATGATTTTATAAAATAAGGCTGACAAACCACCACACAGTCCGCTTGGTAGTAATTGGATGCTGTTAAGAATCAAAATGCAAATGCGTTGACACCCTTAAGGACTAATACGGAATGCCTTGTTTCCGATAAAAAATATCTCCGGTTAATCCGGATTCGGATAAAGTACAGCAAAATTAAGCTGCTATTTCCTACTGATATTCTGTAAGAGCGTTATCCTTCCACGGCTGAGCCTATCCTTTCGCGCTACAACTATAATAAATCATGACTCTACGACTATTTTTCAAACATGAATCCAAAAACCTTGAATCAATGCAAATTTTGTTTAAAATTACATATCGAATCTCAATTTTCTCAAACAAAACGACTTTAAATCATTAATTACCTCTGTAAACTAAACGCGAAGCATGCTAGTGAACTGAAGTCCTGAAAAAAAGGAACATTACATTTATCGTTGCCTTATGTTTGCTAATAGACCAATATGTAGTATGTGTTTGTGGTGAAGACATATATATTCCCTTTTTTTCAAATATACATGCGATAAAACCTCTTTGATCTCTAAAAGCTTTGCAAATATTCAATTTAACTACAGGTTGAAATTAAGAGTCGCAAATTCCAATTACACACACTGTAAAGACTGCCCCAGGAGAAAATTACATTATCTAGACTCGCAATAAACTTAATTAATGAATGTGTAAATGAAATAAAATAAACTTTTCACTTTATTTTCTTTAATAGCTTTGTTCAACAAAATCGCTAAATCGCTTCTCGAGTAAAAAGTCGCTATTATATCAATAGCTTTGTCTAATATTTACAGCAGATTTGCATCGTTATAATCTAGTTACCTACTTCAATTGTCCCTCCGAGAAGAACAGCTAATATCTAATAAATAAAAATTAATGATTGTTTGTTCGTATTTTATGTGCAGTCATACCCTTGATCAGATTGCAGTAAAACTTTGTCAAATTATTGCTTGCACTTGCGCGAAGGTTATAGTACAATTAAAGTAGATGTCGTGCGTATTGTACCGACAAATTTATTTAAAAGTTGAATTTAAATATATCATTTCAATTTGAATGAATGTAGGATATGTGGGTATTGTCATTCCTAATTAAATGCTATAAATATTCCAAATTTAAAATGATAATTCCATAATTATTTATTCTGCGGCAGCAACACGCCGGATACCAGCTAGTTATATATAAATTCAAAACTGTTTTATAGGAGAAGGGGAAACGAGCATACGGTTAACCTGATGGTAAGTAATTACCGCCGCCCATGAACAACTGCAACACCAGGGGAATGGCAGATGCGTTGCCCGCCATTTAAAAAGGAGTAGGCTCTTTTCATGAGGGTTCCTAAGTCGTATCGGTCCGAAAAAAATCTCTGGTGGTAGTCAATTCCACAAGGAAGTTGTGCGAGGAAGAAAACTTCTTTTAAACGCACAGTGGTGGACTGTTAGTCATCCAGATGTCGTAGAAGGTATTGCAAATTTTGTTGCGATGTGCGATGGTGAAATTGTGCGGCTGGAATCAGTCTGAACAATTCTTCATGGTAAATACGATAAAATATCAAAGTGATGCAACATCTCTTCACAGCGCCAGTGAGTCAAGCCGATCGGAAAAAACTCGGTCACAGACGAATCGAAAGGCTTTACACTGGATGCGATCAAATGGAAGGAGCAAGCTCACTGCGGAGCCCAGCTCTGATATGGGAACAATATTCCATGAGCAGCCATACCTGCACCTTGTTAAGTTGCAAGTGGTGTGCCGGCATGAAATACTGTCCCACTCTGCTGAACACGTCAAAGCTTTTAAGAGGTGAATTTGGCCTTCTCTTTCAAGTGACCACGAAACTGTACGTCACTCGATATATCGACGCCGAGGATTCCAATACTGGCTAAGGCAACAAGGGGAGTGTCTCGAAACTGAGGAGATACGACGAATGGTTTCTTTTAGCTGTGAACGCGCAAACTTGTGTCTTTTGGAGATTAAATGGTACTAGATTTAGTCGCCACCAGCCCGAGACTTTGTTCAACAAGTTTTCGACTTCAAACAAAAGTTCTTCTCGGTACTCAGCGACGTTTTCCCAAGAAATATTAGCACTTCCAGTGTATAAATTATCACCAGTGCTGACATCTGCACAGCAATTAATGTTACCGGTTTGCAACATATCATTGATATGCAGAAGAAATAGCTGGTGGTGATGATAGCACGCATTCTTGTGGAACATCAGCATTAATGGGCTTGTAATCGGAGCATGCACGATCTACTACGGCCTTGATAAAAAGGACCACTTCTTCGAAACACGCAGTGCTAAAATAGCATCATGATACTACTGTATTTGTTTCATTTGATGAGTAACGAAAATCGGAAACCCTTTTTACTAATAACAAGGCAATCTATTTTACGTCCTCAGGGACATGCATCTGCATTTTGATTTGATTCGGTTAAATACATGGGCGTTAGTTTTCGAGATACGAAACTAAATTTACGTTTGTCAAACGTCATTTTATGGTATTTTACTGTTTCAAAATGAAATCCCTTTAACCGTATTGAATAATTCAAAATCAATAACGTAATAAAATAGAATAATGTAATAGATGAATCTTATGTATTAAAGGAATATAAAAATACTTTGTTTCATTTTATTTTTATCTTAATGCATAATATGAAATGTGATACGTATGTGTAAGATACCAATGATATCACTATAAATTTTCTTCATAGGGGTAGATTTTTATTGCCACTCATAAAACTACATTGTTGACGTTATATATAGAATTTTATTCACTATGCTTTTAACTTTCTTTTTACAGTTACAATTTTACGGCAACAAATTGACCTACAGCGACATGACACCCTTTATACGTTCCATTGCAGGGCATAAGCCTCCGCACATTTCTGAGAGGGTTTTAGGGCAAGAAAATATCCGCTATGCTGCCTCAACATATAATACTTCACATGTCTTCGAATTACTTTTATTCTTATTTCTCAGACATGTTCATGCGCTGCCGAGGACATGAAAAATCAGCACTGAAAACTGCAATTAACTATTTCATTGGTACCGTTGGGGATCGAAGCCATGTTTTCTTTTTATAGGAAAAGCGTGACAATCGAGCACACAGTCCACCTCATGATACGAGGTTACTGTGGCCTATAGACATCTACATTTATCCTCGGTTAGGAAGGAAGGTGAGGTTGCTCGCCTACCGTAAAATTTACAGTGAGCACTTAGCCCCTGAGCTACAACGACTGAATAAGGCAGAATGAAAATAACGTCATTTCAAATATACATGTGCAGCAAGAAATTTGCTAGATTGTAAGAATATAATCCTTTTCTGACTAGAAGTCCGTCCGGGTAGGCAACCAATTCCTATATATTGACAGATAGGAGTATGGTTAAAGGCATTCCATCGTATAGTACCTACGTGAGGGTAATATGGTCATCGGATTAATATGGTCACGTTCTTATAACTCAAAAACTACGGTCTTGTTTGCATAGATGGCTTACTTGTATTGATACAATAACTCTTCATTGATCAATTAAAAAATAAAGGGTCAAAATTGCGCTGCTTTATCGACGCCATTTTGACAGTTGACATAATAGTAAATATTTTAGTGTGATTTAAAGTAGTTAGTTTTTTTTAAGTTGATTTTTCAGTGTTCATAATTATTGCCTAAGCCTTTTTATTTATTTTTCTTAATACATTAGCTATAGTATACGACTTTGAGTTTTTGTTACCGTCCTCCTCCTAGTTTTGGTTTTAAATGGCGGCAAAGCTTAAGGATAACATGGTCATGATATCCTCACGTACCTTAGTCCTCAGCGGTGAAAATGCATCTGTAACCTTTTTTGTTTGAAGTTGGATGCAGGTGTCCACGGACTGCAGAAGGCATTTACCATTAGGTGGACTGTTCGGTTGTCCATTCAAAATTGTAAAAAATACATTCTGAATAATAAAACTACAGTAGCCTGATAGTTAAGGATACTATCGACGGAGCAAAAATTCGAAGCCGTTATTCGAGTACTCGTAAGTTCGTAATCTGAAGATATTTGTACCAGAAGGTACAAGCATTTTCTGCTTATGTACGATTCCTATATTCAAGAAACGTTTATTTCTGGTGCAAGTGAAATCACTTTATATACTGTATAAATTAATTATTATTTATTATTAATAATAATCCGCTGTAGCGCGCATATCTCCTCGATCTTTTATTACTCGGACTGGTGGTCAATTCGTGTGCCGAGTCGATATATTGATAACGTCATATAAAGTACGCTCTAGACTCTAGAGGGCGCTGTAGGTGGAGACTGTAGATAACAATTCGTTGGTTTGTAGCTTTCATAGATACTCTCTGGTCTATAAGTAATATAATACAAAATTTCGGAACTTGCAAGCAACCATAGTTTTCTCATAATTATTTTAAGCCTAGAAACTTAATTATAACAGAACCTACTTTGTAACGTTTTCCCTTAACTGTGTCAGTTTTGGACAATTAAATGTTTGTTCTATACTTTTGTGGCGTTTGTGTTTTTTCGTACACCATATGTCCAAAATTTTTCATTAAACAAGTTTAAATGTTTTATTAAAGAAAAATTGTACAAAAAGAGTTATTATAATATAAATTAATACATAAATGAAAATAACCCCTGGGAATGAGGTGATCGCCACCATGCTGGTTCTATAAAAATTCATTCAAAAATTGTAACAAAATAAATTTATTGTAAATTTAAATATGTTTAAAAAAATCCCGCTGAGTTTCTTGCTAGTTCTTCTCAGGACAGAGGTTTTTTTGCAGACCAGTGGTAAATTAAAAAATGATTTTCAATAAGTTTTTTTTTTTCATTTATTTATCATATGAACAAGCATTACACATATTTGTAGTGATAGCATTTAAAAAAACCACTAAGGTTTATACTTAAGCTATCGAGAGATTACAATTTTATAAAATAATATAGCGTTATGTTGTATTGCAGATACTATAAAAAGGAAAAACAAACAAAAAACATGAAATAAATATGCAAACAATAAAAAAAAATGACAAAATACGTTATAATAATTTAAGAAAGTGACCCTTTAGTTTACATCTAATGTTATTTTTAGTGATATTGTCCACTAATTCTGATGGTAAGTTATTGATAAGCCGAGGTATTAAGTAGCTACATGTTCTCTTACCGTACGCATTGCTAGCACGCGGCTCGTTGAGACGGTTTTTAGAAATTGCTCGAGTGTTTACAGAATGCTCAATCGGGATTTTTAGCGATTCATTAAAAAATTGTTCTTTTAATAAAATATTTTGTACTTGTATATGTATTGGTAAAATTTTACAATGTTTAAAGAGACCATTAACGTCATTCCTGAATTTATTTTTTATTTTATTTGGAACTATAGTATTGAGTATTCTTACTTGTAAACTATGGATCTGGTCAAGATATGTTTTGTAAGTTCGGCCGTAGCTACTTAGCCCGTATTGAATGTGCGACTCCGCAAGTGCATTATATAACATTAACTTTATTTTAAAAGGAATGCGATTATTGAGAATAGTGATATTTGCTAAAAACTGTCTTAGTTTAGTACATACACGGTCAATATGCTGGCTCCAATTTAATTTACTGTCAATAACTAGTCCGAGATACGTTTGTGTGTCAACTATCTCAATTGCTGGGCAGCAGCATTCAGCAGCGCTGTTATTATGTAGGCAGATGTGGTTGTGTGCAACTATTTTTTTTATTGAAGCGGGTTTTAGGTATGGAGATTTAATTACTAACAACTTAGTTTTACTATCATTAAGGACAAGCCCAGCATCATGGCACCACCTTGATAGGATATCTAGGTCAGACTGCAAAAGGTCACATGCCTTTTGTGGATTTTTATCACCGATTACAAGACAAGTGTCATCTGCAAACTGGTAGCATGTGCAATTGACGATGTAGTTGCCCATGTCATTGACGTAGGACAAAAAGTGCAAGGGTCCTAGTACCGAACCTTGTGCTGTTCCCTCTGTTATCAACATCGGCTCGCTGTAGTTATTTTCAATTTTCACAAACGATTTTCGGTTCTTCAAGAAATTATGGCACCAATTAAGTAAGGGGCCACGTATACCACATTTGTCTAATCTGTCCACCAGCTGTTCATGTAACAAAGTGTCAAAAGCACGTGAGAAGTCGATAAATAGGGCAAGCATCTGTCTTTTTTCATTTAGATGACTATTCACTTCATCAGTAAATTTTGATAAGAGTGCTGTTGTACTTTTTCCTGATTGAAAACCAAACTGATATGGGCTTATTACAGTGTTATTCCTATAAAATTTGTGTATTTGATCGCTTATGAATTTTTCAACAATTTTATCGATTGATGAAAGTAATGTAATTGGGCGATAGTTCGAGTAGTCATCACGTTTTCCTTTCTTATGTACGGGTCTGACACAGCCTTCTTTCAATTTATCAGGATACAAACCACTTTTAATGCTACTGTTAATTAGGTCAGAGATAGTTGGGGAAATATGTTCGCCTATAATTTTAATGTCAGCAATCGCAATATTGTCAGCACCTGGTGCCTTTCTTAAGTTAAGATTTTTAATAATTTTATGAATACTACAGGGGGTCGCTTTCCGAAAAAATATATTGGAGTCTAAGATTTTATATGTATTGTTTTGGTTTATTAATTTTATTTTACAATTAGGAACTATACTTTTTACCGCCATGTCAAAGCTATTTGCGAAATTATCTGCAATCGTTTTGGAGGTAAGTCCCTGTGCATCGAACGCTTTTAGTATAGCCGCATCAATAGACAAGTTCATTCTCCCTAACATTTGGTTAACAATATTATAAATTTTTTTAATATTGTTAAAATTACTATTTATTTGCCTAGTATAATATATGTTCTTTTTGGCTTCGAGAACTTTATGGACTTTATTGCGTATTTTATTATATTCTAGTCTAAGCTTAGAGTTATCTGGATTATTTCTCCAATTACGGTATAATTTGTCCCTTTTATTACAAAGACGAGTAATATTGTCAATCCAGGGTAAATTAAATCGCTTGGGGATCTTTCTAAGTAATTTATAGGTTTTAATATTACTTGCGGAATTTTTTGCCGTTTGAAAAGAGCTATATATAAAATTTAGAATCTCGTCTGGGGAATTCATATCCTTAGATTTTGACCAATCCACATTTTTAAGTTCCTTATAAAAAATTTCGTAATCAATTAGTTGTTTTGTTACAGTCTGTGAACGCTCGAGCAATATAGGTGCGTCTTCTACGCACGCAAAAATAATACCTCGATGATCGGCCAGTACAACATCGAGCACCGCCGAGAATTGATGTAGGGTGGGAAATCGGGCAAATATGTGGTCTAAGCAAGATTTAGTAATTATATTTTGTTTTGTTTCAATTCTTGTGTATTCTGATATTCCACACATCAATCCGTGCTCGCTGAGTGCTCCTACATATGCATTCTTGTATGAGGTTGAAGTTTTCAAATCAATGTTAGTGTCACCGATTAAAAGGAGGTTCTGTTTCAATTCAAACTTAGAAATATAATTGCTTATTTCACTTATAAACAGATTTTTATTTGTAGATGGTGGTCTATAAACTGCACACACAACTATATTTAGTGACGAACTAAGTTTTATTATGCCCGAAAGACTTTCAAACGTTTTAGTATTACATTGAATTGTGGTAAATTTTAAGTGGTTTCGTACGTAAATTATAATTCCGCCTCCCTTCTTATTTTCACGTAGATGTGTATGCAAATTATAGCCGGGTAATGTGTATAAATTAACAATATTGTTCGAGATACCAGCCTCCGTTATAACTATTACATCTAGTGGATAGGTACAGTTGTGGATTAGTTGTTCTAGTTTATTAAAATTTTTTATAAGTGATCTAATATTAAAGTGTATACATGAGAAGTTCATAAAACTTTTAGGAGGCAATTGTTGAAAGAATTGATTAGGAATTTTACAATTAGTAATTTCATTTACTAGTGTATCCATTTTATTTGAATTTATTGATTAATGAATAAATATGGGTATAGATGAGAACTTTACAATATTGTAGATGAGGGTGACCCGGGTTGTTTATCAGAAAGAGATGAACTTAGTTTTATAATTTGATTGATGTCATGCATAGTGCGAATATAATAAATTTTACTGTTGTCAGTTTTTCGAGCACATACCTTCCCATTTTTACACCATACATACTTACATGACTTATGCAATAGCTGCGACTTAGCATTAAATAGAAGTGTTTTCTGATACTTTGTTAGGGCTTCTCTTATGAAAATGCGTTCATCGGCCTTCTCCTTTGAAAGGTTTTGCACTATCATCCCTGCGGTGAGACACTTGTCCTTGCCAGCATCTATCCATTGTTGCTGCAAGATTTTAAACTTTAGCTCTACAAGAACTGATCCCGGTTTGTCCTTTGACCCTTGTAACCGTTGAGCTGACTGCACATCCTTTTTATTAACGTCCAATTTAGCGGCAACAGTATCAATTATTGTATTTACCTCATTGGGCATTTCCACTGGTAATCCGGCAATTTCCAACGAGGTAGAGAGAGTTTTTTGTTCAAAATCTCTTAGTGTTTGTTCTAAAGTAGATACCCGCAGTTCCAAATTCTTGTTTTTGTTCACTAAATCATAATTCTTATTTTCAAGTTCTTTAATTCTAGTATCTTGTTTTTTTATTGATTGCTCCATAGAGGAAAGTTGTTCACTTAGAAAATCGAGTGAGTTCTCAAGATTCCCGATCTCCTCACGAAAGGTCTTTTTTACTTCGCGACTAATGTCTTGTACCAACTTTCTCGCATCTATAACTTGCGCATTTCCCATGTTTCCGGGGTCGCAGTTTTCATCATTGCCATCATCGTCGGGTATCACGAAAGATGATCTACGAGAAATTTTCCTTAGGCACTCTTCACAACTCCACTCTATGCCCGATGAATTCTTGAGGGTGTTTAACTGTTTATTGGATAACTTTGAACAGACAAGATCGGCGTGAACTATTTGATCACATCTACTGCATTCTAGTCCAGGCACTTTTTTGGTGATGTTTTTCTTACATTTAGCACACTTCTTGACAACCATTTTAGATTACGGGTGGGTACAACTTTAATCGCTAGTCGTTTATGTCTCTTCACGTTGGTGTCTAACTTGTAAACTGATGAAGTAATGGGATTGAAATAATAAAAAAAGATTCAAACGAAAATAACACTAATAATTTAAAATTTCCGGAGAAAATTTAACAAACATATATGACAACCAATCACCATGACAACGAATAATAAATATAATAGTATTATATAATAATCTATGTTGAATAAAATCATTCATTTCTTTTCAATTCATTTCACCGCCGTTACACGGGGAAGGACCAGCAATAGAATTATTAATAGGTTTTACAATTATTTACAAAATTTATTTTGGAAACAGCTTAGAAGCGATCATCTCACTCCTTTGGGGTGACAAAATAGTTAATAATAATGTTTTCATTTATACCATAATAACATTTAAAAAATTATTTGCTTAATAAATATTTAAACTTTGTGATCCAGATACCTTGTATATTTTCTGGGACTTTGTTTTAACAGCGTATACATTGAATTACTGCTCTGTGGAGTCGAGTAATTGGTATCACTAGTTTGTGTTTGTGTAATGTTCGGGTGGTCGGAAGGGGTTTTCAAATGACAACCAGCAGCGTGACGATATATATCGAAGTATTTTTATTTATTACAGCAGACTATACGACTACTCATACTTGATGCGACCGACTGACTTAATAGACTCATAACGGACTGTCATACTGGAGTAACTGTCGTGTCGAACTGACTTACTGAGCTCCCTGTTACATTGGGGTGGAGGACCTTATAAATTAGAACAATGTAAACAATACTATGAGAAAATTAAACAAACAACTCTGGACTCTGTACTCGTTAACAATCATTGGTAATTACTAAGTTGTTTACTAAACTTTATCTTAAATTTCACATTTAAGTATAATTTTATTACAAAATAGAGTAAATATTACATTTGTTCCTGGAGTCAGATTGCATATCACTTTTTATCAAAACTACTTTTGTTGTATAATTGTATTTAAAGATCTTTGCATTATCTGGTATGGGATATTTTATCTTTGTAATATGCTTTCACGAACGATCCTAGTAATGATTTCATTTTACATGTATATAAAATACAATTATAGATAGCCTATGGTCCTGGCTATGGTCATAGCATCGGAATCGGATGTTTCGAAATTTAAATTTCTGGTTTATTTGTAATTTTACTGTAATATAGAATTTCTAACTTTAAATAGATACTAAAGTGAACGACTGTACCATTAGCTATTAGTTTGTTAGTGTTAACAGCTGGAAATGGCCCTCCCCTGTCTTTTATTTTCTGGGCGGGATGATCAGTTACTGCAGTTTTGTTTCACAGTATACCTTTGACGGTACTCCCCGTTGCTGGTCTGGCGTAAAAAGGGATGTTTATAACACAAGCTAGTCTATTGTACGAGCATCTGCATATTGCATCTCTTACTAATTCGTTAATAATCTTTTAAATCTTACAATCTATTACTTGTTATTCTTCACGCTCTTAATTTTCAGACCAGCTTAAGTAATCTAAACAAAAGTAGGTTTTTAAATTTAGTGAGAGTCCTTAGTATTAACTAGATTAAGCATGGACCAAGAACGGAAGACGAGTATATAATTAAAGTAGATTTTTAACAAAGTACATTTCTCAAGATTACGAATAACATTTAAAATACCGCCTGCAACCAGTCCCGACTAATGCCGAGTTTTATGTTTAAGTTTTTTTGTTTTAAAAACAAAAAAAAACATTACAACTATTCATGAACCGTTTGAAGTCCTCAATTGCTGAACGAATGGTTTTTTAAATATGTATACAAAATCTTCTAAAAATATTATACAAGCAATATTTCCAACAATTAATATACATTTATAAGGATAAATTGAATAAAACTATTATTTCGGATTTTTTATTATTTAATTTATTTTTTTAGATAATCTAAATATTTTATCTTTTTCGGTAAATTTGATTTTAAGGATAAAGTTAAAATACATTGATTTCAAGTAAATGCTTAATATTGGCCTAAAAATTATTTTAATGTAAATAATAAAACTCTGCTTAAAATATTCAAAAGGTATTAATTAATAGTAAAAATACAAGTCGATTATATTACAATAATCAAGATAAATAACATTTACATCTTATGTTATAATTGGGTCAAAAAGCCTCTATTGATATAGAGGGTAGATATCTAAAGAAAAGGTATATTGAAGAAAATCTATTCTATTCAGTGAACGTGACAATTTGTGAACCACGCGTCGCGGAGATTCTCAGAAATAGTGCCATTAAATCAATTGACAAGCCATTCGATTGTAACATTATTGCTCTAACATGCTCCGCTATCATAACTTTGTATTCTGTACTTGAGATAAATATAATTTCATATCAATTTTAAATGCATTTTAATCAGTAAAACACCACTATTTTCATAAGGTGATTTGTGTTTTTTTTAAATAGAAAAATGATAACAAGCGAACACACAGTCCACAAGATGGTAAGTTGATACTGTGGCCCGTAGACATCTAAACTTATCTTTGATTAAGGATCAAAATGCAGATACCCTGTCACCCCTGAGGACTTAGATGAAATACATCATATCCAGTAAAAAGGGGCTTCGGTTTTCTACATTGACCATATGAAACAGAGCAGCATTAAGCTGCTATCTCACGCTGACGTTGTGTGAGAGTGTGGTTCTTGCCTGGTCAAGCCATTCGTGCAAACACCAAATATAGCAGAATGGCTCTTCCACGTATAACAAACATATTCAATTGCAAAATGGTTTTAATCATTTCTAACTTTCATCTTAAGGGCAATTCACATAAACAGCAATTTACATAACAGTAATTTGGGGCTAGCTTTCGCCCTAATTTATCGCAGGTAAGTAGCTCGACTTAGAAGTTCGACCCTAATAGCCTAAAACTTAAATTAGAATGTTAAGGTTTGCTATATTTTGTTACCAAAATTCATTTATAATTAAAATAAATATAATTAAAATAAAATATTAATTGTCATAAAATAAATAATAACCCAAATGATAATAAAAGTGAAATAATTAAACTATTTCATTCATATAATTTCAAATTTTAATTCGATTATATTGCATTTTATCATTATGATATGTTTTTACAAAATATTATACAAATTAATGAGAAATGTTATAGAAATGGATTTTATTATTCTGAAAAATATTATTTTACAATATTTTTCAATAAATTACTCAAAATTTATAAATAAAACTGTTTTAATTTTTAGAAAGATATTTATTTCGTAAATCAACAAACATTGAGGAAGTTTTATACAACGAAGTAAATAATACCGCGTTTTGAGAAATCTTACATATGAAAAATCACTCGAGTGTATGTTATACAAAGATATATAATCAGCCTAAATTATTATTTCAAAATATCTATAACTTTTCTTCAATTTAAACCCAATTATCTATTTTCGAGATTTGATGAAATTGTTCTTATCGATATTTTGGATATACAATAGAATGTTCTCCATTACAGCCTACAAAAGTCCACTGCTGAGCATAGAACTATCCCAAAGATACTCATAAGTTACGCAGACCCCGTGGTCTGCCCATGTACGTCAGCCCGTGCTGACGGATTCACAGAAATCTAATATTATTTAGATTTCTGTGGACGGACTCAATAGCACCACAATGTGCTGCTGCTGAGTCCGTCAGTCAGTGCATTCAGAAGGCTTTTGTTCGTATGTGAGGTTTATACGGAAACCCACGGTCTAAATATAATGTCGCGAAGAGTGAACTTATGGTATTCAAGGTGGGCGACAAATAATCCTAACTTCGTACCACCTGTAACTTTAGGGTTGTTGCTCTGCAATAAGTAACTGAATTTAAGTACCAGTGGTGACACGAGATTGTTGCAATCTAATCAATCTAAGTAAATCAAAGTGCACCTCGCAAACATCCGAGGCCTGCACTGTAATCTCGATACAGTCCATTATCACCTTGAGACTGAAAAGCCGCACTTACTTTTCTTGACTGAGACGCAGATCAGATGTCCTCTTCTAGATGCGGCGTACCTTGGCTACCCTGGATGCACATTGGAGCATAATTTCCATCAGCGCGCCGGAGTCTGTGTTTACGTCCGCAACATCTGCTGTAAGTGTCTCTGTCACCTTGAAGACCCCACTTTCTCTACGATCTGGGTGTTCATAGACACAGGAATATGAAGTTAAGGAGTTTTTTTCTATATATTTAACAAATGAACTACTTGTTCTACAATAAAGTATTTTTTATTATTATTATATCAATAAGATAAATTTTGTATTGGTGTTTTGTTAATACATAATTAAGCGGCGAGAGGTGGAGAGAGGGCGCGGCAGCGCACAGTTAACTTTAGCTCCGATATAAAAGCAATTAAAAAGTGCAATTAGTGAATTCTATATAACAATCAGTGATTTAAAAGTAAAAATATAACAACAAATTTATATTGAATATAAGAACTTAGTGATAAAGTGCATTAATTTGTGAAAATTTTGAAAACAATATATGCAACGGTTTTGTATGTTTACTCAGTCAATATAAATTAAAACTCAAAAAGTGAAATAAAGTTATAATAAGAAGAAAAAGTTATAGAGAAGTTGCGTTACATAATATATCTTATGTGAATTTAAAATGTTATGAAAAAATAATAACCTCAAAATACCACAAAGTACACGTTTATATTATATTTAAAAAAAGACAGCCATCTACCGGGAAGGCACGAAAATTATGCTTAAGTGTTAGTGAGTAAATAGTGCAGAAAAGAGCGGCATCTTGTGTCCAAAATACGAGTGTCAAAAGTAACTATCAGCAAACTTTAAGATATATTAATTGCATCTTGTTCGGAGTACAAGAAACTGAATACAATTATCACGACTTAGAAACAATTATTTCAAAAATATTTCATGATAACATGCAAGTCTCATGCGAAAAATCAGATTTGGAATATTTTAGAAGAATTGGTAAAAGAGGAGAAAAGTCAGTACCCATAGTTATAACCCTTACAACTATGAGTAAAAAAATCGAATTATTTAAAAATCGTCGGAATCTTGAAAAGAGTTTATATTATAGTATAGAAGATTTTACTCCAAAAACATTAAAAACTAGAAAACTTCTAATTCCAGAACTCAAACAAAAGATTGAACAAGGAGAAAGAGCTATATTAAAATATGACAAAATTGTCATTTTGAAAAAAAAACGAGAACAGACAAATATCACATATCAACACGATAACAAAAGAAATTTGTCCACATCTCCGGAAGAGCAAACTCCATTAGAAGATACAAATAAATTCACTAAACAATTACCAAAGCGAAACAAGGTAAATATGTATCAATATATTAAGAAATTATCAAGAGATAACGCTTCCATGTCACACAATAAAAATAACTGTGAATAGCAAATTGCGAAGACCTCTCTACAAAATCCAATACGGCTTCTCACCGCGGATAAATACGGCTACAACCCTCCAGAGCAAAAAATATATGTATGTACCTATAACGCAAGGTCATTATTATCAGACGAAAGAATGATAGAATTTAAAGAGGCAATCAATCACCTTAAATACGATATCATCGGGTTAGCAGAGATTAGAAGATCGGGAACAATAATAACAGAAGACCTTGAACATATCTTCTGCTATACAGGGGAGAACACTGGGCAACATGGAGTAGGCTTCCTAGTAAAAAAGAAGTTCAAAACAAATATAGAGAGTTTTATTGGTATTCCAGATAGAGTATGCCTGCTCAACATGAAATTTGGTTATTTGAAAATTTCTCTTATTCAAATATATGCTCCAACTGGAGAAGCAACACAAGAAATAGTCAAAAACTTTTATAGACAACTAAATGATGCATGTCAGCTAACAAATAAATTCGTTATTGTGATGGGCGATTTCAATTCAAAAATAGGCTCTACTTACGAGATAGAGAAACTAATCACAGGAAAATTCGGTTATGGAAAAAGAAATAGTAGAGGCCAACAATTAATCGAATTCGCGTACCAAAACAAACTCACAATATTTAAGAAAAATTTAAAAACAAAATGGACCTGGATATCTCCTGACAAGAAGACAAAAAACGAGATCGATTATATTCTCTCAAATGCCCCCAAACATTTTACAAATATAGAAATCATTAATAACCTCAATTATCCAAGTGACCACAGGATGGTAAGAAGCACAATAAAAATAGCAAAATTAAAATCTAGTAGGGCAAGATATTGCAATACACGTAGCTTATTAACATCACAAAAAAGAAAATGACATATATGTAGAGAATCTGAAAAAAATTTAATTTACTCAACCAAGAAAATGAAAGCTTGGATAATTACTACAATAAATTAGAGAACAACATAAAAAGTTGTTTGGCAAAATCAAAAATTAAAATGAATACACGGCAAAAAATGTGTTGAGAGAAGAAACAAAGTTGCTTATAAAAAAAACGTCATAATTTACAAAATAAAAGACTATTGACCCGAGAAGATAAAGAGGAGCTAAAAATGTTATATAAAAAAGCACATAAAGAAATTAAGAAAGACTACAAATAACACAGGTTAGAGGTAATAAGGAAACATTTAATTACAACAGGAAGCACAAAAAGAGCATACAGACAATTAAATACCTGCAAACCTTGGATTATGTGCCTGAAACAAACTCCAACATCAAAAACTCAATCAAGGACCGATATCGTGAACTTCGCCACAAACTTCTATCAAAAACTGTACAGCGATACATCATCAACTGATGTGGAATCATATAAGAAAATGGAACAAAGCCAAGAGGAGACGGTGATCCCATTTAATGAATTTGAAATCATAAAGAAAATTGAAAAACTTAAAAACCATAAAAGTCCCGGACCAGACAATATCTCAAACGAGGCAATTAAAGCAGCCAAACAGGTATTAGCAACCCCATTTACTCTGTTCAACAAAATCCTTGAAACGCAAAAACTGCCAAAAAGCTGGTTGGCAACTGATATAATTCTACTATACAAGAAAGGAGATCCCACAGATGTTGGAAATTATAGGCCTATTAGCTTACTACCAACCATTTACAAGCTTTTTGCTTCTTGCCTAGAAGAAAGATTGAGTCCAGTTATCGAAAAATATCAACCTATTGAACAAGCCGGCTTTCGTAAGGATACTGTACCATCGATCATATTCACGTTGTTGAACAGGTAATAGAAAAATATAATTAATTTAGAAAACCACTATTTTTGGTGTTTATCGACTAAAGCTTTCGACTCTATTTCACACAACAGCATTTGGAAAGTTCTAGAAAACCAAAACATTCCCCAACAATACATAAACATCCTAAAATACATCTACCATGAGAGCACTAGTAGAGTCAAATTAGACCGAACCGGACCAGCCTTTCCAATAAAAATAGGAGTGAAATAGGGAGATCCACTCTCACCAAAAATCTTTATAGCAGTATTAGAACATGTCATCAAAGGCTTAAAATTGACAAATAAGGGTATAAATATAAAGGGAATTACCTCAGTCATCTTAGATTTTCAGACGATCTACTAATATTTTCCGAGTCAGCAAAACAGATAGAGTCGATGGTCAATGAGCTAAACAACGCCAGTCAAAATGTAGGCCTGCAACTAAACACTATTAAAACCAAAGTAATGACGAATAGAGCTCAAATACCTATAATTGTGAACAATATTCCATTAGAATATGTTGATGAATATGTGTATCTCGGTAAATTAATATCATTCAAAAGAACGAGACACGTTGACGAAATCCAAAGGAGAATATTCAAGTTAGGGTAAATTCTGGACCCACAAGAAGATTCTAAAATCGACTGTACCTATAATTCTCAAAAAGAAGATAATAGATTATTGTATACTGCCCTGCCTTACTTATGGATGCCAAACATGGATATTTAATAAACACAACAGCGACAAGATCGCAAAATGTCAAAGACGAATGGAAAGGACAATTCTTAACATAAAATTGAAAGACAGAGTAAGGAATTCGGAATTAAGGAACAAAACAGAAGTAATAGACGTTCTTCAACACGGTCAAAGGTTGAAATGGCGATGGGCAGGACATTTAGTATGCATTTCAGACCAAAGATGGACTAAATCGGTGACGGAGTGGCAAGGACCAGCTGGAACACGTGCAAAAGGCAGGCCAAAAGAGAGATGGGTCGACGAGGTGATGGCTACAGCTGGGAAAAACTTGATGAACAAGGCACAGGACAGACAAGTATGGGCAGCTCTGGAGGAGGCCTTTACCCGAAGAGGGGTCCTCAAATAACAGGTATAACAAGTTAGAATTATAAATATACTTAAAATAATAAATAAGTACTAAAAATAGTTACGAATCTATTTAAAAAAAATTAATAAGATATATATTGTAAGAAAATATTTTATCTAATAATTTAATAAATATCTGTGAAACTAAAATGTCAAAATTGTTTTATATAAAAATTAAATTACCTAAATAAAAGCAAATTAAATGCAAAATGAAATTTCCAATTGAATGAAATTCTAATATTATAATAATTCATGTACTTAAAGTTATTAAATTGATTTTGTAACAAATTTATTCAGTGTAATGAAATTTCCAATTAAATGTAATCCAAATATTATAACAATGCATGTATGTACTTAAAGTTATTAAATTGATTTTTGTAACAAATTTATCAGTGTAATGAAATTTCCAATTAAATCTAATTCTTACATTATAGTAATACATGTAGTTAAAATTATTAAATTGTTTTTGAGTGTAAATGAATTTTCCAATGGAATGTAAGTCTAATATTTATAATAATGCATGCACTTAAAGCTATTAAAAATAAATTTCTAACAAATTTACTAAGTGTAAAAAATGAGGAATAAAAGGCTATTTTATTTTATTTTATTTATTTTACCCCTATTATTTAATTAAGTGGGGTCTATTGTGAGTTGCGGTGACATCGGTTTATATTATTTTATTGTTTATTATTATATATGTTACTTATAGGCATTTGATATATTTTATATTGGTTTAATATTTTAATTTTATATTTAATTTGAATGAATGTAACCATATGATCCTTGTTGGTTGAAGTAAATAAATATCATTGAAAAATAGGTTTTATAACGCAGTGCGTACAAAGCCAGAAAATTAAGATTTCACCAACCGCCCAGCCCATTTGGTTTGAGTCCGGTGGAAATGGGCGACTGTGTCTTTCCCGGAATAAAAATAAAGTATGCGTCAAACTAATTTATTTTCGATGAATATCTTGTCAATTATAGCTAGTCTTGTCAATTAAAAAAATCATTTTTTACAGCACACAATCACTGCATGGTGATTGTATATACACTGTATTATAGATTTTATCTAAGTTTTGTGCTTTAAATCTGCAGTGTATTGACAACGTAACTAAAATAACCGATAAATAGACATAGGTTTGTGTTTTTTTATATTAAGAAAATACTATCTGCATTTGATAATTTACAGTAACTAGAGTAACAATGATTTTTGCTTCAATGTCTTTGTTTTTAGTTTTTGAACTTGATTTACTTTAGTAAAATTCAATTCTACTTTCGTTACTTTGCTTTGAGCGCAGCGTTCTAGTTGTCTTAAGTGAATAAACTTCTGTACTCACGTTGCAATATACTGCTCAAGTGGAATAACTTATGTTTGTTTGTATTTCTTATATGAACCGAACCAAACTTTTTTATGTATTTTTTTATATCTTCGCCAATTGAGTACCAATTTTGAAGATTTTTTTGAAGTAAAACTTCTTTTTGAACTGATTTTGAAACAGGATGAAATAAAAAACGACACAAAAAAGAGATAAACATATACATCTATAGGATGATGCCTACGAGAGAATGAGATAGTAGACCGTGAACTCAAAAGGTTGTGGGTTCGAAACCGCCATTCGAATAATGTCACTTTTTTACCTTTTTTATACTATCGCTAGTATTTTTTAAATACAGTGTTTCTTATTATCTTGCTCTACTCTATATATGGTGCTTTAAAGATGATCAATATAAATTTTGACTGTTAAAATAAACAATATAAAAAATTAACATTTTTTTAAATAAAATTAACCGTATTGAATAAAATTATCATACCAATCCATTTATAACAATCCACGATATCATAATTTCAGGACATCTAGCGTCTATTTTAAATACCACCTTGAGAGTCAATCAATTTTATTTCGATATAAAATTACTTTACCTATATAATGAATTAGATGGCGCTATTACAAAGCGACTTTACTCAAAAGAAAATATTTTTTTTGAATCATTACACCAAAATTTAGTTTAGAAATTAGGATTGTAATATTTATTTGCTATGAAATCATTTTTTTATCTTATATTTTAAGCCGCACCTGTGATCGAAAATCATCGTATTAAAGAAATCATTTGCCGTGAAATATTGTTATTTTATATTTCATTTTATTTGAAAGTTTCACTTCTACCGCCTGTGAACTGCACACATGTTTTTTTTTTAATTAAAAAGATTATATACTTCAGGATAATTTTCACATAAATTTTCAGAAAAAAATGTATATGATAAGGTTGCCAAAAGAGGAGATGAAGTTTTTAATCTATCTATTGAGGCGACGTTGAGATATTGATATTCCTCAAAAGGATAAAATTTAATTAATTTTTAGCAAAATTTGAAAGTCAAAGGACTCAAAAAGAATAAAATAATATCATAATTATACACTCTGAAGTCAGATCTTTAATGCTTTTAGAAACTTTTTCTTAGTACCGACTTCAGAATATGAAATTGTTTTATTCTTTTCAGTGCTTAGATAATACAAAGTTTTACTTTCTACATAAAAGTGGATTATAACACTAGCTTTGAACATGTAAGTGATGATTATTTTCACATTATATAAAATTGGTACAAAAGATTACGGATTGGTACAAAAGATACTGTGTAGTGGCGGTGTAAGTATGTCTACTACCCCATATCATTCAGTGTTCTACCAATAGTAAGGTAATTTCTAATACAAAATGGGAAAAACGAGCTTCCGACTCATCTGTTGGTAAGAAACCGTGGCTACCAATGAACATCTGCAATTACAGAGGGGTCGAAAGTGTATTAAATACGATAAAAACGCTACTATCCGTCGCTTCACAAGTCAGTAAATCAATAAATCAAAAAACAACTAGTACTGGGATGCCTCAACTTGATATGTCGACGCATAGGATTACGCTATTGATATAACTTTATATAGCGAAGTGAAATATATTTTAAGTGATAGTAGTGCCGTTAGTCAGTTGACTTATACAGCTTCATCGAATATAGCGCTTGCGGCCAAAGAGGCCTCGATGTACAACACCTATTGATGTGTTCTTCAGCATCTCACGGGTGGTTTCTGGATCTCGACAATAGCGCCACCCAAAGGGTCTGAATGTGAATCTTCACCATCTAAGACAACCATTAGCACCATCTAAGATCACCATTTAAACACACACGAAAAATTTCATCAAAATTGGTCGAAAGGTTTTTGAATTTTAACTTTATACTATATTATAACGGACAGCAAGTAATTCACTTAGGAATATATATATATATATATATATATATATATATATATATATTATTTATAAAATCAAGATTAGTGGTGGGTATTCATAATCTGCCAAGCAACAGTGCGTCTAATAATGTGATCCGGTCTAAAGAGTAAGAAGCGGTATGATCACAGGCTGTAGGGCATTACGAGGGTGGATTGAAAAGTACTCGGCCTAACCAAGAAAATAAACACATACTAAATCAGTTATATTTTTATTTTTCTACATAATCACCATCAAGTTCAATACACTTTTTCCACCTCCCCTTCCAAGCATTTAGACCGTTGAAAAAAAATGATTCTTCCTTAGAGTCAAAATACGCGTCTACAGCTGCTTTGACCTCGTCGTTTGTCGAAAATCTTTGACCTCCCAAGTGTTTTTTTAGATTAGGGAATAGAAAGAAGTCTGGTGATACCAGATCAGGTGAATACGGCGGATGCGGTAACAGTTCAAAGCCACAATTGTGAATTTCAGCCATTGACTGTACTGACGTGTCAACACGGGCGTTATCTTGATGAAACAGGACTTTTCTTCTGAGCATTCCTCGACGTTTTTCTTTTATTTCCTCTCGTAAATGACGTCGCAAGGTGCAGTAGTAATCAGAGTTTATAGTTTGACCCCTTTCAAGATAATCAATCATAATCACACCTTTCGAGTCCCAGAATACTGAAGCCATCACCTTATTTGCCGACAAAATCGACTTAGCCTTTTTAGGGGGTGGTGAACCAGGTCTTCTCCACTGTTTTGATTGTTGTTTTGTTTCTGGTGTACAGTAATGAACCCATGTTTCGTCCATAGTAACAAAACGATTCAAAAAATCATCTGCATCGGCTTCAAATAACTCCAAACAGTCGCATGAAATAGTCAATCGCGTCCTTTTTTGTTCAACTGAAAGCAGTCGCGGAACCCACCTCGCAGACACCTTGTGGAAACCCAACTCGTTGACAATGATGTTTTGAGTTCGTTCATAAGACATGCCTATAATCTCGGCTATCTCTCTAATTTTTAATCTCCGGTCTCCCATTATTAAATCAAGTACTTTTTTAATATTTTCGTCAGTAGTTGACGTCGAAGGCCTTCCAGAGCGGGGTTCATCTTTCACACTCTCTCTACCACGCTTAAATTCTGCTATCCATTTTTTGACGGATGTATGTGACAGAGTACAATCGCTTAATGTACTGACCATGTCATCATGGATGGCTTTTGATGATAGCCCCTTCTTATGGAGGTACTTAATGACGGCACGCTGCTCGTTTTGCTCCATTCGCGGAAATTATGTCCGATTACTTTGTTAATAAATTTATAAAATCACAACTAATTATCGCACACGTTTCGAACTTCACACAATGAACTAGTCTGAACTGAACTAAATAATGTGGGTAGATTTGATTTTCAGAATTGAATGGATCTGTGTTAGGCCGAGTACTTTTCAATCCACCTAGGTACATCTTTGTCCTCCTAAACACATTATATAATTTACGGAATCACTCACGCCATCGCCAGATATTTAGTAACCGTGGAAAATATGTAGGTAAAAAATTTAACTCTAAAAGGCTTTTAACATTTCGATCTTATCATATATGTGATTTTGTCGATTCACCTTTTTGTATTTAAATCCAATTTGCTATTTCGTTACTTTCGAGACTCTCTGGCGCACTCTGAACAAATTTAACGCTATTATATTATACAGGTTTGGAAAATTATGCTCCTTTATACTAGACGGTTGTATGTCGCGTTGCTATGCTATCTCCGCATTATTTTACATTCTTTGAGGGTTTTTTATAAAATACAAGTCACAGACTAACTTACAGTTCACCTGGATGCTACAATACTGCAGCCTGTAAACACTTGCCACCAACTTCTAACAAATACGGCTGCAAATTCGTTGTCACCTCTAAGCCTCTGACGACTACGATGGAATAACTCACATCCTGTAATTATGCAGCTCTATATACACTTCAAATTATAACACAGCAGTACACACACTGCTACTTGGCGACAGAAACAACTAAGCGGGTTTATACGTTGTGGAACCATGCTGCAGCTATATCATGGTTGTAGCACAAGAGGGTTAGCTTGAGTGAGGAAAGATCACGCTCTCACAGAATGCCTGATTAAAATAGCAGCTTAATGTTGCTGTACTAAGAGAATCAGAGACCCTTTTTAATGGAAAGAGGCATTCAGTCTTAGTCCTCAGGGTTGACACGCATCTGCATTTTGATTATTTTTAATCAACGAGTATGTTAGGGCTGAATCTGAATGACAGGGTAAGAAATTGTGTAATAAGAGAAGAGTGTGGTTTGCAAGATGATGTTGTGACCAGGATTAAGAAAGGAATGCTTCGGTGGTTTGGTCATGTGGAAAGAATGGATGAGGAAAGACTGACAAAGAAAATTTATGTTGCAGAAGTGAATGGCAGAGTCGGAAAGGGACGTCCTAGGCGAAAATTTATCGACCAAATTGGCGATTTATTAAAAACGGGCCAAATTAGGAGTACCCTTAACCGACGAGCATGTATGCGTAGGTGTATGGATGTGAAGGAGGTGAGAGAGGTGTGTCAGGATTGTGCCAAATGGAAGTCTGTAGTCTCTGCCTACCCCTCTGGGTGACAGGCGTGTATTTATGTTTATGTATGTATTAATCAACGATAGATGTATATGTCTATGGGCCACAGCATCTACTTACCATCAGAGGCCTGTCTTCTCATTTTGTCAGCCTTAGTCAATACAAAAGGGTGGTTCAGTGGCTGAGACTAACTCCTAGGTTAAGTAGGTACTCTAATCGTGGTAAACTAATTCTAGATTAGTAAAAGGAGTCCTACCGAGATGAATTCCCAGGCAGAAAAGAACTCTTTGAAAATATTTTTTTAGTTTTATTTATGAATTATTTTATTGATTAATACTAAGCACCAGATTCTGGATTCTATAGTGCCTTCAAGCAGGCAAAATTTTTTACAATATCACCTAAATCTCTCTGATGTAATCCTGCCGGAAAATCTTGGTTTGGACAAATTTCAAGTCACTCTAATAGAGTTTCCTCCGCAAAAGTAGCAGTAAGCTTTTGTCTTTGGAAGGAAACATATGAGCATCCGAACTCCCCACAGTGCAAATAGACATAAGAAACTGCATGTCCAGTATCACTTTATAAAACAAGTGTGATAAACGAGCACAGAGACCACCTGATGGTAAGTGGACGTCGTGGCCCATAAACATCTACATGTCATCGATTAAGATGCGTTGTCACCCCTGAGGACTAAGATGAAGTGTCTCGTTTCCAATAAAAACGTCTCCGGTTACCTGCTGCTATTTCACGTTCGTATCATGTGAGAGCTGACTCTTTTATGCTACAATCATAATACGGCTGCAGCATAGCTCGATCACATATAAAGCCTATTTGCTGTATACCAAGGTCACCGTATCGTATAGGCAAAAAAGCCTGACACCACTGCCTGTCGTGATTTTCTATATTTACGCGAATACTATACATGTAATAAAACTAATTTTATATATTTCATCGTGTTTTACATATATATAAGGTTTGAAGATAGTCTTCGTTCACTATAACATCAGGACGTCAAAGACAAAGACTTCAATATATTATATTGTCTGTGTTTAAAATTATTTTTAAAATGTTTCGTAACAAGTTATCGAAAGCATTAAACTCATTCGGAAATGGCCAAGTGGATGAAGTTATCAGCCTGGACATTTAAAAGCAGCTGCGTAGCAGTACTAGAGAAAACATGCCAACAATTGTTTAAAATGTTCTCGAAGCGACAAGAGAAAATTGGTTTTAGTTTTAATAATCGTTGGGAGAACTTCTGAGAAAATTGGAGCGCCGAGCAATGCGAAATCGGTCTTATATACAATTTTAAGTTCCGACAGTAATCGACGAAATTGGAAGAAATCCTTTACTGAATTCGGTACACAAAAATAAATTTCTCTTTTTCGGATACTCTTTCAGTCTCGAAAAGAGTAGCCCAACATATGTAAAACTGCTTATGGGTTTCCACCAATAGTACAGTTATGGGACGAAAATAAATAATCAAAGCAAAAAAAATAACACGTGTTTATCGTTACAGCGTAGGAAAAGTTCATTGCTGTATATAAGCCTCGTCTATAAATTGCCTCATAAGGGGGATATCTGCCACAGTTGCCACGCTGGCCATGCCAATTGCCAGCCAGTTACTTTATTTTCTATCTGCTATCAGGAGGACGCTGCTGCCCATCTCCGTGATATGGAGTAGTGGATATTTATACATCGGCACTGCATGGTTAACTTATATAGTAAAGTAAAGTTACAGCCAATAATACCTCCCACAGGTGGCCACAGGCCTCCTCTCATTTCTGAGATTTCTGTTAATTTATATATTTATTTTTAATTAATTATCTAGCACGGAGTAACCAGTTCCCTTTTAATATATTATTATGTTATTCGACATTTTTGAAAGGAGCCCATCGCAAAATTTGAACCACATCCAAGTTAGCAGGATTTGTCGTAATACCTTGGCATATATATTGTCTATCTCAATGCCAAACTTATAGCACGTAGAAACTGCATCTGTGCCTACACAGTGAGTATGACAAACGAGAACACAGTCCACGTGACGATCTGGAAGTGAATGTCAGTATCAGGGAAAACGATATCAAGTTATTAATATATAAATACTTATTACTCACGCCTTAGGAAACACGGCAGTGTTATTTTAAAAATATTTTCTTATATAATACGAGCTTTATACACGCGGCTTCGCTCGCGTGGGCTTCAATTTAGGAACATCATTAAATGCTGTTACGTGCCAAAGTTAATTAAATTCGATAGGAAATTCATGTCTTCTGATGTATTCATTAAAATCTAAATCGCATTATTTACGTTTTACTCTTTACATTCATTGATAATTAAACTTAATTTAGTTTTAACTAAATAATGATGAATTACATGGTCGTCAATTAATTTACAGTAATATAATTTTATTTGCCATATTTGATTCATATCATTGGCTCCAAACAAACAAGAGATGGGCGGCATCATCCTCCTAATTATAGATCAAAATAATAAAACCTGCCTTTTCCAAGCCACCTACTATGTGTAAGTGTGGCAAATACAGCCAATATCCAGCCTATTTGACAACCTATCTCCCACATAGTTCAGTTCAGTGGACCCTACATAGGCCTGGCAGGCTGTAATGATAACGATGACGAGTTCTACTCACTTTTCCTGCCCTTAATATTTACGTACAAAAAGTAACATCTCCGAAAATATGTAAGAAATAAAACTGCATAATTGCCACATCAAAAGTAAAAAAGGAACACCCTACATAAATCCCACAACCGCACAGGCCACAGAGAGTTTTAAGCCAAAACAAATGTTAGCTGCGTTGGCCCTTAAGCGGGATGACCTCAACTGGGGTACTTTTCAGATATGCAGGTTTCCCCATGATGTTTTCTTTCACCGCCAAGAACGTGGTAAATCGACATTTCAAATTGCTATTAAAATATATCGAATTTGGGTTGCTTACGAACTATGAAATTTACCTTTGGAGCAGTTCGATTACCGCCTTTGACAAGTTAAATAAAATAAATTTTTACTTAAGTAAAATCAGTTTTCTTTCATAATTAAATTGTTTTTCGCAAGAGCCTGGTTATTTATATCTACTCATGTGCGCTATGAAACCTGGACTGTCAAAAAATCTTAAATATCTCTAAAAATATAAAAGCTATCTTAAATGACAAACTGATTTATAAGTCTCATTAAAGTTAAAAAATAGTAAAGTAGCAGCTTTTATACTTCTTACTGCTGTGCACGGAGCACCTCGTTACCTACGAGTAGTGTTTTGTGAGCAAAAACGAGTAAACCGCAATGCTTCAATGCGCATTAACGGTTTTCACATATTTTCGGACTTTTTAACTACTCAAACATATGGATTTCCCCACGAAGTTATTCTACACCACTTCACCAAGCATGTGGGAAGTCAGCACGTAAAATTTCTTATTACAGTTTAGTTTGTCCTCCCGAGAATCTTACACGTTTTGTTATCTCCTATGACGAAATCTTACGGCGAACTCTCGTATTCATAAAATCTGGCTTGAAGCTTTTGCACGATTGTTGACCACATCTACTTAGTAATTAGACAGCCAAAGATGCCATGAATTATTCGATAAAATAGACACAAAAATCTTACAGTAGAATTCTAGTATTTAATTTAAGTATTTAGCTGTAAGTAGATGGCACTAATGTTCCATTAATATCAGCGATAGAATGTTGCGACTCCCAGATACGAATCCCAAAGCCACGAACATTAATTTATTTGTTATATAAATAAGGCATAAAAGTAATGTCAATTCTGTTAAAAATTCTGTTTCTGTTAAAAAATACGTTATCGGCTCTACTAGTGGTGAAAATCTATTTGACGATATAACCATATCATGAAATAGCAGTGTTGTGTTTAGTTAAAGTTAAACTATATGGCTAATTAAAGTTTTGGAAAAAAAATTAAGGCAGACAGAAGGATTTTACGCTAATGACTATACTGACAGTTAAGTACATAGCATCAACTACATTATCAACAGACGTTGTTTTTTATAACTACTCAACTGGCTACAGACAGTGCAATTGTAAGAGATGAAGTTATTAAGTATTTCAATATGTCATTAAATTATTTTAAACCATCTGGTTTAAAACAAGGGAGTGATAAGGAATAATATTGGTACTTATAGAGTAATATGTTTCTGTGACCTGAAATCCACTATTCCTTGAAATACGGATACAGTTACACTTACCTCACTAACTAACATCGGGGTAAGCGTGACATTATATGAGAATATCGCAACTAGTGATGGAACAGCTTATCATTTTAACCGACTTTCGAAAAAAAGAGGATCCTATTTACCGGTGTGTTTGTCCTTTTTTTTAAATAATACCAAAGCATATTAATAGGTCGAAGAAAAATATCAGAAGAAGAAATAATTAATGCTATCGAAACAGATACATAAAAAAGATTACAAGTAGAAGAAAATAGTATTGTTTTAGTGAGATATTACGAGAGACGAGACGAGACGAGACGAGAGAGAGTATTATGTTGGGAGTACAGAATATTGACAATAATAGTAGGTAAAAAGTATTGTATTATAAGCATTATGTAGACCAAAATAAGGAAAAACCCCAATCTGTTTTTTGTTAAACAACAATAATGACGTTTTTTTCTTTTAAATTTAACTGAATAATACATTTATTATACTTACAAAACCTCCAGAGTTAGTGTAGTTAATCTATTTCAAGGCACACACATCGGTTAAAAACAGTCACACTTGCCCCATGTTGAGAAAAATTCATTGATACACAATAATGGACGTTCAAAAGGTTTTTATAGATCATAAAATATATCGACGTTAGTATCATGTCATCAATTTTGTCGAAAACTAATAATAAAGTAACTACAAAAAGAAGCGTACTGTTACACTTGCCTCTTAACACTTACCTCATTAATAGGTAAGTGTGACAGTCTTCCACCTCAATTAGTTTAAATTACCTCAAATTACATAATGCTACTTGTAGATGCTAAATTGCTTGATCAAACAAATTAATAAATATTGTTATGAAACTGAATTCTCTACATGAAATCTCTACAGAGTAGAAGAAGTATTTAAATGTCAATCATTGATTTAATTAGTTTATGTCAGACTTGCCTCAGGTGTACTTAAATAAATTAAAATAAAAACCATATTATTTTTCATATTTTTAATAGATCTCACCTTTATCTATTTAAATTATTACACTTTTAAAATGAAATAACGACCAAACTAAAAAATAAACGTTAAAAAACTTTATTTATAAATATGGTATTTATTTGAAATAAAACACCCTTCATCCCGCTTAAAACTAACAGGATCATATATAATAGAAAATTAACGCCTAAGGGAAGTAACATACTTAACCTACTTTTCTGAAGCTCCGTAGTCGGATAAAAAGTAAGTTGCCCCTGGTTATTAACTACCCACATACAAAATTTCATGGAATCAAAAATATCAGTCGTAAATTTATACATAGTGCACACGCCCCCGTATTGCGCACTGGTTCCTTTTTTCTTCACTGCTGCGAAAGTGGTAAATCAGTAATGTAATTTGCAATTACCAATTTCATTAATGCTAGCGGGCATCCGACCGGGATTGCTTACGATTGGATGCAATTTAGGCGAGTGTTTGGTCTCTGAGCTAGCTTGGCTCTTCTTTTGATGTACCATCAAAACCTTACTTCTTAATTAAATTTTATTTTGAAAAAAGCTCACTAAGTTTCTTACTGGCTCTTACCAGGGTAGAGACTTTTCGTGAAGCAATGGTAAAATTAAAAAATTCTTTCAATGAGTTTTGTTTGGCAGAACTTATTTTCTGCCTAGAAGTCTATCTAGGTGATAGACTTCTTTTTTCTACCTGGACACCCGTCTGGGCAGGTACCACCCTCTTACATATATCTGCCGCCAAGCAAAAGTGCATTACTGTGTTTCAATCATACAGAGCCAGTATAATAACAGGCAGTAAGGCATTATTATTTATTTTTAATAGATTAAGGATGACAAACGAGCACACAGTCCACCTGATGGTAAGTGGATGCTGTGGCCCATACACATATTTATTAAACTTCGATTAAGAATCAAAATGTGTTGTCACCCCTGAGGACGAAGATGGAATTCCTCGTTTCCAGTAGAAAAGGATCTCCGGATCTCTACACTCACCATACGAAACACAGCAGCATTAAGCTGCTATTTTACGCTGGTATTCTGTGTGAGCGTGGTCCTTCCCCGGTCGAGCCGACCCATTCGTGCTACAAGCATCATATAGCTGCAGCGTGGCTCTACAACGTATAATTAATTAATTAATTGTATCTTGGCCTTCAGAGATGACAACGCAATTGTAACCTTCTTTGTATGAGCCGTGGTTGCTTGGGGTTCGATACTCGCCGGCACCAATGAAATTGTTAATTGCAAATTTAAGTGCTGATTTACCACAAGCTCGGCGGTGAATGAAAACATCGTGTGGAAACCTGCATGTCTGAGGAATAAGAAAATAAAAATTTCTGGGTTTAATTTGATATATAGGCTGTAACTTTACTTTACTTTACTTTGTATGAACTTAGTCAACTTTCATGGACTGCAGTAGTCGCTTAACATCAGATGGGCTGTAAGTTCGTTGGTCACTTTAAAATTGAAAAGAGAATAAAATTTATAATCTATATTAAATAAAATTATTAAATTCTATTAAAGTGGCCGTCGTCGATTCAGATAGTAAAAATTGGCCTTAAATTTGCATATTTGTATTATTCCAGGTTAGCCCGCTTGCTTTTGATTGCTTGGAGCGTTTATTTTCCTTCTATGTTACGATGTATATTCACGAAGCCAGTTGCTAAGCACACAATATTTGTTGTTATAAAAGCTGCTAGCTATTATTAGTGATTACTTGAGAAAATTATATATTTTTTAGAGAATAAGGGTGACAAACGAGCATACAGTCCATCTGATGGTAAGTGCATGCTGTGGCCCATAGACATGCACATTTATCCTCAACTAAGGATCAAAATGCAAATGCGTTGTCTCCTCTGAGGACTAAGGTGGAATGACTCGATTCCAGTAAAACGGGTCTGCGGTTCTCTACACTCACGATACGAAACCAAAATGGTTTTACCCCAATCGAGCAGATCCGTTCGGGCTACTACAGCTGCAGGGTGACTCCACTACGTATAAAATGTATACACGTAGTGGAGCCACGCTGTACATACTAGGCTGCACTAAAAGTATCGGAAATGGAATATTTCCACTGTTCCTGTCATATTAACCAAGGAGTTTTCAATTAAAATCTTTTTAATTGAAAACTCCTTGGTTTTAAAAATCGAATACCATTTATTTATTTAAAAAAAGATTCTCGGTCTTGTCACAAGGTTTTGTCAAAATTGTTTAGTCGTTGAGAAAATGGAATTGACTCGAGAAAATTCAAGAGCGATGATTTATTATGACTTTCGAAGTGGTTTAACACAAAAACAGTGTGTTGACCGGATGATTTCTGCATTTGGTGATGAAGGCCCATCCAAAACCACAATTTATTGCTGGTTTGCTGAATTTCAACGTGGACGTGTCAAGCTCAGTGATGATCCCCGTCAAGGTCGTCCAAAAACTGCAGTCAGTTACGAGTTTGGGTGTTCGTAAGTGAGTTAAAGCCAACAAAAATTGTTCGTTCACGGAGTGTTGGCTGTCACGGTGGCCACGTTTGTCTCCAAAACCGGCCATGTTACGACTATTCCTTTTGAGGGACAAAGAACGATTAATGCAGAATGGTATGCTAGCATTTGTTTGCCACAGGTCGTTTCTGAACTCCGTAAAGAGAACTGCAACCGCCGCATCATCCTCCATCACGACAATGCGAGTTCTCACACCGCACACAGAACAAAAGAGTTTTTAGAGCAAGATAACATAGAATTATTAGACCATCCGCCGTACAGCCCCGCCCTAAGCCCTAATAATTTCTATACTTTCCCTAAAATAAAGAATAAATTGCGTGGACAGAGATTTTCATCACCTGAAGAAGCTGTAGACGCCTACAAAACGGCCATTTTGGAGACCCCAACTTCCGAATGGAATGGTTGCTTCTATGATTGGTTCCATCGTATGGAAAAATGTGTTAAATATCGCGGAGAATACTTCGAAAAGCAATAAATACATTTTTAAATAGTAATGTTGTGTCACTTCCTTGATTCCCAAAATTTTCAGTGCCGCCCTTCGTATATGTCGGAGAAAAAAATTCAATATACGCATATAGATAAACAAACGTGAGGATATAGCTCGAAATTCTTATACATTTGAGCAGTATACAGCATGTGTATACACAGTATAAACCTGGCGTGAGTGGCTATATTATGGTTGTAACATGAATGGTTCGGCTCGACCGGGAAAGGACCACGCTCTCACAGAATACCAGCGTAAAATAGCAACTTAATACTACTGTGTTTCGTATGGTGAACATAGAGAACCGGAGACCCCTTTTACTCGAATCGAGGCATTTTATCTTAGTTCTCAGGGGTGACAGAGCACCCCCCCCCCCGAACGTGTTCCCGCCTTGTCGTGGCGGAGGGCTTAGAAGCCGTGGCTTGGTCACCCACGGCGAAACAAAGAGGAACCCATATGGCTGGTCCGAGGTGGAGGGCCGGCCCGAGGTGGCCACTCCGAGTGGGCTTGGGAAGCCCACTTCGGATGTGTGTTGGTGGACTGCGGTGAGAGGTGTGTCCTCCCCACCTACCGCTGCAGCCGAGGTGGAGTCGCGGAGGGAGAGGAGTGTTGGTATGGCGATGCGCCACTCGCCCTATCCTCCGCGACTCAAACGGGGCCGCACCGTTGATGCGGTGGTGATGGGGCTGCGGGGGGAGAGGATTGTCGGTATTGCGAGGCGCCGCTCTCCCTATCCTCCGCAGCCGAATCTTGGTTGGCGGCGGAGCCATAGACCAGATCCGCCGCTGGGGTCGGGAAGGCTAGTACTTCTAAGTGCTCGTTTTTCCTGGCCCCATGGCCTTCGCGCATCGGACGCGGTGGCGTCTGTTGCGCGGATGTAATTTGAGGCCGTGGAGGAAGGCGTGCCATGTGTTCTGGTGCGCCTTACTTGGGAAGGAGAACGGGGAGGAATATTCCTCTCCCGATGAGGTGCTGCCATGTGGCGGCAGTCGCTGGTGGGGCCGCGGACGTGTGCGAAAGCGTTCCCGTAGCCCTGCCAATATGCGACGAAGGTGGAACAACATGGGGTTTTAGTCGGTGCGAGTCCGACATAACCCGTCCTTGCCCCCGCGAGGCGGGTATGCGTAGGCATTTCCCCATGCTAAAAAAAAAAAAAAAAAAAAAAAAAAAAAAAAAGGGTGACAGAGCATCTGTATTTTGATTCTTAATCGAGATTAAACGTATATGTTTATGGGCCACAGTATCCACTTACCATCAAGTGGACTGTGTGCTTGTTTCTCACCCGTATTTTATAAAAAAAATACCAAGATATCGCCAACAGGGAAAAGACGCGAAAGCTTGTGAGGCGACTAACGTTTATCCTTAAAACGTCTCTTTGTGATGACGGCTCTATATTGATAGATTTAGAAATAATATTGTTATTACGACGAAGGAAACAGAGTGATGAAGCAACCCTATATGGTAAGTCGCGCTGTCTTATTATAATATGAGCTTGCTCACTCTTGCCTTGAAGTTCGAAGACGCCCAGATTGTAATCGGATGGAAATACAGACGTTATTTCATCTAAAGCCAACTGAATGTTTACCCTTGTTTGCCACTTCAATCATTTTTCACGGACGAACTGTATCAATCATTATCTCATGTTACAATACCCCACAACTCCCAAATACAATAAACTAAACTCATTTTAGTGCAAAGGTTCTACGTTCAATTTGCCTCCCAATATACTTAAATAAACCAATGTATGTTCTTTCGAAATGACAAATATTTCTAAGTTTTCCATTTAAAAATTATACAAATGGAACACTTGTAAAGTCAACTAGGTATATGTCTGGTATAAAAGTTTTTTCTCATATTTATTTGACTTAAACGGTTAGAAGTTAGGTTTTAACGATTAGAAGTAGTAGGTGTAGTTGCGCGGATGCAAATTAAGTTTTCGATTTAAGAAATCGATAACCTAAAGTTTTATTTATTTATGACGTAGTAGTGTGGTGGTGGTGTAAGAATATCCACTCCCCCATGTCATCCCGTAGGTGTCGTAAAAAGTAAGACGACTGAGAGAAATCGTAACAGGAGATAAGACGCAGTATGTTCCTGACATTTCTCGTTCCTGACAACATTTGAATTAAGAAAAAACCTTTTCTTGCTAATCCGCTTGTATAACGTGGCAATTATGAGGCAATCTATGGGCCTATGTTCAGCAGTGGTCTTCGATAGGCTGTTAAGAATGAATTAATGATAAGTAAGGCCCATAAAAGTTTAGTTTTTTAATAATATTGTAATGTTCACAACATTAGAAGTTTCTCTCGTGTCGTGAAAGTATTTTATTTTACAAATATTGAGGTCTTATAAATATTTAGATATTTATTTGTAGGCAAAGTAAAAAATATTTTATTCAACTCTTATTACTGGCTTAAAAAACGAATCTTCTACTGTCAAGAATCGGGAATTACGGTACATTTTCTTGATTTTCTTATTTTTTATGAAGTGAAATGATTAAATATCTTCCTAAAGATGTTAAAACAAAACAAGTAAAAAAAGTACAGAGTGTGCTCGTGTGTGCGTGATTGCGCGTGTGCGTGCGCGTGCACGTGCGCGTGTATGTGTGTGTGTGTGTGTGTGTGTGTTCTGTGTGTAAACCTCTCATAACTTTTAAATGACTTTACCGATGTAAACGAACTTGATGGCGTTCGAAAGGGTTTTACCAAACTTAGATTTTGAATACTGTTTCCAATGATTTCAAAAGGAAGGATAAGCCCATCTAAATATTTTACTAATAACTTTTTAATACAAGAAAAAGTATTGTATCTGTCATAATAAAAACGTCATGTCATAACACGAAGTAACCAGGGATCGGATTTCGTAGTATAATTATCCTAATTAAAAAACCGTCCCAAACGCTCCATTACGTCCAATAGTGAGTCAGATCGATTCGCATGGTCACAGATTGGCTCAACACTTAGCCAAAATATTATCACCACTCAGAGGACACACAAGAGCACATACTAAGGATTCATACCGTTTTGTCAGTTAGATAAAAGACCTACGTCTTACTTACAATGAAACCATGGTCAGTTTTGATGTTCAGTCTCTATTTACATGCCTACCTGTTGAAGACGACATCTCAATTATCACTAGGAAACTAGATTAAAATAACATGCCACCAGAATATGCAATACTACTAAGACATTGCCTTACATCTGGCTATCTATTGTGGAAGGAAGAGTTTTACAAGCAAGTAGATGGTGTTGCGATGGGCTCACCTGTATCTCCCATTGTCGCTGATATATTCATGGAAGACTTTGAGGAGAAAGCCCTCCTTACTGCACCTGTTACCCCAAGGTTCTACAAGCGGTACGTAGACGATACTTTCACAATTTTACCATCAGACAAAGTAACTGCATTTTTAGAACATCTTAATTCCATAAACTCTAAAATTCAATTTATTATGGAGTTAGAGGCAAATAATTCCTTAGCTTTCCTAGATGTGTTAGTCATCAGAAATTCTAGGTCATACTATGTATAGAAAAAAGACCCATACAAACCGATATTTAAATGGTGAATCTCACCATCATCCTTCACAGTTAGCTACCGTGGGCAAATCTTTGTTACAGAGAGCACGAGGGATCTATGACAGCAAACACCTGGCCGCCGAGCTTCAGCACGTCAAGCAGGTTCTGCACGACAACAAGCTTCGAGTCCCGCGCTTACGTCACAGTGACCGAGTGAAGCCGGCCACAGTCGAGCGTGTGCCTGCTGTACTACCATATGTCAGAGGTGTCACAGACAAGATTGGCTACATCTTGAAGTGAGCTTCTATTAGAACATTCTACAAGCCGCCGAATAAGATTAGTCAGTTCTTACCATCCGTCAAGTGTCATATTCCTCTACAAGATGCAGAAGTGTACAAGCTTGATTGTGATTGTGGTCTTTCATATAAGGGTAAACAAAGAGATCAATTAGAACCTGCGTAAAAGAACACATAGCTGACGTGAAGCATCAACGTTCCGGGAAGTCTGCATTTTGCGATCATATCCTAGATGGACCCAACCATTACATCAGATTTTATAGACCACAAATCCTCGCGAAAGAAAATCTATTCCTACCAAGGATGATACGTGAAGCCATTGAAATTAAAAAACATCCTAATTTCAATAGAGAAGGAGGCTGGGTACTACCACCTGCTTGGGACCCTATAATTAATAAAATTAAAACTAAACCCAAGCATACCACTGCAAGACTTCAAAACACAGTTAGTTCATTCTGCGTAGATCGGACCAAAGACAATAATTAAAAAGCTGAAGGTACTTCGTGTTAACTTTGACATCGGGACGTCAGTCACCTCAGTTCCCCGTAAACATTGGTGCTGGAAAGCACCCGAAACGTCGGGTATTAAAAATAAAATAAATAAAACGCGATAAAATCCGTAAAAGTAGTTTTTAATCAATGTATACTGTTCGCGTAAATATAAGAAATCATTATCCTAATTATACTGTTACGAGCTTGAGGTTCGTGACAATAAAAATTGCCGATAGAATTACCAAAATTAACACTTTAATTCACTTGACACTAATTAAAAATTAAAAGACACTAATAATTAATCACACTGATTCACTTTATTTCGCTTCGAAGCTTCGCTTGTCTCGCCAAATTCAATACTGCCCCGATCGCGTATTGCAGAGCCTTTAAATACACCTTTTTCACCGAAACATCCAGAATATTTAAGTAAATACGCGCGCCAACCGACCAGGCGCCGAAAGTTCAAGTGTAGGGCTTCTAGAAAGCTTAGTTCTTCAATTCGATACTAGATGGCGCTGTTGGTTGAAAGATTAGTCATGTTATTTTCTGGAAAGCTCTCCTCGCTCTGTTACCCGACGCTAGATGGCGCTAGTGCCAGACGTCAACTTAGGCGCGCAACAATACCATTACTTCATAGTTTGTTGTATATAGTATCGTTATATTAATACTAAGTGAAAATACCATAATTTTACATAAAGGTCAACTTGTATTATTATTGGGTCCTTTTACTTTTCAATTTTAACCCTAAGATATCGAGAATTTCTGTATTGTACATGAGTACCGCGTTTTTTAACAAATTTAGAATTAGCTCCCTTTCTGATCAATTGGTGCTCGATCGATGTATTTACGTTGCATCCTTAATAAAACTATAATGAGGGCCTACCACGATAAAAATCTATGCTCTAGAAGCAATCGATTTGAAAATAGAATTTCCAAATATTTTATGAATCAGATATTCAGATTCTATTAAGCAGATATGGTTTCTTTTATACTCTTTTCGTTTTACCCTTATTGAATATAAAATATATTGTAACGTTGCACGTACATGTATGCATAATTATAATTAAACGGTTTATTAAAATTAAATAAACATTTAATAAACTAAATAAAAATAAAATAAAAGTTATTAACAAAAATAATTCTATAATTAACTTAGGTATCCTATTAATAAAACAAATTAGTAAACTAAAAGAACGAATTAAATAATAAATCAAATATTAAAATATTGTATTTCGAACAAACACTCTGACGCTTCGTTACTCTATGCGCTTTGCAACTCTCGCGTCAGAGTTTTACCCGGCCGGTAGCATTCCACGGCGTCGCGCTCCCGGTCATTCTCCGCCCGAGCGCCCTGGGAGGCGCACACTACCACTGCAGCCGCGTTCACAAGTTCTGCTTTGTGTCCTCGTACGTGCTTGCAAATTTTAATCCCATTTTGGAAAAAAGTTTAAAATAATATAATAATTCCGGCACTGTGGCCGTATAGTTTTTTCGTTAATTCTCGTCACCGAGACCTCCGTATCGTCTTGCACCCCGTAAGGGTAAGTGTTGAAACGTTACCTAGTTTTAAGTAGTGAAAGTGTTTTATAGGTAGTGTAATTTGATCATGCCAGGCTGTTTGCTTTTAGCTATTTAATTGCCACGTTATTAGTGTTATTTGCATGTAAGTAATGTATGTAGCCGCTGTGTGCGTTGGCAAAAGTACCGTTACAAAATGGCGTCTCATACATTTCGCACCGCGATCAAATATCGCAAGTCACCATCATGTTTCAACCAATGCACAGCCTAAATTAGTTATCCTGGTACATTTAAACAGTATTTTACACTTGCCGTAATTTTAATTCATGTGTATTTTAATTTGCGCCTCACCGCTATGACGCTTGCCTTCCATTCCGCCTTGTAACTCCGTTCTGATTATGAACACCCGCCAGCTACTCTCTGTGCTCCCATCTACTGCTAGCCTGCGATATACCGGGGGTTCATAATCGGCGGCATTTTATTACCTGGACCTAAATGTGGACGACGTTGTTTCCAGGGTGCAATTTTACGACTACAACCGTGGCGGTCGTCCTTCTTAAGAGGGTCTAGGCCTCCCCTCGACGCCGCCACCGCCACAGCCAGCTGCCCACGGCGCTCCCCCGTGAACAGTCCAACCCCCCGGCCCTGCTCGACCACCTCGCGGCCACATAGGGGAGTACCTGACCCTGCCAGTGAAGCCAGACGGGCATTTTTTTTAAATTATCGGAACCACGCCCACGACCTTTTCTTTTACCAATATATAATTTTTTTTTTATGACTGGTTGTTGCCTTATTTTAAACATCACCCGTCACACTGGCGCCGATAAACGTGGTAAAAAAGGTCTGGTTTCACTGCGTAGGAGTAGTTGGTGTTTGTGTCGTTTTGTGTTTGTGAAACGTTTTTTGTTTTTTTGTTTTTTGGTTGCAGCAACTAATGTGTACGAATTTCATTATTGTGTTTGTTTTAGGAATTTTATTGAATTTCAATTGATTTATTTATTTACTTGTATTATTTGAGAGATCATAAACTTTAATCCCTAACTAAGAATTTGTTTAGTTTCGAATAACTTTTCGTAATCACTCTATGCCGTGCACTACCATATGTTGTTTACGTTCTATCATTGTACAGAGTAGTTAGAGTGCAGAGTGGTCACTGTGTAATCTGTGATAGAGTAAATTTAATATTGTTCCGAGGTATTACTATTCTATTCTGCAGTAGGTTTTTTTTCTCGTGGTTTTTTTTTTCTGTGATATTATTATTATTGAAATTTTATGAATTGTAACTATTCCCTATTGTTGCTGCAGAACCCTAGTTCAGTTTAGTCACGCATGCGTTGGTAGTATTTTAAATTATTCAATCAATTGTTTTTTATTTTAATTCTTAGGCATATTATTATTATCTTGTTGTTGTTTTATTTAATTGTTCGAGTACACATTAGTTGCGTATTTTAATTTTTTGTTGCGCTGCTTCTTTTATTTTGGTGGCAGTTGCTTTATTCTTTTTACTGCTTCTTTTATACGCCAATCGTTTTAGTCAACCAGAACGTTCTTAGTACCTGATATTATAATTGTAACGGAACGGAGTAGATTAAGTCAGTAACGACTCAACACTTACCTCTTTGCGGTTATACGCGTGTTATAATGGCGCACTCGGTTAAATTCCTATCGTTGCAAAAGTCGGAGTTAGAATACGAAGTTGCCATTAGAGGTGCCACCCCGGCTGACACAGTCAGAGAGTTACGCGAGCAGATTGCTAAATTAGGTCCACTCTTTCCTTCGGAGGACATTCTCGAGAGCGTTTTGTCTGTCGGCGATGATTTAAAGGGAGTCAGCGATGCTTTAATTAAGCTAATACAGGCAACTTTTGGAACGCTATAATGCTATTACTGCTACTGATTCCACCCCTTCTCTGGCATCTAGAGACCCTCAGTCTACTGCTGCTTTACCTCTCAACGTTAACGTAACTTGTGAGCGCGGCGTGGCTAGTGAGTTCACTAAGTTTAAGTTCGACGGCAAATCTTGCGTTCGTGCATTTATCCAGCGCATCAATGAATACAGCCAGTCGAGGAATATACCGGGGGAAAAACTGCTGTCTTACTGCGCTGAGATTTTTACCGGCGATGCCTTGCATTGGTATCGTGCCATTCGGGACCAGGTATCTAATTGGGACGAGTTAGTTTCCCTTCTTAGAGAAGATTTCGACCAGGCCGATTATGATTACAGACTCTTGTCGGAGATTCGGGCCAGAACTCAGGGCGAGTCTGAAAATATAACTATTTACATTTCTATTATGACTGGGCTATTCTCACGTTTGTCCAGGAGCCTGTCTAACGAAGACAAACTTGAGATCATTTTACATAACATCCGCCCATGCTACGCCAGCACCTTAGCTTCTGTCCCGAAGATCTCAGACCTCGACACCTTGCGTTCGCTCTGTCGTAATTACGAGAACATTCAGGCTCGCCTAGTGGGATTCCACGAACCTCCGAAGGTCTCTTCAGGAACACTGGCGCCAGAGTTTGCTTACGCTGGTCAGTCTGCAAGTAGGTTTAATCAAGGCAGCGGCCAAAGTTTCAATAAAAGACCTTACAATAACTTTTACAATAGAAGCAACAATAATTACAATACAGGTAATAAAACTTATACTAAAAATAATAATTGTGTGCATGCGATGCAACAGCAGTACCAAAAGTCTCCTTATTGTCCTAGGTGTCGTAATAACACCCACAACCTTCGTCAATGCAAAGCAAATAGGGATAGAATATTTTGTTTTGTTTGTGGCCAGGAAGGCGTCAAGTCACCAGACTGTCCGAAGTGTGGCAAGGATAAACCGAGCACTTCAAAAAAACTGATAGACCAGCAGAATTGTACTGAAGTCCTGCCACCCAAGTTTGACCAAGAGGATTGGCAGAGCTGGCTTAACACTGTTAATGTTTTCTTCAATTCTTATAAAGTTGATACAATTCTGCTGGACAAACCATTGCATGATCCTAGACCTTACGCTTGTGTACAAATCAATGATTTTAAGCTATTTGGCCTCTTAGATTCAGGCTCAGCTGTGTCCATTTTAGGTGATAAAGCTTATAGGAAGCTAGAGGAACGGGGTTTACAGCTGCATAGGGACAACTTAATTACAGTCACGGCTGCTGGGGGTCAATCTATGACCAGCATTGGCTATATGTTTCTCCCTATAAACTTTGAGAATGAGTACCATATAATTAAGTCATTTGTTGTGCCAGACATCAATATTGATCTCGTGTTGGGGATCGATTTTTGGCGCGAGTTTAACATTTTTCCTAGACATTTCTCAAGCATTACATTTTCTAATGCCGCAGTATTGAATGCTAGCCTTAGTACCGATTCTACCACTTTCATACAAGCGTATGACCACTTAACTGTTTCGGAGAGATCAGTGGCGGATGACATCATTTCTCAATTTAGCGACATTTCCGCCGAACGTCGGGGTTTGGGCAAGATGAGTTTGGTCACTCACCGTATTGATACGGGAGATGCTGATCCAGTTCGTCAAAGGTACTATAGGTTGTCTCCAGAGAAGCAGCGGATCCTTGCCGAGCAGGTCGACGAGATGCTGGCTCTGGACGTAATTGAGCAGTGCGAAAGTGCTTGGTCATCACCAGTTCTCATTGTTACGAAGAAAAACGGTCAGCCTCGGTTTTGCCTCGACAGCCGCAAGCTCAATTCCATCACGAAGCGCGACGCCTATAGTCTACCCTACATCTCCGAGATCTTGGATAATCTTCGCGATGCTCGCTACTTATCTAGTATCGATTTATCCAAAGCCTTTTGGCAGATACCTATAGCACAGGAGGACCGGGATAAGACTGCTTTTTATGTGCCTAATCGCGGTACCTATCGTTTTAAGCGCACTGCTTTTGGTTTAACTAACGCCCCGGCTACACAGCAAAGGTTGGTTGATCTGTTATTTAGGGAATTTGACCTCAAAGTCTTTGCATACCTAGACGACATTATTATCGTCTCAAACGACTTCAATTCCCATGTTTCCCTGTTACTTCGGGTTCTTAATAAGCTGAAACAGGCCAACCTCACTGTAAACCTAGAGAAATGTCAATTCTTCCGCAGTCAACTCAAATACCTAGGTTACGTCGTTGATAGTAGTGGTTTACGTACCGATCCTGAGAAGGTGGAAGCAATCCTCAATTACCCGACACCTACATGTCGTAAGGACGTTAAGCGCTTCCTCGGGACTGCTACTTGGTATCGTCGTTTCGTCCCCAATTTTAGTACCATTGCAGGCCCCTTAAACAAGTTAACTTCGAGTAAGAAGGGTGGACCACCTTTTGCCTGGTCTGCCGAAGCTGATGCTGCCTTCAAGAAACTTAAGGAGTGTTTAGTTTCCGCTCCTGTTCTTTCCTGCCCTGACTACGATAAGCCATTCGAAGTACACACCGATGCCAGCAATTACGGCGTGGGTGCGATGCTGACGCAGACTATAGATGGTAAGGAGCACCCCGTTGCTTATATGAGCAAGTCGTTGTCAGCAGCAGAGAGGAACTACAGTATAACGGAGCGTGAGACATTAGCTGTCGTCATCGCCCTGGAGCACTGGAGGTGTTACTTGGAGAACGGTAGGCCATTCACTGTCTATACTGACCACAGTGCGTTAAAATGGTTTCTGTCTCTCAGGAACCCTACCGGTAGATTAGCTCGCTGGGGTGTAAGATTGTCCTCATTTCATTTAGAATTCAAGCATCGTAAGGGTGTGGACAATGTGATCCCCGATGCCCTCTCTAGAGCTCTTCCCGTCTCGGCGATTAGTACTTCCGGTTCGAACATGGTGACATCGGATTCTTGGTACAAAAATATTTATAATTCTTGCCTTTCTAAGCCGCAAACTTTCCCGAATTTCATTATCAAGGATGGCAAGTTATTCAGGCGTGCCAAGAATAATCACTCACTTTCATCCGAGTTCTTATGGAAGGAGGTTGTACCTTTTGAGCTACGCGAGCAGGTGATCAACGAGAATCATGCGGAACCCACGGCTGGACATCTCGGCGTTTTTAAAACATACCATCGTATTGCCTTGCGCTACTTTTGGCCTGGTATGCACCAGGACGTGGTGAAGTTCGTTGCCTCCTGCGAGAAGTGCTTGTCTTACAAGGCTCAAAATCACCAAACCTTGGGAGCAATGGGCCGCCCGAAGCAGTGTTCTAGGCCATTTCAAATGATTTCAATTGATTTGATGGGCCCCTTGCCTGTCACTAGGAAGCAGAACACTTATATCTTCGTAGTCACATGCTGCTTCTCGAAATATTGCCTAATTTTCCCATTAAGAAGTGCTACTGCCACTACAGTCACGAAGTTACTGGAAGAGTCTGTTTTCCTCGTCCATGGTGTCCCTCAGACCATATTTTTGGACAATGGCGGCCAGTTTATTTCGAAGGTCACTGAGTCACTTTTCCATCGTTATAAGGTCCCTAACGTGTTCTTCACGCCAAAGTACACCCCCTCAAATTAATTTGGTAGAACGACATAATCGTTCAATTATCACGTGTATCTCAACTTTCGTGGACAACGATCATCGCAGTTGGGATACATATATTCCGAAGGTTCAGTTCGCCCTCAACAATTCGGTGAGTGAGGCGACTGGTTTCACTCCATCCTTCCTGGTGTTCGGCAGGGAGCTCGTTACATGTGGCTCGCATTATTTAGATAACGATTTAGGCGATGAGGTTTTATTCCTTCCCCGTGACATCTACGCGGAGGATTTGGGTTGTCTTAAGGAAGTTTTCGATACTGTAAAGGCCAAATTGTGGCATGCTCATGCTAAAAACTCAACCCACTATAACCTTCGGCGCAAGCCTATGGAATTTAACATTGATGACACTGTAATGAAACGCGCATATGTTTTAAGTGATAAGGATAAGTTCTTTAGTAAAAAAACTTGCGCCAAAATTTATTAAATGTCGCGTCATCGGTAAAAAGTCACCCCTAGTTTACATCCTGACTGACATGTCTGGGAAAGATATTGGCACCTGGCACATCAAGGATTTGAAATTAACAGGACACAATACTTAGTCATATATGTATACACTTTTTTTTTAAAGTGGTACTTCCCCGTGTGGTGTCGGGTTAGAATAGCACCACCCCATTTCTTCCTGTGGGTGTCGTAAAAGTCGACTAAGGGATAGGGTAGTAGTGTGTTGTGGGAGATGGGCTAGCAACCATCACTGCAATATCACAAAATCTCCATGTTACACCTACAAGTACACTTAATTAAGTTGCATGTGTTCTGCTTGTTACTTAGGAATACACTAGCGTTATATTTATATATATACATGGTGCTCGTTTTACCCTGGTCACACTTTTACATCTTTAGCTCTAGGTATTCGTATGGGTCTTCCAGTCTAACCGATGCTGGAACACCTTGCCAAATGACAGGATGCGTCAACTACCCTATTGATGTTCGTTGACGCTGATATAATCGCGTGAAGTATGAGAGATGTTGTATAAAAGGATAATGCGAATACATAACAATTTAGAGCGGATTTTATTAATTAAGAATAATAAAATCCTTATGTAGCGCGCGGGGTACTGTAACGTTGCACGTACATGTATGCATAATTATAATTAAACGGTTTATTAAAATTAAATAAACATTTAATAAACTAAATAAAAATAAAATAAAAGTTATTAACAAAAATAATTCTATAATTAACTTAGGTATCCTATTAATAAAACAAATTAGTAAACTAAAAGAACGAATTAAATAATAAATCAAATATTAAAATATTGTATTTCGAACAAACACTCTGACGCTTCGTTACTCTATGCGCTTTGCAACTCTCGCGTCAGAGTTTTACCCGGCCGGTAGCATTCCACGGCGTCGCGCTCCCGGTCATTCTCCGCCCGAGCGCCCTGGGAGGCGCACACCACCACTGCAGCCGCGTTCACAAGCTCTGCTTTGTGTCCTCGTACGCGCTTGCAAATTTTAATCCCATTTTGGAAAAAGTTTAAAATAATATAATAATTCCGGCACTGTGGCCGTATAGTTCTTTCGTTAATTCTCGTCACCGAGACCTCCGTATCGTCTTGCACCCCCGTAAGGGTAAGTGTTGAAACGTTACCTAGTTTTAAGTAGTGAAAGTGTTTTATAGGTAGTGTAATTTGATCATGCCAGGCTGTTTGCTTTTAGCTATTTAATTGCCACGTTATTAGTGTTATTTGCATGTAAGTAATGTATGTAGCCGCTGTGTGCGTTGGCAAAAGTACCGTTACAAAATGGCGTCTCATACATTTCGCACCGCGATCAAATATCGCAAGTCACCATCATGTTTCAACCAATGCACAGCCTAAATTAGTTATCCTGGTACATTTAAACAGTATTTTACACTTGCCGTAATTTTAATTCATGTGTATTTTAATTTGCGCCTCACCGCTATGACGCTTGCCTTCCATTCCGCCTTGTAACTCCGTTCTGATTATGAACACCCGCCAGCTACTCTCTGTGCTCCCATCTACTGCTAGCCTGCGATATACCGGGGGTTCATAATCGGCGGCATTTTATTACCTGGACCTAAATGTGGACGACGTTGTTTCCAGGGTGCAATTTTACGACTACAACCGTGGCGGTCGTCCTTCTTAAGAGGGTCTAGGCCTCCCCTCGACGCCGCCACCGCCACAGCCAGCTGCCCACGGCGCTCCCCGTGAACAGTCCAACCCCCCGGCCCTGCTCGACCACCTCGCGGCCACATAGGGGAGTACCTGACCCTGCCAGTGAAGCCAGACGGGCATTTTTTTTTAAATTATCGGAACCACGCCCACGACCTTTTCTTTTACCAATATATAATATTTTTTTTATGACTGGTTGTTGCCTTATTTTAAACATCACCCGTCACAATATTAGGTACCATAAACAAATAACATAAACACTCACGCCTGTCACCCAGAGGGGTAGGCAGAGACTACAGACTTCCATTTGGCACGATCCTGACACACCCCTCTCGCCTCCTTCGCATCCATATATCCTACGCATACTTGCTCGTCGGTTAAGGGTACTCCTAATTTGGCCCGTTTTTAATAAATCGCCAATTTGGTCGATAAATTTTCCCCTAGGACGTCCCTTTCCGACTCTGCAGTACTCTGTAGTTTTTGAGGGTCTGAATCCAATCCTTACCTTCTTCCATCTTGGTAACGTAACTAAACTAACTTTAAAAATGGGTTTATTAACGTTAAATTATTAACCGATGATACGATATCCCATCCTATCTCCTTAACTATGGAGAGGGCTATGCTCGGAGTTTCTCTGCATGATAGACTCAGATATGAGAATATCCGCAGTAAAACCAGCGTGACCGACATAGCCCAACGGATTAGTAAGCTGAAGTGGCAATGGGCCAGTCATATAGCTCGCAGAACCGATAACCGATGGGGAAGAAAGTTTCTCGAGTGGCAACCTCGTACCGGTAGGCGCGTAGTGTAGGGCGACCGCCCACTAGATGGAGTGATGACCTGGTAAGACATGTAGGAAGTCTATGGATGCAGGTGGCTCAGGACCGTGCTTCGTGGCATTACTTTGGGGAGGCCTATGTTCAGCAGTGGACTTGTGAAATATTGTAATGATAATGATGATGATGACGATATCCCATGTTCCTTTTTAATCTTTGTATGGTAATTTTGCATCCTTTTACCACGCAACTAGACATATTTATGACAGGCAAATCTGTCCTGCGCACGCACCACTTTCGACCGCTTCGCGTTGGCCCTAAACTGTTATTTTAGGGCCAGCGCAGTGGTCCGTTTTAGTTGTTCGGTCGGCCCGGTCCTTACGCTAGTCCTATATAAGTCAATGACTGTGTCACCCGATTTAAACCAGTGGATATTGAGAAATCTCAAAAATAAAATTATCGAAAAATGTTTTTGCGGATAACTTTTAAACAAATGTAACGATCAATTCCAAAATCTAATCAACTTAAACATGAAAAACGATGTCGATTGCTGCGAACCGCTCAAATTCAGTTTATGCGTTAAGAGAAATCGATGACGATGAATTTGAAAAAAAAGTGTTTTTTATACAACTTTTGAATTTATAGTCTAATCGTTTTTTGTTAATAATAGATTTTATTATTGTTCTTAAAATACCTCGTCGAATGCTACCAATTACATCAAAATGGGTTGCTCCGTTCGAACGTTATAGTTGTCAAAAAATTTCAAAATAAGTTTTTTTTAATAACTTCGAAATTTCTGCTTGGATCATTTTTGATATAATGAGTTAACTATTACTTCGTAAAAATATTTCTCGAGTGTTTTGGGATAGAACATAGCAGGAAGTTCCAGGAATGACCTGCAGGTTCAAAAGTTTTTCGAATATTTTTTGTTTTAATCATGTATCAAGTTCTGTATATAATCTAGAGTCTGGTACGAGCTTAATGATATAAATATTAAGCGGTTCAAAAACTTTTCCATTAATATTGCACTTTTTTTAAATATCTCGTTTTTTTTAATCTTCTTAAGTGAAATTAGTACTAGTGGTCATCTAGTAGTCATATTTCGACCGTAAATAGTTATTTTTTATGTTTGTATATTAAGCAAGTTGTCATGGAGTATAACGGTAAAGAGAACCGTCTCACATGGAGAATAGTTGAAAAAGTGTCAATCAGTAAGCAGTAAATAACGGTTCAAAAACTCTCCACAATAGCGCAAGAATAGCTAGAGGGTATGAAATGAACTTAGCAGTTGTAGACGGAGTGAATGAAGTGCACTGAGTTGAGGAATTTAATATTTGTGGTGATTAGAGTATTTGATGGAACTACAGTATTTAAAACCTCAACTACTTACGTTGCCTCAAATAATTCAGTAAATATAACCTAGAAAAAATCTCCGTGAAACACGTTGAAAATGATTTTAGGAATAAAAAGTTTGAAAAGAATAAAATAACTGTTATAAAAAAGAATTATGGTAAAATTTTATGCAATAAAAATTATAAAAAGTTCTTTAAAATTTACTCTCTACCTACAGTGGCACTGTTGTGTATGTCTAGGTGTGTAAGTGTGTGCGGGCTGCGTCCCCCACCGAACGGTCGCTGTGTCATTAATCCAGTGTGCAATTAACTAGCTTGTCTAATTGACGTATCGCCCTTGTCACTCCTTAAGTATATCAATATCTAACACGTGGCGACGAACGAACTCGCGTATTTAAACTAAAAATGTCGTCGGGAGTAACTTTTGGCATTATATCAACATTCGATCATCTTTCGCACGAATGGAACAGTTATAAATCGCGATTGAATCAGTGGTTTATCGCGAACGACATAACCAATGAAACTGACAAAGCAACAGTAAAGCGGCGAGCGATATTGTTGAGTGCGCTAAGTGAATCGACGTTCAAGTTAGCTAATGACCTGGCGTTACCCAGCAAGGTGGAAAAGTTGAGCTACGGAGCAATAGTTAAGCTCCTCGATGATCACTTCACACCAAAAAGGTTGGGGTTTGCAGAAAAATCAATTTTCTATACGGCAACTCAGCGACCAGGTGAAGGTCACACTCAGTGGGTGGCCAGAATTAGGGGATTGGCGGCACATTGTGAATTTAAGAACTTGGAGGAAGCCCTGTTGGACAGATTCATCATGGGCATGGCGGCAGGACACGAGCGGGACAAACTTTTCGCGCAAGATCAGCGGGAGTTGACCCTGGCAAAGGCCATCAACTTGGCGGAGAGCGTGCGCTGTGCACGTCACGCTTCATCAGTTGCGGCGCCGGGCGAGAGTGGTGTCGGTGCGAGCGGATCCGCGGATGGTGGCGTATTCAACATCTCCAAGAAGGAAAAGTGCAATGTGTGTGGTTATGCCAATCATAAATCCAATCAGTGTCGCTACAAAAATCTCAAGTGTAAAAAGTGTAATAGGAAAGGTCATTTACGAAAAATGTGCGCTTATGATGACAGAATAAAATATGTCGAGGAAGGTACTCTGGTCGAAGGAGATGACGACGGTGAGTGTTTTTACAATATTCGGTGTTTGAAAGGGAAACCGATGACGGAACGCGTTATGATAAATGGTCTTTCTTTAGAGTTCGAAATAGACAGCGGTTCGGCAGTAAGCGTAATTTCGGAAAAAACTTATATTTCTAAATTTAATCATTTGCCATTGTCAGCCACCAACAAAAAGCTATTAAGTTATACGGGCGAACACATAGAAACCGTCGGGTTAGTTTCACTACCTATAGAATATAGTGGGATCTCGCATACTCTAAGCGTGTATGTAGTGCGCAATGGTGGACCGTCGCTTCTGGGCAGGGACTTCATTCGTGTTTTTAACTTAGAACTAGCGCATGCGCAGCCAGTCGCCAGCGGCCGCTCTCAGCGTGTGCATGCGGTATACGCGCAAGGGCAAGGTGATTGCCACGAAGTAATGTTAAAGAAATTATACTCAAAATTCCCGAATATTTTTTCTAGTAAGCTTGGGTCATTTAATAAGTATACTGTTGATTTACATCTAAAACCGGACGCAAAACCTATCTTTTTCAAAGCTAGACCCGTACCATATGCCCTTAAGGAAAAAATAGACAAAGAGATAGATCGTTTGTTGGCGTTAGGCATTTTAAAACCCGTCGAGCACTCAGACACTGCTTCACCGATAGTGCCGGTATTGAAAAAGGACGGTAGCATCCGTTTGTGTGCCGATTATTCGGTTACTATTAATAAACAGTTAATAGTAGACCAGTATCCTTTACCCACAGTAAGCGATTTATTGGCAAAATTACACGATGGCGTACAGTTTAGTAAAATTGATTTATCTATGGCCTACAATCAGTTTGTGTTAAGCGATAAATCACAGAAAATCACATGTATAAATACACACCGCGGTCTTTTTAATTTTACTCGGTTGGTCTTTGGTCTGGCATCTGCTCCATCAATCTTTCAGCGTGCGATGGAGTGTTTGCTCGCTGGGATTGAGGGAATAATATTTTTGCTAGATGATATCCTAATTACGGGTAAAAGCAAAGTTCAACATGAAAAAAGGCTTATTGCTGTTTTACAGCGTTTAGACGACGCAGGATTGACTGTTCAAATGAATAAGTGTGAGTTCTTTAAAGACGAGATTTCTTATCTGGGTCACGTGATGGACAAAACTGGGGTTAGGAAATCGCCAGAGAAGGTAAAAGCCATTCTCGAAGCGCCTAAGCCGAAATATGTCTTACAATTGCAGTCTTTTCTTGGTTTAGCGAATTATTATCGTAACTTCGTGCCGAACGCATCATCTATGCTAAGTCCCCTCTACAACTTATTAAATAAAAAATCTAAATGGGAGTGGACTTCTGTACATGATGATGCGTTTAAGAAAATAAAAAAAATATCTCGCTAGTGACAAAATTTTAACCCACTTTAACCCGAAGGCCGAGTTAATATTAACAGTTGATGCATCTCCAACAGGGTTAGGGGCTGTATTGTCTCAGATAGGCGACGACCGATTAGAAAGACCCATATCTTACGCCTCGCGAACGCTTACAGTTGCTGAAAAGAATTACGCACAAATCCAAAAAGAGGCAACGGCCATTATTTATGGGGTGAGACGTTTTCATCAGTATTTGTATGGTCGATCCACGCCTTTCACGCTACGAACAACCATAAGCCGTTATTGTCTATATTCGGGCCTCATAAAGGCATTCCCGAGGTGACCGTCAACCGACTACAGCGTTATGCGATGTTTCTGGCGGCCTATAATTATAAAATCGAATATATCAGTAGCAAACATAACACCGCGGATTACTTGTCCAGAGCGTGTTCCCCTGCGTCCATATCGCGTTCGAGTGGAGGACGCCGCGTGGCTAGACGAGCTCGCGGCGTGCGAAGATCGCGCTGCCTATGTTAATTTCGTGGTCGAAGCTGGTCTGCCGGTGACGCTGAGGGACTTACAGCGCGAGACGAGCAACGACGCGGTTCTGTGTCGTGTTAAGCATTACGTTTTACATGGGTGGCCAAGAAAAAATAATGATTTAGATTTAAAACCCTTTTACAATTGTAGATATCAACTATCTTATGAAAACGGTGTCTTAAGCGCGGCCATAAAGTTGTGATTCCCGCATCACTTCAAGAGTTGATATGTAAGGAATTGCTTAGTTCTCATTTCGGGGTGGTTAAAATGAAAGCGGAGGCACGTAAACGTTTATGGTTCCCCGGGGTGGATGCAGCGCTGGAGCAGCTGGCAGGCGCTTGCAGCGTCTGCGCAGCGCTGCGGCCCGCGCCGCCGCACTCACCCCTCGCTCCCTGGCCCTTGCCACCGCATGCATTTCATCGGGTCCATCTCGACTTTCTAGGACCATTCAACAATTTTATATATTTGATTATTGTAGACGCTTACAGTAAATGGGTTGAATGTTATAATATGAATACTTCTTATAATTCCAAAGCTGTTATTAATAGATTATACGATTTTATGTCCCGTTTCGGGGTACCTCATACGTTGGTGAGTGACAATGGCACCTCTTTCACGTCTCAGGAGTTTAAGAATTTTTTGTGTACAAAACGGTATAAAACACATATTATCCCCGGTGTATCATCCAAGTAGTAACGGACAAGCAGAAAGTTTTGTTAAAATTGTTAAAAGGGGCCTTAAGGGTATTATTTTACAAAGCGTAAATAAAAAAATAGTTCAAGAAAAAATATCAAAATTTTTATTTGACTATAGGAACTCTAAAAACCGTACCACGAACAAGTCACCAGCAGAACTCGTCTACGGGCGCGCGTTACGTTCACGGCTAGATTTATTAAACCCACTAGCGTCGTCTCCCGCGTCCACAGACCTCGTTAAAACAGTGGAACATAATCAGTTATTACAGGCCTATAATTATAAAGGGACAAAAAGATCAGAATTAAGAATTAATGACAAAGTGTGGCTAACAAAATATATAGACAATAAAAAATTCTGTTGGATCGAAGGCATAGTGAAAAGAAAAATTGGAAACGTAATGTATAGAATATACGTACCTCAATATAACTGCGAAGTCACGAGACATGTCGATCAGTTAAGAGCACGGTTATACTCACCGGCTAGAGATGACCGGCGATGGGACCCGGATGTGGTGCCCGACGAGCTGACCGCTACAACTTTTAGCGACGGAGTCCAGCCTGGAACCACAGCCGATGTAGGAGGGGAAGGACGGGACATAACGGAACCTGACCTGGGAAGCGGTATTAGCGAGTACCCGAAGACTCCGCTCCGTGCTAGCGCCCCTCCTCGAAGAAGACAAGCTATAAGTCCGATATTCTCTACGCCGACATCGGAACAGGAGGATACCTAGATGGAGGCTGACGTTCCTCTACGTGATCTATGTTGTCATAGCTTGGAAAATGTTTCCAAATTTTTTTGTACTTATTGATTTTGTATATTACATATGTTAGCTACAAGGTGGAGGGATGTTGTGTATGTCTAGGTGTGTAAGTGTGTGCGGGCTGCGTCCCCCACCGAACGGTCGCTGTGTCATTAAACCAGTGTGCAATTAACTAGCTTGTCTAATTGACGTATCGCCCTTGTCACTCCTTAAGTATATCAATATCTAACGCACCATCCGTATTTAACGCTTTCCTATGGACAATTTTTAATATACAGAGACGGTTTTCCTTACCTCTACACTCCATGTAAGCTGTATTACAATTTTCACTGCGCATTAATATATAAAACACGGATAATACATACATAAACATAAATACATAAACACTCACGCCTGTCACCCAGAGGGGTAGGCAGAGACTACAGACTTCCATTTGGCACGATCCTTTTTTTTTTATAGAAGAGGGGGCAAACGAGCATGTGGCTCACCTGATGTTAAGTGACTACCGCCGCCCATGATCAACCGCAACACCAGGGGAATTGCAGGTGCGTTGCCGGCCCTTTAGAAAGGAGTAAGCTCTTTTCTTGAAGGTCGTATCGGTCCGGAAAAATCACCGGTGGTAAATTATTCCACAGAGAGGTTGTACGCGGAAGAAAACTCCTTTTGAAACGTACAGTGGTGGACCGCCAAGCATCCAGATGGTGTGGATGGTATCGGGACGTTTGCCGTGTAGTACGTTCACGAAATTTGGCGGCTGGGATTAATCCGAACAATTCCTCAGAGCACTCCCCGTGATAGATGCGATAAAATACGCAAAGAGATGCAACATCTCTTCGCAGCGCCAGTGAATCGAGCCGATCGGAAAGCACTCGGTCGTCGACGATTCGAGCCACTCTGCGCTGGATGCGGTCAAGTGGAAGGAGCTGGTACTGGGGAGCCCCAGCCCAGAGATGGGAACAGTATTCCATGAGCGGCCGAACCTGCGCCTTGTAAAGTTGCAGGCGGTGTGCCGGCATGAAATACTGTCCCGCTCTGCTGAGCACGCCAAGCTTTTTAGAGGCCAATTTGGCCTTCCCTTCCAAGTGACCACGAAACTGCACGTCACCCGATATGTCGACGCCGAGGATTCCGATACTGACTGAGGCAACAAGGGGAGTGCCTTGAAACTGAGGGGATACGACAAAGGGGTTCTTTTTAGCGGTTAACGCGCAAACTTGTATCTTCTGGGGGTTAAACTGGACTAGATTTAGTCGCCCCCAATCCGAGACTCTGTCCAGCAGAGACTCGACTTCAGACACAAGTTTGTCCCGGCACTCAGAGACGTTTTCCCGAGAAATATTGGCTCAATAGGAACTAAAAACTTAATAAAAAATTAAAGGACTGAAAACTTGACACACCTCTCTTGCCTCCTTCACATCCATACACCTACGCATACATGCTCGTCGGTTAAGGGTACTCCTAATTTGGCCCGTTTTCAATAAATCGCCAATTTGTTCGATAAATTTTCGCCTAGGACGTCCCTTTCCGACTCTGCCATTCACTTCTGCACCATACATTTTCTTTGTCACTCTTTCCTCATTCATTCTTTCCACATGACCAAACCACCGAAGCATTCCTTTCTTAATCCTGGTCACAACATCATCTTGCAAACCACACTTCTCTTTCTTCTCTTATTACACAATTTCTTACCCCTTCATTCAGATTCAGCCCTAACATACTCCTTAACGACCGCATTTCTACTGCGTTTATTCTACTCTCGTGCTTCTTCTGCCACACCCAACTTTCACTACCATACGTTAAAGTAGGGACCAACACAGCATTTTGAATTGCCATACGTGCCTTTTTCGACACATTTTGACTCTTCACAATAGAGTGCAAGGCCCCATTTACTCTATTTCCCGCATTCACTCGTCGTTCTATATCCTTATCATATCTCCCATCCCTGCTAAATACGCAGCCCAAATATACAAACTCATCTACTTGCTCGATCAACTCCCCCTTCTATTCTTATTTCACAAATCGTTTTACTTTCTTCTCTTTCAAAAACCATAACCTTCGTCTTACTTGCGTTCACTTTCATACCCCTTTCTTTTAATGATCCGTTCATTAATGTAACCATTATTTTATGTGTTTGACATTGGCAGTACAAACAAAACTACACAGTTAACCAAGCAGCATAACCACTTAAGTTTGATCAATATCTATAAAATATTAAACACACGATTATGTAAGGGTGATGTATATATATATATATATATATATATATATATATATATATATATATATAATAGTGGTGATATTTACTACCAGTAGTCACGAGAAAAAAATAAGAAATGACCAGCACCCTTACATAATCGTGTGTTTAATATTTTATAGATATTGATCAAACTTAAGTGGTTATGCTGCTTGGTTAGCTGTGTAGTTTTGTTATTAAAACGACCTTTTATTATGAGAACTATGCAATTAACTATTTAGTTTAATTAAAAAGGAAGGAACTAATAAAGGTTATAAGATAAGCATAGGAAATACGAAGACTGCAAGCATTTAGCATCCCAGTGACATCATGCACACAGACTGTAGACGCTTGTTTAGTCCAACATTTATGAGAGTATGTTGTACAGAGTTTATTACAAGAAACTGTGGTTTTCTTTCTGTTCGTGCACTGAGATAACTGCTATGAAAGGTATTCTCTATACTAATAAGCTTTCGTATCTTATCTATATATTAATAGGAAAACTTTGTTCCTCTTTGAAACGTATGCGCGCACTTAGGAGTGTGAGATTTGATATATTACAGTTTATATAGACAATAATTGCAGGCAGCTAAAGTTTATAACATATTTTAGCAAACATACCTACATTGAATAAAACTATTATTTACGGATTTTATCGCGTTTAATTACTTTAATTTATTTTTATTTTTATTATTATCCCGACGTTTCGGATGTTTTACAGCACCCATGGTCACGGGGGGGACTGAGATGTTTGACGTCCCAATGTCATTGTTAGCCCGGCTACCTTCAGTTTTTGAATATTAATTTTTGGTCCGATTTACGCAAAACGAACTTACAGTATCTTGAAGTCTTGCAGTGGTATGCTTGGGTTTGGGTTTAATTTTGTTAATTATAGGATCCCAAGCAGATGGCAGCACCCAACCATCTTCTCTATTGAAATTAGGATGTTTTTTTAATTTCAATAGCCTCACGTATCATCCTTGGTAGGAATCGGTGTTCTTTTGCGAGGACTTGTGGTTTATCAAATCTGATGTAATGGTGCTTCACGTCAGCTATATGTTCTTTCACGCGGGTTTTTATGGATCTTTTAGTTTGACCTATGTAAGAGAGACCACATTCACAATCTAACTTGTACACTCCTGCATCTTGTAAAGGGATATTACACTTGACGGATGGTAAAAATCGACGGATTCAACTCGGCTGGGCAGCGTTCGGGAAATTACAACGCATCTTCTCGTCAGGTATACCTCAAAACCTGAAAACTAATTTGTACAACCAGTGCGTGTTGTCCAGTGATGACATATGGAACTGAGACGTGGTCCTTCACTGCTGGCCGTATGAGGACGCTCAAAGTCGCTCAGCGAGCTATGGAGAGGGCTATGCTCGGAGTTTCTCTGTATGATAAACTTAGAAATGAGGATATCCGCAGTAGAACCAGAGTGACCGACATAGCCCAACGGATTAGTAAGCTGAAGTGGCAATTGGCCGGCCATATAGCTCGAAGAACCGACAACCGTTGGAGAAAAAAGGTTCTCGAGTGGCAGCCTCGTACCGGTAGACGAAGTGTGGGGCGACCCCCCACTAGATGGAGTGACGACCTGGTAAGACATGCAGGAAGTCGATGGATGCAGGTGGCTCAGGACCGTGCTTTGTGGCATACCTTGGGGGAGGCCAATGTTCAGCAGTGGACTTGTAAAGGGCTGTAATGATGAATGATGATGATGACAACATTAATTAACATTAATATATAAGTTGTGTGGGCTACTCTATGTTACAGTAGAAAGCACATAAAGCTGTTGATGAAGAGAAATCATTCGCAGGGAATAATTTCTCTCCGATCGTGTGGGCTTGCAGTCCCATCATACTATGAGAGTGAGAGAATATAGTGTGCAGTTGTGCTTGCACATACACACGGGTACTACAATCCTGTCCTGTTCAGAAGGCTCATCTCCGTTGAGACTGGCCGAAATGAGACTTGTAGGAGATTATTATTAATATAGTGAAAAATTCATCGACTTAAGCTACCTACTTATTAAGATATCTAACTGTAAACTATTTCAGGCATATCCTCCCTACAACTATAGAGGGCTATGGCAGAGGCCTTTTAATGATCGATAAATAAAAAAAGTCATTTCAAAAACTAGACCTAAACTAATACCTAGTTCGGAGATTTGAAGAATAATTGAAAATTTAGATTCAATATTGTCCACTCAGAAATTTATGCAAAATTTTTATGTTAAAATTTTTAAAAGAACTCCACCAGCATCTATTCAAAGTTCATGTGACTAAAATAACTTTTAGAAACAATTTTTCCAGTCCGCCTCAGGCCTTAGACAATTCTATGGCTCGAACCCTGCCAGCGTAATTTCCGATAATGAAAATTTATTATTTATTTATTTATTTTATTCGTTATTGCATCCTTAAACAAAAGAATACAAAGGGCGGACTTAATGCCTTGAGGCATTGTCATTTTCAGCAGTACCAAATTAAAGCTATAAAGAGAGTGGCCAAAAACTTAAACGTCGTGCTGTTCCGGAAGTCCCACGTTTTGAACGTTGAATACGCGAGAGCGTTGTCATGGTGAAAACAGCAGCTGTGGGAGACTCTTCGGCAGCTTGTTGCTCTCCCCAGCTTTTGGTAGTCTACCATTTGGTATTGATGCTACTTCTATTTATTAAAGTAATTGACAGCAGAAACCCTTTAAACTAGCGTTAAAAATCATCTCAGAGCTTATCGATTGTTTGCTTTTTGTAGATATTGATTTATTTTGAGACCGCCTAACAGCCCAATGTCATTTCCTTCCCGGATCACATTGATTAATCTACTATTAATCTATACAACTTACAATAATATTATAAACATGCCAAAACGAGCCTGAACAAAATGACGTCATCATTTCAGATTCGATGAGATTTTGCAGCACTAAAGAAACTATTCTCCCGAGGCGAAGGTATTCGTGTAAAATCTCGTAAACGCTTCCCGATTCAATCTGCAATTTTTTTTATAGAATAAGGGTGACAAACAAGCACACAGACCAACTAAAGGTAAGTAGATGGTGTGGCCCATAGATATCTACATTTATCCTCGATTAAGAAACAAAACGCAGATGCGTTGTCACCCCTCGTCTCGAATGCCTTCGTCTACTCTCTTCTAATTAAATTTTCACTACTTACACGTTTCCTTCCGTATCAGCTGTCAAAGGGTGGCCACTTCTATGTTCATCTCTTAAAGTTAGTTGACCGTGATGAAATCTGTTATAACCGTAGTACATGGTTGTCTTAGATCCTTTATGTTACTCGATAGCTTCGCAACTGTGAACCGATTTTGATTATTTCTTTTTATTAAATAGGTTACACTTCAGGGATGAACCCAAATAAATTTGAAGACAAATTGAAGATGAAGTTCTAACTATTAAGATGACATTTGTCAACGACATACATAAGTATGAGCTTATTTTATATCTTAACTCAATCGAAATAAGAGTCAATTTCAAAGAAGTAAAAAGAATAAAATAATATCCATAAGTAGCTTCAGAAGACAGCGCTTTAATTCCATACACTGTCTTTGCGCTTACTATTTTATTTTGTATTAATTATACTCTAAGAGAAATTTAATAGAGCCGTGATAGCTCAGATGGTTAGCGCTCGCTGTAAATTTTACAGTACGCGAGTAAACCGAATTTTTTATATTTTAAGGGGAAATATAACCTCAAATGGCTTAGCAAGATCCTCCGTTATGCCGAAAGTATTGCAGCATTAATTTAGAAATAAATATATGGTAAAGTTGAGGATTAATGTTAAGGTTTATGTTAGACGAAAACACGATTCCGTAAAATTTTCTCGATAGAAAAAAAATCCAAAGTTACCTCCAAACTGAACAATAAACCGCTGTTATTCATAAAATACTTTAAATAAGATCATGAAACTTTGCATACTAACTGAACTAACCATAAAGCAGTGCTTATGTTATTTACTTTTTTAAAATATCATTATTTTCACTGTAAAAAGAAATTACCTAAACTATCGGCGCGTAAGCTTGGTTCCTGTCGCTCCGTTAGTATTGCTCCGGCTTTTGAAGGGAGAAGTTGTGTCGCTTACGATCAGAAAACACATTACGCAACAGGAAGACGTAAAATTAAAATGGGAAATAACCGTTATAAAAATAAGAAGCGACTGGGTTGGCGTTAAGAAACAGGCATATATATGATAAACATAATGAAATAAGTATCTAACGACCTATCTACTTAGAGTATTAGTGATTACAAACATGTCGGTACATAGCATACGACGCGCGGGGAAGTGGGGCGAAATTAGAATTTGAGCTGACTTACTCTCACCTCTTAACACACTAAAACCTAACTAACAGACTTTCGGAGTGGGGCGAAATCTCTATATAAAAAAACTATTGCTATCCGTTAGTCTCGCTAAAACTAGAAAATGCCTCGATCTATTTTGATGATTTTTGTGTGTATGTGTGAGTACATAATAGATTCACAGTTACACCCGGTAGATGGAGCTGTTATCGAGATACAGAAATGACCAGCGCGAAGCCGGAAAGAAACTCTAGCAAATTTTATAACTCTTTATTTTTGGTGAAACAAGATGTGGAGCATTGGAAGCCAGCACGCCGCGCCGTCAGTTTTGAGATGAATTGTTTGTTCACAATCGACATCAATCACGATTAGAGCAATACTGTTTGGATTCAAATATAGCAATATAGTGATAAATATATTAATAAGCCTAAAAAAATAAATATACTTACTAATTCTTTTTCTACTTTCTGTGCTTATTCTTATTTATTTATATATGAATAAAATAAACGAATAAATATACTTTTATTGCCCACAACAAAGAGCAAGTTAGATCCGAGAAAGTATGGAAATTTGCTTTGTCAAGAAAACAAAATATTGCAGTGGACCGCAGTTTCGATTCCCGCGGGGAATAAATGTTTCGATGATCTTAATGTTATGTTCTTTGATAATCTATGCATGTAAAATATCTCTTAGATAGAAAAGTATTTAAATTTATTTATTTATTTAGTTTATTTAAAAAGATAGAAAATAAATACTGGTGTCAATATAACTTTTTTATAAAACTGTTGGCAGCAATTTAATATAATAATTAATAAATTATATTTGTTTTAAATAATTTACTTTATATATCTAATCGTATTAAATCGAAATTATACTTATCTATGTTTTAACTTATTGAAACCAATCATCTAGGTTTTGTCATATTTTTACGACGCTTCCACACGGCAACGTTTATAGCACAGCTATATATGCTTTTATATAATGTATAAAAATTAATATTTGTTTGTTCGTATTTTATGTACTGCCATACCGTTCATCAGATTACGGTAAAACTTTCTCAAATTATTGCTTGCACTTTTGCGTACGTAATTGGCGTAGTACAACTGTACTAACACTAGGTACAAGTAAACTCACACTAGGTGGCGCGTGTATCGTATCGACAATTTATTTGAAAGATAAATATCATTCAATTTCAACGATTTTAATATCATTCTTAGTTAAACCTTGTAACACTTCCAAATTTAAAAAGATATTTCCACAATTATCTCTTCTGTGGCACCAACACGTCGGGTACCAGCTATTAGGTAGGAAACGACAAATTTTAATTGTGTAAGTAACGTGTAAAGGAATATATCAAACTATGGGTGTTTTAATTGCTGCCTAATTATTTTAAAATTATTCTCTTCCAATACACGGAGTTGTAATAATCACAAAAGCCATTTTAAGGTTATTTCATTTAGTTTCTTTACGTGGTAGAGCCACGTTGCAACTATCTTATAGCTGTAGCACGAATGGGTCGGCTCGACCGGGGCAGGGTACCACCCTCTCACAAAATATCAGCGTAAAATAGTTGTGTAATGCTGCTGTGTTTCGTATGGTGAGTGTAGAGAACCGGAGACCCTTTTTACTGGAATTGAGGCATTCCATCTTAGTCCTCAGGGATGACAACGCATTTGCATTTTGATCTTTAGTTGAGGATAAATGTGGATGTCTATGGATCACAGCATCCACTTATCATCTGGTGGATTGCGTGCTCGTTTGTCACCCAATGCGCGGGGGGGGGGTATGCCATTGCAATAGAAGGTAGGCCGACGAAGGATTGTTATTTTACGCTGGGCTATTAATGTTTATAGCACATTCTGTAGGAAGCCATAAGTTCTTTTTCGCATAACCCATATATCTTATGACACCCACCAGAAGAAACGCAGTGATGGATTATTTTGCCCTGCCATCTCACAGCTTACATATAATAATCAAAAGATTTATAAGATAAATGTTTGGTCACTTAAACGATTCATATGTGTATTGACTTTTTTTTTTGTTAGGCCGCGGTAGCTGAGGGGGTAAGCGCTTTTAATTTTAAAGTACGTAAGCACTCGGTTGCAACGTGCTCGAAGGCGAAAGAAAATATCGTGAGAAAAACGGTATGTCTGACATATTAAAAAAATATATTTCGAAAGACATGTAAAGTGTACGAACGGAGAAATGAGAGGTCTGTGACCCAGTAAACGGATGTATATAGGCTGTAACTTGATTTTTGTTATTAGGCATATTTAATCAAGCAATTTTAACGTGCCTAGAAATAAGAATATTGCTAGGATTTGTTACTTCGTTTGGTAGTATTGGAGCAGTACAGCGGACACTTCCTAGTTTAGTTTAGTTTAGTTTAGATTACGACGGGCTGTTTTCCGCAACTCCACGTCTAAGCGCGTATTTTGCGTGTGGGCAGGAATAATATGCTTATTCGAGCCATGATATCTCCCCCGAAGAAGCTCAGCAGTCCCTTGATGTTGCAAGCAACTTCGGGGAGCAATCCCGGACGTGCCGAGATGTTTAGCCCTGTATGAAGCGACTTCTGGACATATCAGCAACACGTGAGCCGCCGTTTCTTCCTCTCCCATGCATGCCCTGCACAGGGGGCTGTCAATAACACCTATGGTGAACACATGTTTGTTAAAAGAGCCATGTCCTGTGATAGCACTTGTTACTATCCCGATCTGTGGCTTGTTCAGTCTCATTAGAACCTTAGTTAGATGACTGTTCATTTCAGGCAAGGCGTCCCTAGCTGGTCTACAGTCTACAAAATTTTTCCAAAGCTGAGCGTGTAAATTATTGAAGTATCAACGTACCAGTGAACGAACGTAGCCAAAGGGGGTTGGTATCATTGGTTCCGGCCCTATAGTTGCTAGGGCCGATCCCCTTCTGGCCAGTTCATCTGCTGCATCGTTGCCTCTAGATCCACTGTGTCCCTTGATCCATTGCAGAGTCACATTGTTGTACTTACATACCTCATTCAATCGTTGATGGCACTCGTGTATCAGTCCCGAGTTCGTCACATTGCAACTCAGAGCTTGTACTACCGCCATACTGTCGGTCAGTATTCTGATGGAGAAGTCTATCACCTTCCTAGCATCTATTGCTATGGCCGCTTGGATGATACCCATGCATTCAGCCTGGAAGACTGTGTTGTGGGTACCCAGCGGGGTGCATATGTGGATATTAAGGTCTTCAGAGAAAGCCCCAGACCTCACACCTTCATTTGTGTTAGTGCCATCCGTGAAAACTTTGAGCTCTCTTGGACCCAATCCTTCCAGATGGGCAGTTTCCTTCAATTGTATCCTGTACTTCTTATCGAATACAAATTGTTTTGGGATCCTATCATACTTGGCTTGTAAGATAGGAATTTTTGAGTAAATTCTATCGATTATATCTGTATGGGGGACTCTCCTCTTACTTAAAAGATTTAGGGTCTTGAGTCTAATGGCAGCTAAAGTTGCTTCTTGTTGTATATGTAGATGAAGCAGTGTTAGCTCCAGCATAGCCTCCAAAGCTGCTGTTGGTGTAGTCCTTATGCAGCCCGTGGCAGCCATACAAACTAATCTCTGGTAACGCTGAAGCTTTTGTATAGTTGTGGCTTCATTGGTTTTGGTCCACCATACCAGAGAGCCGTATGTGATCATGGGCCGAATTACAGTTTTGTACAGCCACAGTATAATTTTTGGCGTTAAACCCCATCGTTTGCCGATCATGTTTCTGCACTGCCAGAAAGTTAAACTAGCTTTGCTGATTTTGTTTTCTATGTGTTTGTTCCAGTTAAGTTTACTGTCCAAGGTAAGAACTAGGTATTTTACCTCGGAAGAAAGTTGGAGTTTTGTGCTGAAAAGACTTGGAAGATGATAGTTATTCAGTATTCGTTTTTGTGTGAACATTACTATAACCGTTTTATTTGGATTAACCGTTAGGTCATATTCCCTGCACCATCTCTCCACAATACGGAGAGCCGCTTGGGTCAGGTCGCACACAATGCTTGCTGTCTTACCAGAGACGTTTGTCAGATCATCTGCATAACCGACTGTGTAGAAATGATTAGCGTTTAATTTGCTGATAAGTTCATTAATGACCATATTCCACGTGAGAGGTGAAAGAACCCCACCCTTCGGGCATCCTTTCATGATCTGAATTGTCTGAGATTCACCAGCAATCTTTATTGTTTGTGTACTGAGCATGTTTACTATCCAGTTAATCAGTGCCGGTTCAACATTATGTCTACTTAGGGCGCTTAAGACATGCACATTTGGATTTACCAAAAGTTTTTTTAAATTTATCTTATAATAATCTTCTTTGCAAATTTGGCCGGTTATTGCATAATAACCCTGTAGTTCCTTTGGATAAGTACTACCCTCTTACCTGTGTCTGCCGCCAAATAATACTTGTACTGCTGTGTTCCGGTCTGAAAGGTATTAAGAGCCAGTATAATTACAAGCTGTGAGGCATTCCATCTTAGTTCTCAAGAGTGACAACGCACCTGTAGTCTTCCTTTGTTTAAAGTTGGTTGCAAGTGTCCATGGGCTACAGTAGATACTTAACATAAGGTGGATTGTAAGTTTGTTTGTCACTTCCGTTTTATAATTTTTTTTAATAATTTCGCTTCAAGGTTAAAAGCTATAAAGAAAAACTTAAAGTTATCCATTTAGGAGTAGAGCTTAAACAACGTAGGCGTCACAAAACCGTACATTTTCTGAGAGCACATGAAAATTAAAGTCTGAAGATGCGCTTGTTGTTTGCTTAAGAACAATAAAAATGCACAATTTTCTCGCGCGCCGAATCTTCTTTGATATGCAATTCTGCTCCGTCGCTTATGATGTAAACAAACTGTGTCTTACCATTGTGTAGCTCGACGTTCTAACGTGAAAATGCTTTTTCAACTTGTACAATTATCCTCAAAAACTTATCTTAACTAAAAACATAAACGTATAAATTATGTTAAGGGTTGCAACACCGTTTATATTAGGTAAGAAATCTTTAATTAATTGTTTCCCAAACATAGAAATGCAATTTTTAATTCGTGTAAGATAATATAAAATAAACGCGATAAAATCCGTAAAAGTAGTTTTAATCGTGTAAGATGTCACTCCCGTGCTTGATATTGTTAATTGTATACGTAATAGAACATTTTAGGCGACACAAATATAAAATTTGTGCCGTAATTACAGAAAAATATTATATACAATGAACATATTTAAATATATAAACGGCAGGCGTTGCACAAAGCGAAATGAGGCAAACCATAGATTACTGACTAAGGCAAACTGACAACTTGAAGTATTTTTGAAGTCGACATATAGTTGACATTAAAAAGTCTGTGTATCTGTGCTCGGATACGAATACTTGCGCCCTCTTGCACCCATTTAAATATATGAATATTATAATAGTATGTAACACATTTTAAAATAAAATACTGAGATATTTATTTAAATGAAGGCTTTATAAATATGGAAATACCAGTATTTTAAGGACAAACTTTTTAAAGGTTTACTTTTAAATTTACTCACGTAATTCACCTAATGGTAAGTGAATGCTATCCTTCATAGTCATCCATATCAACAATTGATCGAATAAGCATCAAAATGCAGATGCGTAATTTTCCCTGAGGACTAAGATGGAATGCCTCATTACCGGTAAAAAGGGTCTCCGGTTCTCTACACTCGCCATACGACACACAGCTTGATTCTGCTGTTTCACGCAGACTAATACGGGCTGCAGCGATAATATATATATATATATATATATATATATATATATATATATATATATATATATATATAAATCTATGAAAAAATGTCTATATATACTAGCATGTGAAAGCCGCATTGTAATATGAAGTTACTCTTCCTTCGCGGCCCTACAAAAGCTGCATCAGCGGTGCGAACCTGCCAGTGTCGCAGAGGATAGGGTTAACAAATCTGACAGTAGGCTCAACAAGCCCACACAGAGTGGTCTTCTTGGAAAAGACCATCACCTGGAGACAGTCATGTAGGTTCGTCTTTGTTCACCGTCAGTGACTGTTATTTAGCATGCCACTTTACGGCGTATCCCTAAATATTATTTGCTTCTTTAAGGTTTAATCTCTTCATCAACATTACAGCTCATGTATAACTACACTACTACACTTACACTATACACACACTTCACACATACTTTATACACATACGCTCACATAACATTTAATTATAATACATGGAAAGAGCAGCACCACCCAATACAAGCATTTTACATGCTTCCTGGGTGGTACTGGCCATGGCATAGTTCTGTAACTAATCAATGTTAAGGAAATAAACTATTTTTACTATTTTTTACATTACAGCTCGTACGTGGTAGAGCCACGCTGCAGCTATATTATGGTTATAGCACGAATGGGTCGGCCAGGCCGGGGAACGACCACGCTCTCACAGAATACCATAGCAGCTTACCACTGCTGTGTTTCGTATGGTGAGTATAGAAATTTGGAGATGCTTTTTTACTGAAAACAAGGCATTCCATCATAGTCCTCAGGGGTTACAACGTATCTGCGTTTTGATTCTTAATCGAGGATAAATGTAGATGTCTATGAGCCACAGCATCCACTTACCATCAGGTGAACTGTATGCCCGTTTGTCACCCTTAGTCTATAGAATAAAAAAATCCGCCAAGTAACGCCAGAGTCTAATATTAGTCAAACTAATAATTTTAGTCAAAATAAAAAAAACTAATGGTTTAGGGTATATAACGCAAACCCAATGTTGCAGGTTCGAATCCGCTGTTGCACTGTTCTTTTCTAAAAACTACAAATAAAATCGTTTTAAGCTTCTTTGAAGTTATCAAAAGAAATTCTGGTAGTATTTATAAATTTTTTCATGTATTTTTTATAATATCTTGCCTACAAAATTACATATAATATTCTATGCAACAATGTTAAATCCATACAAAAAGTTGCAAATCTGTTTTCCTCGTACGCCCACGACGACGATGAGGGTCTTGGATAGAATTGAATATGCAAATATGCTTGGAATGAAACATACCTTGAATTTTATTCCATCCGGCGACAAAAATATATGCCAATGTTTGCCAACACCCTAATTTTATCGTATTAATAATGAATATTTTCGCTGCCTGCTTTTATAATACAAGTAATTTGTATACTTTATATCACCGTTCGTTGATTTATTAGAAAGATCTGAATAAAGTGTCTATAATACCCACTTCAACCTACCTCAGAAAATACCTATATAAATCGATTATGTAGAATAATGCAATAATAATAACATAAAAACTTTTTGGACATCCAAATGTACTGCTTTAAGCGCTCATGTCATACGTCACTTTTTTAAAATATTTAAAATACACACAAGTTTTCACAAATAACCTTGTTACTATTACTAAAGTAATTTTCCGACAATTTTATGTCAAACGTCAATAAAAAAGTTTGGAAAATCCAAAACGTAAAAGTTTATTTTTCAAACTTTTTAAGTGAATATAATATATAAGTAAACTTTAAAATAATTTCCACATCATAGCTGCGTAAGAAGTCGGCTTTTGCGTTTTAGTAAGTCAAATATTTTACGCCTACTCTTACGGGGAAGCCGAGGCGTTGGTCTGGCTTCCTCATAAAATAATGTTTTAATGTAATAGTATTAACAATCATCTCGAAGAAAAATTATTCTTTTTCTTCTTTCATATCCAGTAGTGGAACAACCAGCAGTATACTATTCTACTGCTGGTAGGCACGTTGAATGTACCCGTAGTTCGTAGTACCCGTGGCAGTCCAGTATATGGGAAAAGACTTGTGTCCTACACCAAGACGTTTGTTAACTGTTATTCAATCTATACATATGCATATAAACAAAATTAAAGTGTCGGTCTTAAATATTGAAATAATCGGCTACTATGAAGTTCAGGATTTTTTATTTATCTATTTACACACAACAAGATACAGAATCAATCACATAGTGAGTTCGTTCAAAGGTACTAATTTATTTATTCCATAATTTACTGAAATATCTTCAAGTAGACCCATTAAGGAAAATATATTAATAAAAGCAAATTTAGTGCATACATTACTACTACTACTAATGAATAAATACATTTTATTATATTAATTATACAATAAATAATACGATAAATAATAATAATATTGTTACGAGCTTAGGGTTCGTGACAATAAAAACTGCCGATTGAATTATCAAAATTGACGCTTTAATTACTGAACACCAATTAAAACTTAAATCACACTAATAATTATTCACACTTAACACTTTAGTCACAGCGGTGACACTCCCTGTACGTGAGAGCTTAAGCGCCGGTGACCTTGAGTCGAAGCGTGTAACGCTAGGGTTGATATCAAACCGAAATGGAATATTATAGACTTGTACCAAAGAAGATGCATAGTAGGTATGTGTTATATATTATGTAAACTTATGTATTTGGGTAGTGAAATTTACGTTCAATTTTAAATCAACTTTTATTAAATGAGGAAAATTAAAACTTCCGACAAAACCAAATATGCACGACAGTTCATGGTAATCTTAAATAATTAACCAACACTTACACTTACTAGTATTTCATTACGCAATAATCAGTATTACCTACTATCCTTTAAAAATATTCTACTCTTATATATTTTTGAATTTTTCGATTATTTTTTTTTAATTTTCATTATTATTTCTAACAATTGCAAAAATTCGTAGCATGTATATTTTTTTAGAAAATCCAAAGTGATGCAGGTTTCCTAGGACATTGCGGCCAACAAATTGTTCCCTATGTGATGATGAGATAAGTCATTTCTATTTCTAATGAAATAATCCATAAATACAATAATGAACAAATACAAAAACTCTTCATAAATGTCTAAAATTTCTTGACTCTCTAGTGATATTTTTAATGCTGTATATTTCAGTTAATATAATATAATAAAATTATTGGCGATATATTAGTTTTATTGTTATGGTATTTCCCCATAATTCTTGTTAAGATCATATCGACTTTCATTAAAATGAGTTCACATATTTTAGGTATCATAAAACATTATTAAAAATTAAACTAACAAAACAAGGACCCTTGTTTTGTGCAGTGGAATTTATTTTAATTCTAATCACTTAAAATCACTTTCAGTAATACTTATACTAATACTATAATATCATTTATTTAATAACAACATTAATATTTATCAAAGCATATAAACCTAGCATACACGGCTATAAAAACTAATAACGTTACTTGGTAACGTAAATTTAATACCTACATGAATAGAATAGTAATATGTACATTAAAATATCAGTAATATTCATATATTAATTGAAATATTATATCACTTGATGAATATATTCATATTAACTAATACTGACAAATATCGGTATTACTACTAGCCCTCGGCCAGGGCAGTCGGCGACTGCCTGTTCCACGCCCCGCACGCCTCTCAAGGCACACATCTAGACACCCACACATAGCCGCAAGCGATTTTACGTGCACACATGCTTAAGTGTTGTTTCTTTTCGCGTAGTGTATATATTCTTTGTTTTAGTTCACTCTATTTCGCTCCGAAAGCTTCGCTCGTATCGTCAACTCAATACTGCCCCGGTTGTGGCCCGGAACGGCTTTAAATAGGCCTTTTTCACCGAAACATCCAGAATATTCAAGCAAAAACCGGCCCCCTTCTTGAAAGCTTAGCTCCTCCATTCGATACTAGATGGCGCTAATAATCAGCCACCACATACCAGGCGCTAATTATAGCGCGCAACAATATATACGATAATTACAAATATAATATATACTAGCTGATACCGGTTCGCCTCGCTGGGCGCACGATAATATTTTATTGCGGAACTTAGATGTAAAATATCTTTATATCTAGATGATTTTTTTGATGGGACTATCGTAAAATACGTTTTTAGTGAGAGTTTATATTGCGAAATGAGTAAGTATATTAAATTTGAAGTCAATCGGGTGTATAGTTTTAGAGTTTGTGATGAGTCAGTCTTAATAATAACTTTTGTAAGTTTATTTGTACTGCCGGATGTTATTTAATAATATAGTTATTTTTTTTGTAATAAAAAAAAAATTAAAAATTTAAGGCTCTCTCATATAAGGCGGTAGTGAGTTTCATAACCTAACCGCGTGGACAGAATTTATTCGCACCATATTCTCAGAATCGGAAACTGAGTACTAAGTATTTTTTTATTTTATAGAATAGGCTAACAAACCAGCACACAGTCCACCTGATGGTAAGTGGATGCTGTGGCCCATAGAGGACTAAGATGGAATGCCTCGTTTCAAGTAAAAAAGTTTATCTGAAACTGTACACTCGCCATACGATACACAGAAGTATTAAGCTGCTATTTTACGCTGGTATTGTGCGAGAGCGGAGCGGAGAGACCGTGAAAGGACCACGCCTTCCCCGGTCGAGCCGACCCATTCGTACTACAACAATAATATAGCTGCAGCGTGGCTCTACCACGTATATAAACTAAGAAAAGAAAAGTGTTTATATTTCATCACGTTTTGTTCTTAACTACGAGGTTTCAAACAAAACAAACTATTAATTATAATAAGCCGAGCTTGCGATGTTGTTTTCTCACAAAAATAGACTGCAAATTAATTTTACTTGACACTTGAAATATGATGGGAACGATAAAAAAAGAAAAGACATTGTTACCGTTTTTGGTAGCGTAAAAGTATCCAACACTCTCTTTTATCTCATAGGTCGCTAAAGCTCAGAGAGATACAATATACAAAACTAAATGATAACTCGGAACTAATTTTATAACAGATAGAAAAAAATAATAGGTGTGATTTCTGAAGCATCTACTAGTTTCAGTTAACTTCTTTATGCCATGCGATTCCGTGAAAATCACTCTATATGTCATAGCGATACCTCACTACGAGTTCTCGACTAAATCGCTCTTAACCGCTAACAGTGGTTCAAAGTTCCCAATACAATAAACTTTGAAGCACTGGCACATGTAACAACAAGTGTAATTAATTTAAATTTTATATTAGTCATATAAACTTTACCTATCGATTTCACAGATCTCGAAAGTGTTCACTTTATCATCCTTTAAGTCTACTATTGGATATTTCTTGAAAGACTAAAGACTGGTGTAAAAGTCACACTTCCAGTGTGACTTTTACACCATTAGTATAATAAGCTCGGAACTAATACAGCGGCAAAAATACTGCTAACATTTTGTCATTTAAACAAAAAGATTCTATACTACTTCATATCCATGCAACCTCCGAAGTTACTAGACGAAAAACATTCAGTCAGATCATATGCCAAAGCAAATTGATAAACAAATCTACCCTCATGATCGGTTAAACGAGAACCAAGTTATTCGGCGTCATGGGCGTTAAAATCACCAAGCATCACGATCTCTGCAGATGGGATCTGGTGTAGCACGGAGACTGACGGCATTTGAACGTGGTCGATCAGTCGGTCTGTGTCGGCATTAGCGCTATGGGACCTATAGAGGCACCCGTAGACACGGGGATGGTCATCGTTGTCCACGCGCAACCATAAAATGGACAGGTCCGTATCTTCAAGGTTGCCTAGGCGTCGAAAACAGATGTCCCCTCTGATGTACACACAGTCTCCAGCCCGGCACACAGAGTAATTTGTACCTTGAGTAGGAGAGATGCCAGACGAAATAAAGAAGCAAAGCTTTTACTTTACGCTCGTCTTTTGTGAGGCTATGGTACCACCCCGATTCGAACCGGCCCATAAGTGCAACAGCGAAGGCTGCTGCGTGGCTCTACCAGAGATAATTATTCTTATATTGTCATCCGAAACATACTCTTATATTATCCGAATTTGAGCTATATTCAAATGTTCAAGTTTCCATCTCATCGGGAAGTTCATTCAATCAGTTACTAAGTCCCCGAATGACAGTCATAAAAGAAAGTGACTAATTAAAAACGTAGTAATAGATTATATAATAGAAACTCTTTTTTACCGGAAACGAGGCATTAGCATTTCATCTTAGTCCTCAGGTATGATGACGCATCTGCATTTTGATTCTTAATCGAGAATAAATATATAGATGTCTATGGGTCACAGCATCCACTTACCATCACGTAGACCGTGCGCTCGTTTGTCGCTCTTATTCTATAAAAATAAAACAAGTTAAATAATACTCGATATACCCTGTAAAAGTAGTTTTATTCTAAACATAAACTGCAAAAGCTATATCTTGACATGGTATACACAACATTCTTACGGTAGATAGGGAAATTTCCGATATAGACATGGTATTTTGCAATGCGCCCTAATACATTTTGGCTCCAGTTCAAAGTGAATCGTTACGGTGATATCACAACTGTCTGCATCAAATCATGAATTTTATACGCTAGAAATAAAATAATTCTGTTGGAAATATATTCTCTATTTTAAATTTTTATCGTCACAATTGTTATCGTGTTTAATTGTCTGTATAATAATAATAATGTCTTTTTATTCATTACCTCCATTAGCCTATTTTTTATTAATGCCTCTTATTGCTAGATTGAGAGAATATCCTCTATAATAGTTTTTATTATACAGGGTTGTTCATTCAGAACGTTTGAACTTTGAAATAAAATAAAACAACCAGTGAAAGTGATATCGCCGCAATTTTTATTTTATATGTGGCATTCGATGACATTATCTATGGAAGATAATTTCAGCCAAATGGCCGCCGTGATTCCGCTGTAGGTGGTGTATACAATTTTGGACGACATCTTCGAATAAATGGGGCTCAATGTCATGAAGAACACGAGTTATGTTGGCCTTCAGGGCGGCTATTTTATGCGTTTTGTCTTCATAGATCAGAAATTTCACATGTTATTTTACACGATCTCTATGGCCAGTTGATATCGCCACCACACGAGTTGATGAAATCCTCGAACTTATTATAACTTATTACTTATTAGGCCGATGATACCGTTGGATCAACATCCACATTAAACAGTGGATTTTTTGGCAGATTCATCTAGTGCCTCTACCTGATGAATCTACCGTGAATTTACGTCACTCCGGTCAACTCATCACTGAAAATTATTATTTTAAAATGTCAAATGTTCTAAAGCCTGATCATCGAATACTCGTCACTGTCAACGCCGTATATTCGTTAATTCGTGTAGCGTTTCATGGTAAAGGGTCAAGACCATAGACTTAGAATATCCTATGTCTATGGTCAATAAGTATTCTTGTCAAATTTGACAGCTATCGATTTAATAATATGGCCACTATACACTGCTAAATTTCGACCGTCTTGGCTGAAAAACCCTTTATTATATTGTTATCAGAAAGTTGCTACTGTCTATCCCTTTTTCATTTTACTTAGTCGCCTCTTACGACTCCCACAGGATGACATGAGATTCTCTTACCGTACTTAATTTTTAAAAAAAATTACTATATTAAAAACGAGCAAAGTTTTTTATATGTCTATATATATATATATATATATATATATATATATATATATATATATCATCCTTTCACGGTAAATGTTGATCCAGTGAGAAGTTAGAACAATTGTTGATCCACCTATTTGACGTGTTTGCTCAGTTCCTCGTCGCACAAACTAATATACTTTGATATATCCTTGATGCGCGTGTGACGTCGGTGGATCTGCACTAACAGGTTTTCAATATACTCATCAGCGATTTGACCACCATTTGTTGATCTGTCAACGGCCGAAAAAATCATACTGAATATGATTTTTTAGATCCAGAGTATATTTAATTTATATGCGACATTTACTTAGACTAAGTGGATCCGAAGCCATAATTGCCGAATAGGTACTCGAACACGAAGCGGCAACGTCGCGTTCTATGTGTGACAGAGAACCCAGTAGGCTACTTCGTTATAGTAATAAGGTAAGAAAATGCATTATCTGCCGATTTTGTGGATCAAACTTTGGCGGGTGTTATTGTGGAAAGACGTTTGTTCGAGTTTTTGTTATCGTGTGAGTGAATTTGTGTTATTTTGTTCATTTGTCATAGATCAATTAGAAGATGATTGATAGTACTTTATTAGAAATTAATTTTAGTGTTTTACAAATTTAAAAAAAAAGTGTACAAATAAATTAATTGTAGCGTTCACTCGAGTGTGTGTGTGTGTGTGTGTGTGTGTGTGTGTGTGTGTGTGTGTGTTTGTGTGTGTGTGTGTGTGTGTGTTTTATACGAGTTTGTGTGTGCGCGTGCGTGTGGGTGTATGTGCGTTCATGTGTGATCGCGTGAACGCATGCGCGTGTGCGCGTGTGTGTATGTGTGTGTGTGTGTGTGTGCACTGTTGTGTTTTTTTAGTACGTATGTGTGTGTGTGAGTGTGTGCGTGCGTGTGTTAACTGTTTTTCGTGTGTGTGTGTGTGTATTTGTGTGTGTGTGTGTGTGTGTGCGAGCGAGTGCGTTTTTGTTTGTGTGAGAGAGCGTGTGTTTGTATGTGTGAGTGAATTTGTGTGTGTGTTTGTGCGTGTGTGTGTGTGTGTGCGTGCGTGCGTACGTGTGTGTGTGTGCTTAGGTGTGCGTGTGTGTGTTCTGTATTTATGTGAGTGCGCGAGAGCGCGCGTGTGTGTATGCGCGTGCGTGTGCGTGCGTGCGTGCGGTGTGGGTGCGTGCGTGTGTGTTCGTCTGAGTGCGTGTTTGTGTGTGTATGCGCGTGCGTGTGCGTGCGTGCGGGTGGGTGTGCGTGCGTGTGTTCGTCTGAGTGCGTGTTTGAGTGTGTATGTGTGTGTGTGTGTGTGTGTGAAAACGGAGGCGGAGAATGGAGATGTGGAGGCGGAGGTGAATGCAGCGTAATATGTGGTGAAGGCGGAGGAGAGGAATTTGTGGTGAAATCGGTAATAGTGGAAACGGGGAATTGTGTTGGAGGCGGAAAGAATAGTGACGGCGCGTGGTGGTGGCGGCGGAGGGAGCGGAGTTTATTGTTGAGGCGGATGGAGCAGAGTTTATGGTGGAGGCGGAGGTAGCGGAGTAGGAGAACGAAAGCTTAGAGAGGGGTGCGGTGGTAGATGTTTAGGCGTAGGTGGCAGAGATGTTGGTGGGTGCACTGGAGTGTAGTAAAGTGGTTACCGCGTGAGGGCAAGTGAGGCTCATATAAAGGACAGTTGGTTACAGCGAAAAACAGTGTAAGTAGATATCGATACTGCCCCTAAATATGTTACTACGAGGTTATTCATTTTTCCGAATATCAGCTTGGATACCTATTGGTACTAGAGATAAAGTGAAAAGAACTTTTCTTTTGTGAACGGTTTCATCATAACTAACAAAAAAAACCAAACTCGGCATACCTAGCTCTACTAGTCCAGGTTTAGATACCGAAGTACACCTTCAGGTCACTTCAGCAAGTCCGGAGGTAAGGACTCATCATAACTAACAAAACGAGCCCAAACTCAGCACACCCAGTTCTACTAGTCCAGGAGTTCCACTAGTAATTCCGAATTACATTTTGAGCTCACTACATCAAAACCGGAGGTAATGTCTCATGATAATATCTCATGTAATAGTTCGATTCTATACTTATCAATTTTGTAAACGCGTCCTTAAAAATCTTGATTATGAAAATGTAGAAAACATGTTAACTGGTTTATGGTAAACACACACACACACACACACACACACACAAACACGCAAGCGCGCGTGCAAACATGCATACATGCGCACACGCACAAACGCATACACACACTCACACACGTACACTGCCGCACACACACGCACACACACACAAACACAACAGTGCACACATGCACACCCATTCACACACACACACACACACACACACGTACATATACGCACACGCACACATATGCACACAAACACACACACACACACACACACACACACACACACACACACACACACGCACGCGCACGCACGCAAACACGTACTCAGACGAATACCTTATGTCGCCGTTGCCACCACTTCCGCTACAAGAAGGGGCGTTGTCGAGTAATTCGTTAAAAAAAGTCGTTTATTTCGACCACAAGGATTATAGTGGTTAGTAATAATACAAATCTTAAAACTAATTTTCTTAAAACTTAAAACTATTTACCTAATTTTAAAACTATATATAAGACAGGCCCGATTACTCAGCACTTGCACCATATGACAATGGTTCAGGTACTGACCTCAAACCTGTCAGAAAATGCCCTCAGGATACCATTGGAACTGGCCCGCACCCTGCGCACCAGGGATGTGCATCGTTTACGCATGGTGGTGTAGAAACAATCGACACGCGCATCCGCGAACATACCCGGCGCATTACAATAACGAGGTAGACCAAACAGCACCCTGAATGCATTACATAACACGCATTTAATCTGTAGCTTGTACGGCCAAAGATACGAAACGGCAACGTCGCGGCTGCATACAGCCAATCCGATCGTTTATCTTATCGTTTGCTGTGCTCTGATTGGCTCATTTAAATCGGATCAACATTTTCCGTAGCCATCGCAAGGTGGATTTGTATATCGGATCAACTTCGGCCAACGCTAGCAAACAGTCTCGTGAGTGAAGATGTTGATCCGTCGGAGCCACATAGTTACCAGAGATGCATATTGGATCAACAAAAGGCGCCGGATCAACATGCGTTTTCGGATCAACAAAGTGCTCGCGTGAAGTCGCGTCTGATCAACATTTACCGTAAAGAGATCTCTCTATATATATATATGAAAATGAAAATGTTTTATTTGCCTCAAAACGGTTACATGTATTATAAATGAGATATCCTAAGTAAGTAATTAATAAATTAATAATACTTGTGTTGGGGCTAACTCGCTCTTCCCTTAATATTAACAATATTGAGACTAATTTATAAAACGTACGTAAAACTTAATTTAAGAAGAAAAAAAATAACAGTAAGTGACTTATAAAACTAATTATCAGCTCTTTGTGTAACTGTAGTTGGAAGCCTATATGGAGCTGTAAGTAGGTCTTGTTTTTAAAGAGGGTTTGTGCTGCTGTGTGTGTGCGTGCGTGCGTGCGTGCGTACGTGCGTGCGTGCGTGCGTGCGTACGTGCGTGTGTGCGTATGTTTGTGTGTGTATGTGTGTGTGTCTGTTGTGTGTGTGTGTGTATGTGTGTGTGTGTGTGTGTGTGTGTGTGTGTGTATGTGTGTCTTCTTTGAAGTGCCAGTGTATAAAAATAATAGATTAAGCTCAGTAAGTGCATACATTAATGGTAAGTAATAAATTATTCAAAAAATAAATTTTTTTCAGTTTCCTCGTATGTTAAGGTTTTTAACCATTCCGTTATTACCTTTTAGCCTACGTGTGATACTTCATGGTGGAAATTTAATTTTACGTTTATTTTATTATAAATATAGACTGATTGGATTGCATACTGAAGCCGTGCAAAAGCGGTTCGGACCCTAGGGAGTAAGCCACTATATCCTTTCGTTTTCTCTCCTGACTGCCTTGGTTAAATGGAATAGATTTTTGTAAGTATAGGGTCGTGATTAAGTAATATACTTTTCTAACTGAGAATAAGCCACTGATTCTATATAGATCGACGGTGGGGTATATGTATGGTTTATGGTACATTACTTTTATAAGTGACCTTTGGGCTCTCTCTAACTCAAGGAATTTAGTTTTAGTGGCTCCTCCCCAGACTGGTAAACAATATGTAAGAACTGATTGCGTGAGCGCAATATAGATGCTATTGAGTATTTTCTGAGGCATCACATATCTTAGATTTTTAAAAATCCATATAAATTTGCGCACTCGTGACGTAACAATCTCAATATGCGAACGCCAGGTTAAATACCCGTCAACTATAATTCCCAAGTACCTTGTAGACGTTATATGTTTAAGCACTTGACAATTACAATTTTGGTCAAAGTGGTCCGCACACGTGTGGATTTTAATTTTAAAACTAAGACCTGATTTAGACCTTATACTAGGAGAAAAACAGATGTAATTTATTTTAATAACATGAAGGGTTAGCAGGTTCGCTTTAAGCCATCTATCTATAACAACTAATCCTTGCTCGGCATTATTGCACACTTTTTCCCACGTGTCCCCAATGTAAACAATGGCCGTGTCGTCTGCGTAAGAAAAGGTTTTTCCACCACTGCTTCGGTTGCATAGATCATTAATATACACTAGAAACAGTGTTGGGCCGAGAACCGAGCCCTGTGGAACACCATAGACAATGTTTTCCTCCTCACTAAGCAAATTATCTATTTTAACTTGCTGTCTCCTACCGCGTAGGTTGCTGTCAAAGAGGGAGAGCGCTTTACCTCTTATCCCTATAGCTTCAAGTCTCTGCACAAGGATGGGGATAGATACGGTGTCGAAAGACTTTTTCAGGTCTAAAAACACCGTTACGCATTTATAACCATTGTCTACCTTATCAGTGATTTCAGATGTTGGTTGTCCCTGTCTAAAACCTTATTTTGAATCAGAAATAACGTTGTTTTTATTTAAATAACTTACTAGTCTTTTATTTATTATTTTCTCTATTATTTTTGAAAGGGATGGTAAGACAGATATTGGCTGATAATTGTTAACATCACTCTTGTCCCCATCTTTATGCACGGGCGTAATTATAGAACGTTTTAGTGCATCAGGGAATACGCCCGTTTCGAAACAAATATTAGACAAATGGCTTATAAGGGGAACAATAAGTTCTCGAGATAATTTAAGGAAACTCACAGGTATGCAGTCCCACCCCGAAGCACTATTTGAGTCAAGTGACCCAAGTATGCTATCCACTTCTGCCGGATCTGTCTCCAGCAGGACAAACGAGTTAATTTGAGATAGTGAACTTAAGTAAGTGACAGATCTAGATGCTTGTCCAGTTATGGTTATGATTTCATCCGCAAGTTTATTTCCAATAGTTGCGAAGAATTGGTTTACACGATTTAAAGAGTTAAGAGGATGTGGTGTAATATGAAGTAGGTGTATACTAGACGTTTTGGGTTTTTTATAATGGGTAATATCATTAATTTTGCGCCAGAGCAGTTTAGGGTTTTTTAAAGAATTTAATATCTGCTTTTTATGATATTGTCGTTTGAGTTTTTTAATAAGATTAGAGCAATAAGTGCGAAAACGCATGTAAGATATAATTAATATAACGTTAAAATGATCTTTTTTCTTTTGTAGCTACAATTTATTTCTAAACCTAATACATCTTAGGGCGCCCACTGTTATCCAGGGCTTTAAAGTTCGCTTGGTGTTTGACACTGAGACAACCTTAGTGTTATGGAGGAGAGATATCCTAATCATGTCTATCATCGCGTCAGCTAGAATGTTTGGGTCTCTATGTGCACTTAGATAAGATACATCTATATCTAAAAGGTGCTTATGGGTATTCTCCCAGTTTGTTATTGTTTTATATTTGACACAAGTCTTGCTTTGGTGTTTGTGGGATATATTTAATAACACCATGGCATGATCCGTAACAGACGTGTTTAGGACAGCCACGAAAGCCGTGTTATTTAATTTTTCTAGCTTAAGGAGCATGTGATCGAGGCAGTTCTCCTCCCTAGTAGACAAACAGTGTCCTGGGAGGAAACCATGTATAGCCGTCATGTTCAAATAGGTTAATCTGTTAGTTCTCATTTGTGCTGATTCTGACGGCTTTCCTATTAAGTTAATATTTATGTCTCCAGTAATAATGGTATTTGTTTGTGTGTGAATACTTTGAAGGTACTGGTCTAATGAGTTAATAAAAGTATCAGTGGATATATTGGACGGAGACCGATAGATGCATATAATGGTGAAATTTGAAATATTTATTTCCAAGGCGGATGCTTGTATTAAATTGATTTCAGTTACCTGTGGTAAGTGACAGTTTTTTATATAATCTACTACGCCATCGTTTTGGTTTAGTTGCCTAAATGTATTAAACGAAGTATAGTTGATTAGCACTGGTAGTGGTTTATTTGTGTTTAATCTGCATTCTGTTAGGATTAGCACATATACCTCAACTACAATTTGAGACAAAGTTATTTGAAAATCGTCGAAGTTACTGTAAATAATCCTTATGTTTCGTGTCAGGACCGTCAAGTTATTATAATCTCGTTGTAGGTACGTATGTAAATGTGCAATATCAAGAATAGCAGAGTTAGCTATCTCAGCGGTATCCAATTCCTGTAAATTAGATAAGTTACTATCCATTATTAATTAGAGTGACAATTAGTAATTCTTGCGGTTTGAACAATAATTTATATATATATATATATAAGAATGCGGGTTAAGAATGGGTGAGTTAAATGTCAAATGCCTTTTGTATACACACACACTTTGCCACACATACTTTTATAGTAAAATGGTAAAAGGAACGCTTAAAGGCACTGCTTATTCTACGTTGGAATTTCTTACAGCAGGTCTATTGAGAAATAATTGAAAGAAATAGAGATAGTCTAAATTATTTATATAGTTATACATACATATGGCCAAGTGCTTACGGTATGGAAAGGGTGGGGAGACGCGTTTATCTTTACCGAGTCAAAACAACTATTACTAGGTACTTAAATCTGAAAACGCGCGCGATCGCCAAACTGACCGTACGCCATCGACTGCTTCCGAATTCTACACTCACTTACGAATGTATGCGTGCGTTATTAAATAGAGATTACAAAAAAAAAAGAGAAATTGCCTATTCTGAACTTTCTTTCCAAATTTGACCGGTTATTTCAAAATACATAGACTTACACACACACATATACTTAAAATATAATACTTTATATTATTCCAATAAACAAACGCGATTTATTTGAAACAAAATAGTAATTCAGGCTTAATGTAGCCGGTGTTAATTAAAAATGAACCGCCGGCGTGATGTAAACCGCACATAATGTCGCATTGAACTATGGTTGTGGCTACACATTCAATCACTGCTCGAATTTCTGCAATGATAGGGTTATCCTACTAAAAATAATAAAATGCATTTATGTTCATTTACATTTACAATTATTTTCTTTGTTATTATTTTAAATCGTGTATATCAGATCATAACATACAGAACGCCGCTAAGCATCTTTGCAATGTCTCCTAATATACAATTTAATGCCACACGGCTGGTGCACCATCGCAAGTTGAAACGGATAAGGTGTTAGGCATTATTTAAAAAGAAAGAAAGACTTTATTTTGACACAGATTGACATACAAAAATATGCAAATTTAATATGCAAATTTACAACAAAATATAAAATTTGAATAAATTTGGCTTTGTACGTCGAAGGCATGCCAAATGTATAAAATGACATTCATTATTTTTTCATTACAGCCTGTCAAAATCCCCTGTTGTATATAAGCCTAGACTGCCTCATCTAAACAAATACTCGTAAATTAACTTGACGTGTCTCTTTGTAATGTCTAAATAACATTTTTGCTAAATACATATGAAAGTATATACGATACTTACGAGTACAATATTTTTTTTTAATTTTTATCTCTCTGCTTATTCCAACAAATATACAAAATGGCTGGACTGAAGTTTCACTGGCAGATAGCTAATGTTATAAGGAGTAACTTAGGCTACTTTTATTTTAGAAAAATAATTAGGGTACCGGGCAAAAAATATGAAAACCCATGAAGTCCAATCGTAATGAGTACTACGTGAACGAAGTCGCGAGGGACAGCTAGTAGAGGAATAATTTCAATAGTCGCCGTGATTAGCCTTCTTGACAAACGCAGTTTCTCATTATTTTGAGTTGTTATCAGGAACTGCTGTCTATCGCATGTTTCATTTTCTTAAGTCGCTCACTCCTTTGGTAGTAGATTCTCTTACATCTCCTGTACACAGCGCATAATTAACCTCAAATTAGAATATCTGGCACTAGCAGTATGTAGTAGAAAACTGCGCCGCTGCCGCAACACAGCGTTATACGTCCCACTGCTAGGCAATAACCTCCTCCCATTTCTGGAAGGATTATAGAGCGATTTGGTCCGTCGTTCTGCTCACATACGTATTGGCGTACTTCACGCCCTCAAAATTTTTCGATCTTCCAAGTATAAAAGTCTGCATATAAAATTAAATACATACATAAAAACACACGCCTGTCACCCTGAGAAGTAGGCAGAGCTAGACTACAGACTTTCATTTAGCACGATCCTAACATACCTCTCTCGCCCCCTCCACATTCATATACCTCATCAGATCACACTTCAAAAAAAACATAGGCGTCATATAGTATCTTTTCGTTTTTTGAATTTGGTTACAAACTACGACTACACGTGGTAAGATGTCATTACATCTTTATTAACCCCCGCCTAAAATAGAGGGGTGTTATATGTTTAACGTGTGTATCTGAGTTTCTGTATATCTGTGTGACTGTCTGTGGTATCGTAGCGCCTAAACGGACAAACGAACTTTGATTTTATTTTTGACTGCCTCGTTGGTCTAGTGGTTGTAGTAGTGCGACTGCTGATCATGAGTTCCTGGTTCGAATCCCGGATCGGGCCAAAAAATCTATTCAGTTTTTCCGTCAAGAAATTCGCAGTGGCTGCCCGGAGTCAGGAAGTTGGCGGTGTCTCCCCCCGTGCCCCGGAAAGCACGTAAAGCCGTTGGTCCTGCGCCCGAACTCTCTCCGGTCGTGTCGGTTTACCGTCCCATCGGATTACGAGAGTGAGGGAATAGAGAGTGCACCTGTGCTTGCGCATACACTTGGGCACTGTAATCCTGTCTTGCGCTTATGGATAGTCTCTGTTGAGGCAGGCCGCCGTGACCGATATTCGATCTGGAGGACATTATTTGATTTGTTTTTTTGGTTGATAGGTGACTCGATCGAGAGCGTTCTTAGCTATGATTCAATAAAATCTGTTCAGCCGTTTGAAGATCATCAGCTGTTTTTGTTTAGGAGTTTTTTTGTAATTTTTAATTTAAGTTATAGTAATCGTTAGTCCGTCTGTTAGTGATTGTTTAACTTCTGATCTTTTGACTGATATATTTGTTTTGTTAAGACGATGGTTCAAATTCATAACTATGCTAGAATACGATAGGTGGCACTGTAGTTAAGTTATTAACAAAATATATATAATTGGTTGATTTCCAAAAAAGAAAATCACAAAATTTGTACCCCATTAGTTGGTGGTAGTGGGAACAAATGAATTATAAATTTTAGGAGTTGAGTAACAGCACCTTCTTGATAGCAACTTAAATTAACAAACTGCGGTTGCTAACCCGCGTGGTAACTATGGAAAAATAGGTGATATTTGTACATCTTTATATTGTGCAATGAAAAAATACACTCCCCCCTGTGTTCAGCTGCTAACTTTTAATAAACTGTAACATTAACTATTATATATGTATACTACCCGTGCGGTTAAAGAATAGTATTGAAAATAGCGTCACCTCTATTCACCTCTCACTTGCACGCTATTACTATCTGTACATTTGTCGGTAAAGACTGCAAAAAAACATGTTGCGATATGCGTTTTTCATTAGTTCTGTAACTTAACTCAACTTCGAAATGGTTGAATCGAGTGTAATAAAAGAAACAGAGAGAGTTTATTAAAATAGAAATATTGATAAGGTGAAAAAATGGTCTTTAATGATTACCTTAAGTCTAAATAACGCCACATTAACAGCCTGGCCATACGACATTCGCCGTAGCGAAAATTCGCGGGGCGCGAACGGCGAGGCGTCTAGCGACTAAAACAAATGTATAGAAATGTATGGAGCAAGCCACGCGTAGCGGCGAGTGGCTACGCGAGAAATTTACCGGGCGAATCGCGCGGGCGACTGGCGGCGCGGCGGGCGACTGAAACAAATGTATGTATCAGTACGGTGCAAGCCACGGAGTCGGGCAGCAGACGCGGCGAATAGTATAGGGAACAAAATATTTTAGTTGCTTTCGCCGCGAAAAATGCCAGGCCGACAAAAACAACTTAAAATTCTATCCGCATTGACTTTTATCTCCAATTCCGGTTGAATATTAACAAGAATATAATCGAAGATTTCAACACTCATTCTGGTATTTACTCGAATTTTTTCCTAGATGCATTCTATTTGTTGTGGAATTCTCCATCTATAACCCGATTCCTATTCAAATCAAGTACTCCGCAATCTCATCCAAATATTATGTCTTGAATCAAAAAACAATTACTTTCTAAGCAATATCGAGATAACTTTGATAAAGACATTTCACTCTCAGCCTATCTGGTCGCGGCGGCAAACGTGACTTCCCGTGGCCTCAAATCGCGCCGCGCGAATTTTCGCCACGCCTGTCGCTTCGCCATTCGCGCCGCCGATCCCCGTGGCCAGGCCGTAATAGATCTTACCCAAACCAGAGCAAAACTGGTCGCTAGTAAAAGTAAAAGTAAAAGTAAAGTTACAGCCTATATACGTCCCACTGCTGGGCTCAGGCCTCCCCTCATTTCTGAGAGGGTTTAGGGTAAGGAAGTGTCCGCCGCGCTGCCCAAATGCGTGTTGACGAACTTCACATGTCTTCGAAATATTTTTTTTTCTTATTCCTCAGACATGCAGGTTTCCTCACGATGTTTTCCTTCACCGCCGAGCACGTGGTAAATCAGCACTTAAAATTGCAATTAACAATTTCATTGGTGCCATCGGGGATCGAACCCGGGTTATTCGCGTTCTGTTATATTTACAGCGAGCGTTAACCACTGAGCTACCACGGCTCTAGTAACAAATATTATTTTAAAATTAATGTACTTGCATATGCAATTCTTTTCAAATATTTATTCATTAGTAAAAAAATTCCAATTAATTGAATAATACGTTATAACGATATACCGTTATTAGCGGGTTTCCGCTATTGGTTCTGCGCATGTTGACGGTACGGGCTCGATGAGTCGTCATTTTTAATCCCATTCCTTTCCTATATATATATGTGAATGTGTGTGTGTGTGTCTTTATTTATAAATGAATACAAAAAAACTGAAACATAAAATTCGTAAAAGTTACACATACTTAAACAAAAACACTGTCGACATGCAAAGTGTGAAAGGCAGTCGAGAACAGCTGTTTCTCTGAGCCTACCTACAGCGTTTGATTAAACTTCTCGGTGTTCGACTACAGACGAGGAACTACTACGATTATATAGCAACGGGAAAAAACATTTTCTATTTTCGTGACACACGCTTGCACTCAGGAATTTATAAAGATATTCAAGAGCTTAAAGTTGAAACTTTAACCGTACATAGTACAAAAACAGGCAGTTAGAATAACTGTATTTATTTTAATTTATTTTATGTTTATACTTTGTTATAACATACTGTTAACTAAGAATGACATAAGGTTGACTTATTACGCTAAGGCATTTTCTACTATTCAACCCATGGAGAGATGGAATGAATAAAGATGTCGGTAGGTGCAAATTAATGACGTAAAAAACTTGAAAAGAAAACGAGTTAAATTATTAATTCCTATTCTGCTTAAAACACATACAATATGTTTATATATATATATATATATATATATATATATATATATATATATATATATATATATATATATATATATATATATATCTTAGCAAACTTTAGTTTGCTAAGTAAAGACTCAGAATTCGAGATAACTGTCGTAGCCTAACGGATCAGTAAACTAAGTTAGCTGAAGACCTGCCATACGTATGTATATAGTTCGAAGAACTCAAACCGACGGAGACGAAAGGTTCTCGAGTGACACCCTCGTACCGGTAAGTGAAGCGTAGGGTGTCCGCCAAGTGGAGAGACGACAGCTCAAAACCGTGTGTTATAGAATTGCTTGAGGAACGCAAATGTACAGCAGTAGACCTGTAAATGACTGTAACCATAATGATACTGAAAACGCAATACAATACAATGTCCAGGGTGTTAATCCATATTTTGAAGGTCCTTTTTTAATAATTCTTTGTTTTAATATTTTCAATATATAATTCGTAATTATAGCAGCTATTGTTCGGGCTGTCAAACAATCTGGAGAGTATTTTTATAGAAGAGGAAGAAAACGAGCATACGGCTCATCTTCTGGTAAGTGAACACGACCGCCCATGAACATCTACAGCGCCAATGGAATTTCAGGAGCATTACCTGTTTTTAAACATTAAAACGGTTCTTTTCGTAAATGTCCCTAAGTCATTTAAAGCCGAAAATAGAAAATTCTAGATGAATCGCTTGGTAATGAACTGTCAAAAATCGAGATTATGATATAGAGATATTAGAACTCAAATTTGTGTCGCATAATATAGAATTCAGCAGCTGTAAATTATCCGAACAATTTCTAGAAGCACTTACTATAGTATATCAGATAGAAAATCCAAAGAGATACAACGTCTCGAAAATTTTGATAAAAGAAAACATTAAGAATTTGGTTACATGAGCCGCGGTTCATAAGATGTGGTCAAGTGAAAGGAATTAGTGTGGAAATGTGGAGTGCCCTGGCCCGGAGATGTATTCACATAACATAAACACTCACGCCTGTCACCCAGAGGGGTAGGCAGAGATTACGGACTTCCATTTGGCACGATCCTGACATACCTCTTTCGCCTCCTTTACATCCATATATCTACGCATACATGCTCGTCGGTTAAGGGTACTTCTAACGTGGCCCATTTTCAAAATATCGCCAATTTGGTCGACAAACTTTTTTCTAGTGCGTCCCTTCCCGACTCGGCCGTTCACATCTGCCATATAAATTTGCTTTGTCACTCTTTCATCATTCATTCTTTCTACGTGACCAAACCACCGAAGCATTTCTTTCTTAATCCTGGTCACAACATCATCTTGCATACCACATTTATCTCTTATCACGCAATTTCTCACCCTGTCATTCAGATTAAACCCTAGCATATTTCTTAAAGAACGCGTTTCTACAGCATTTATTCTACTTTCGTGCTTCTTCTGCCACACCCAGCTTTCACTACCATACATTAACGTAGGGACTAACACAGCATTATGAATTACCATACGTGCCTGTTTTGACACATTCTGGTTCTTCATAATAGAGTGTAGTGCCCCATTCACTCTATTCCCTGCAGATGTATTCACGTGAGGCCAAAAATGCCTTTAAAGTTTAAAGCGGTGGGCTGGCATGAAATACCATCTCGCTTTACAGGGTGCACCAAGCTTTTACTTTAGCCTACCCTTCCAAGTGACTGTAAAATAATTGTACGTCACTCAATATGTGAGCGCTTTAGATTCCGATACATGCTGAGTTGCTGAGACAATAGGGGGAGGGCCCACAAAAAGAAAAGTTACAAAAGTTTTCCTTTTAACCTGTCTTCTGAGAATTAAGCTCGTAGAGTACTCGTTACGATACTTCATACTCGTATCCAATAAATATTGCACACTATGGAATATAAATACAATAGCTATCTAGAAAAATTGTATCAATTTTTCAAATATTTTTGGAATAAAGCATGTCAAGATAAATACCAAAGATACTTTTAAAACTTTTGTCGATCTTTCTGTCCGTGTTTACACAAAAACTGCTGACTGGATGCTGCTGCTTGAACCGCTGTTAATGAACAAACAATATATATATGAAATGAGAAGCGCGATCTAATCGCTCTGAAAGAGATTTTTATCAATCTTAGACAGTGAACTGGTAACCAAATATGTAAGTACAGATATAATGGAATACTTAATTTACTGCAAATAAAGATTACCTATTTAAAAAGCATTTACGATTGTTTTATATTTAATTAATTTGGTTGGCTATCATTAAAAATTGAAAGTAGTGCATTTTGAAATGGCAACCAACTACGTTCATTTAACCGAACTCGATGACCACATAACTGTGACTGACCCGTCGGTCCTCACGCTGTACAGCCGAGTTAAAAGTTATTTTATTTAAGGCCTATTGCCAAACCCTCTCATACGTGTGCCTTATGGGTCAGATATACGCGGCGGGCATACAACACCCTACGTACACAATATAATAACGCTTTTAGATTGTTGCTGGGGCTCCCACGTTACTGTAGTGCATCAGGTATGTTTGTTGACGCCCACGTAGACAATTTTTCAACACTTATTCGCAAAAGAACTGCGTCACTGATGCACAGGGTTCGTGGGAGCGCCAACAGCATTCTTAACGTATTTAGTGAGAAACCCGAGTGTACTTTTTTGGCACTGGGTTCATGTCGTCCTCGGACAGGCACCCCAGGTATATGAACTAATTTATTACCTAATTTTACTTACATATATTTAAGACTTTCTCTTTGTATTTTTAACAAAAAGTATTGTATTTTATCATTATGGTAAGTTTTGTCGGTGGTTTGTTTAATATATAATTAAATCGGATATGATGTATGTGTAACGGTGAAATCGATTTGTGTTATTTTATTATTATTATTATTAAATTATTATTTTATTTTCGATATTATTATAAATACCTATGCATTTGATATAATTAACATTAGTAATGATTTATAATTTTAGTATTAGAATAGATGTTAATGAATGTTATTTTACCCTATGATCCTTGTTGATTTAAATAAATTAATAAATAAATAAATAAAATTAATTTTAACTCGAATAAATCGATCTGAACTCATTACTTGATCATCCCTAGAATGCAACACTGGCATAATTATACTAAATATATTTCACCGTACTTAATGTATTTTTTATTAATAATACTAAAAAATATTATAAAATTCATAACGAAAATACTCACAACACACCAAGATTTAATGATATGACGTATCTGTAAGTTGAAGTGTTGAACCATATACAAAGCTCGAAGAACCTACATCCGATGAGGAAGAAAGGGTTTCCAGTGGCAACCATGTACTGGCAAACGTAATGTAGACACAGTCAAGTGACAAGTGTCTCAGGGTCGTTATTTATTTTGTTTATTTTGTGATTAATCTTTAACAAGGCTTATGTTCAGTAATGGACTTATGATTGCTGTAATGATGATGATGATGATGACACTAAAATAACTGTCTGAGTTTTGGTAAATACAACAAGTATATCTTTATAGCATTAGTTGACAAACAAAGAAGGCTACAGAAACGTTGTCTTCTGAGGACTAAGATGGAATGCCCCACAGCCAGTAATTATACTGGCTTTCTATACTCTTCAGAACAGAACACAGTAGAATACTTTTTATACGTGGTAGAGCCACGTAGCTATATTATGGTTGCAGCACGATTGGGTCGACTCAACCGAGGAAGGACCACGCTCTCACAAAATACCAGCTTAAAATAGCCGCTTAATACTGTTGTGTTTCGTATGGTGAGTGTAGATAACCGAAGACCCTTTTTACTGGGAACGAGGCATTCCATCTTAGTCCTCAGGGGTGACAACGCATCTGCGTTTTGATTCTTAATCGAGGATAAATGTAGATGTCTATGAGCCACAGCATCCACTTATCATCAGGTGGACTGTGTGCTCGTTTGTCACCCTTATTCTATAAAAAAATAATTACTGCTGCTTAACAACAGAAATAGGTAAGAGGGTATCTTCCCAGGCGAACACCAAAAAATAAAAGGAATCAATCCACCTAGAAATATCACAACGTATCCAATTCCTCTGCATTTCACGAAAGCTATATAAGCTAAAATATTTTTTTGGCTATCAGTTTGATTATCACTGTATAAAATTCCTTTGTTTTGGGAAACTGTCAACTTACTATTGTCTATGCAGTTCGTGTTATAAACGCAACTGCAATTCACCCGGGCCCCGGCACAGCTGTTCTGTAATTATTCAGTAGGAATTGGTCCAAAGTCGAGGACAACAAAAGTCGCAATAAATTAAATGAGTGAAGTTAAAAGATAAATATTTAAAAATATAATTCTATCTTTCGTGTGGTGATTCACTGGTACCGAAGACTCAGTTTTACTGGTAACGAAGTTTTTAATCTCAGTCTTCAAGGGTGACAATGCACCTGTATTCTAATTTTTAATCAAGAATAGATGTAAATGTTTTAGGTTTACAACGTCAATTAACCATAAGGTGGACTGTGTGTTCTTACCCTTAAAAAAACCTAACCCTTATTATATTGAAAAAAATTTTAAACCTCATGAAACAAAAACTACTTTCCACAGTCATTCGAGAGTTAATTTTAATCTACGAAAAAGCTTAGTAAAATAATAATTAAAGTTTGATGTATTATTACTGTGTAGATGCATACAACATGGTATTCTAATTCGAATAAAGTTTTAGAAAAATTTGTGAGTTTTTACGAAAGTGAGATTTATATCTTCTGTCTCAATATATTATATGTATTCTAGTGTTTTTTTTTATTTTATAGGAGAGGGGGCAAACGAGCACACAGCTCACCTGATGGTCACTGATTACCGCCGCCCATGAACGGCTACAACACCAGGGGAATTGCAGATGCGTTGCCGGCCTTTTAAAAATGAGTAAGCTCTTACTTCAAATTAAAGCTCCACCTTAAGTGTCATATTTGCTATTATTCAAAATTAAATCTTATGCAATGCGAAAAAAGCGACAATATATAGTATTCCTGATGGAAGCGAAAACGAAATCGTTAGTTTTTCTTTACAGCTTTAAAAGCCTACTGCCACGCTTTGCAGTCAAGTTATTAACAGCAAATTTTATTGTTTTAAGTTATTACCAAGAAGATGCCGCTAACCTCCTGCTTCCTTTCACTCAGTCGCCTCTCACGACACCCGTGGAATGATATGGGTAGTAGATTATCTTACAACGCCACTACATATACCTTTTGAAGTAGTAATGTAATATTACGTATTTACCTATGAAATTGTCGTTTTTTATGAAATAAGTTAACATAATTTTTATATATTATTTTTTTATAGAAGAGGGGGCAAACGAGCATGCGGCACACATGATTGTAAGTGACTACCGCCGCCCATGAACAACCGCAACACCAGGGGAATTGCAGGTATGAGGACGCTCAAGGTCACTCAGCGAGCTATGGAGAGGACTATGCTCGGAGTTTCTTTGCGTCATAGACTCAGAAATGAGCATATCGGCAGTAAAACCGGAGTGACTGACATAGCCCAACGGATTAGTAAGCTGAAGTGGCAATGGGCTGGCCATAAAGCTCGAAAAACCGATAACTGATGGGGAAGAAAGGTTCTCGAGTGGCAGTCTCGTACCGGTAGGCGTAGTGTAGGGTGATCCTCCACTAGATGGAGTGACGACCTGGTAAGATATGCAGGAAGTCGATGGATGCAGGTGGCTCAGGACCGTGCTTTGCGGCATTACTTGGGGGAGGCCTATGTTCAGCAGTGGACTTGTGAAGGGCTGTAATGATGATGATGATGATGATGCCAGCCTTTTAGAAAGGAGTAAGCTCTATTAACACTTAAACTTTCCTCGGTCACGTTTTAAATGCAATATTCCGTACAAAGTGACTGACACGGCAGTCAAAAGCTTAACTAAAGTAGTCACCCATGCAATCGTTACATCTGTGCCAACGCGGTGGCAGTTTATTGATTTTCAAGAAACCAGCTGGACAGGAGGCAACAAATTCTTCAAAAGCTTTTTGTACTGCCTCTCGGTTATTGAATTTTTTCCCGCCAAAAAATTATCCAAATTATGCAAAAAGGTGAATTCCATAGGCGGTAAGTCCAGAGTGAGTACGACGGATAACGGAGAGCCTCCATCCCAAGCTGTATAACTTGGAGACTGTCTGTTGTGCAGTATGAGGTCGCGTGTTGTCGTGCAGGAACAGCGTGGAAGAGTGATTAACTTTTCTAGAGGTAAATTTTCGTTTAGGGTATAGCTTACTGAACCAAGCATTGTTTGAGGTGCTGAACCAGGATCCACCCACTTATTGAACGCTTGTGATTATCAAACAGAATCCAATTTTCGTCGCAGGTAACGATGCGATTCAAAATTCCTTTGATCCTGTGCCTGCTGAGCAGTACAAGGCACGTCTCGACCCGTAGGCACTTTGCACTGACGATCATTGAGTTCATGGGGCACCCATTTGTCCAGCTTTTTTACATGTCCAATATGACGCAGATGGACCAATATTGTTTTGAAGCTAACTTCGGTGTTAGCTTGCTGCTGCTAATTCAGCTGTAGATTGAGTATCATCATCATCAGCTTCCGCAATCGCCTTTAATTCGTTATTGTCGACTTAAGTTTACGGACGACCACGAGGTTCACTTTTAAGGGCAAAATTTCCAGAAAGCGGGCAAACCAATAAAAGGCGATGCGTTTCTTTGTAATATTACTCCCTATACGTCGTTGATGTCGCGTGCCGCCTGTGCCGCGTTGCTGCCGCGTACTCCATAATTACTAAAGTTTTTAACGTATTCATGATGACGAAAATGATTCAAATGTGATGAAAACATAACACTAATCAGTAAACAAATGACGAATTAAAAAAAATCCATGTTTTTAAAATAACATTAATTTGAAATTAGAATTCTAAGCCAAACGATAATTATTTTGATTTGAAACGGCCAGTACTGCAGAAAGACAATTTAATAGGTAAAGATATTTTATATCGAAAGGTATGTAAAATATGTTATATATCGAAACGTATGTAAAATATGTTAAAAGGTTATTTCTAAGTTTGTAAAGATATACATACGAATGAGATTTATACACAAAGATAAGTATAAGAGCAGAAAGTTATATTTCAAAATAGATAATCTTGTAACTTCAGCCTCAAGTTAATAAATACACCATCCAATCTAGTTACCGAACATTTATGTAAAACTACGTTAACTCGTTCATGTCACCCTAGTACGGATTTGCGTTACATGTTATCGACTTACATGTGTTCGACCGAAAATTTTCGGAAATCGGATCACGAAGTCTGGCTCTTACCTAAAATAGCGCTTGCTCAACTCGATAACAATATTTCGCCATGTTTATACTAGTACCTGGATGACCAAGCTTTACTCGGTTTTTTTTTGAAATTACATTTAGATACAAATTACATACCGATGAAACATGAATAATATTCTCATCTTATTGACATAATAGAAAAAAACTGAACTGGTTATTTGAATAAAAAATCATGAGTGCAATTAGTTTAGTTAAAATTTTAGTATTTTTAAAAAATACTAAATCGAAATAATAAATTTTCTCACAAAATAAGGGAACTTGAAAAAAAAGGAAAAAATTTTGACAGAAAACAGGACGCGAATAAAGTCCTGCGAATAAAGAGCTATTACGATCATTAACACACTGTCAAAATTCACCTTCTTATATTGTAAGCAGTTTTTCACTGCCTGAAAACACGGACAAAAAGATTTTTCAAAATCGTTGGAACCGTTTCCGAGATTCCGATTATATATATATATATATATATATATATATATATATATATATATATATATATATATATATATATATAACAAAAAAAAAACGATTGACTGAAATGATTCAATACGTTTTCTTGCAATACCTATCTATTTTTGTATAAGAATTATGTTATTCCTTTCTATATTAAAGTAGCGGTGATAGAATATTCACTATCACGTATCAATAAGACGTAATAGACGACAGAGGGTACAACGAGAGATATGGACGCAGCGTCTACTTAATACCAACAAAAAAAATGGTTTTGGAAACTTCATTAAGCCATTCCGCCAAGGAAGCCTATTTTCAGCGGTATGTTTTAATAGTCCATAATGCATTACCATTACAGTATATTAAAAGTATACTTAACTAACTACCTATTAGGTTATAGTTTTATATTTTCTTGAAACTAGAATTATTTTATTTCTGCTTATTACTTTCATAATTTTTCTTCCTGCAAGCTACGATTGGCATATTTATACACGCATGATCTACATCGAAGTCGCATGTCATAAAAAACTCAGCTCGTTCCGAAACTCAAAAGCACCCCACAACGTGAGTGTTAATGCTAGCATAACCTTATATGGCGAACATTATGAAAGCGATAAAACGGTTCTCTAGTTTTTATTTTTATTAATGTATTAAATATATAAAAGAGCATATATGGATCATCATCATCATCATTACAGCCCTTCACAAGTCCACTGCTGAATATAGGCCTCCCCCAAGGTATGCCACAAAGCACGGTCCTGAGCCACCTGCATCCATCGACTTCCTGCATATCTTACCAGGTCGTCACTCCATCTAGTGGGGGGTCGCCCTACACTTCGCCTACCTGTACGAGGCTGCCACTCGAGAACCTTTTTTCCCCAATACCATATCACCCGGTACAATAGCATCCGGTAGGTGGCGCTGGTGTCGAGATCCAGGAATCAGCCGAACGAAACCTACGTGAATAGATAGTATATAAGAAATAAAGATAGAATATATGTTATATTTTTACTTGACTGCCTCGTTGGTCTAGTGGTTGTAGTAGTGCGACTGATGATCATGAGGTCCTGGGTTCGAATCCCACGTCGGGCCAAAAAATCAAGTATTGAGTTTTTCTGTCAAGATATTCTCAGTAGCTGCCCGAAGTCAGGAAGTTGGTGGTGTCTCACCCCCGTGCCTCGGAAAGCACGTAAAGACGGTGGTCCTGCGCCTGATCTCTCTCCCGGTCGTGTCCGTTTACTGTCTTGTCGGATTACGAGAGTGAAGGAATAGAGAGTGTACCTGTGATTGCGCATACACTTGGGCACTATAATCCTGTCCTGCGCCGATGGCTAGCCTCCGTTGAGGCAGGCCGCCGTGGCCGATATTCGGTCAGGAGGACATTATTATTATTATTATTATTATATTTTTACTTAATATAAGCCAGTTCTCGATTACAATTCCACCTGGCAGAAGGTAGTGATATTAAAACACTAGACGGTAAATCGCACTCTCTTAGCGTAACGCAAGCCTTTACACTCTTGCCTTGAAGACGCCCTGGTTGTAATCGGATGGAAAAACAGACGTTGATAGATTATTCTACTCCATTGTTGTACCTACTACGAAAGAATAAGCAAACCATGTAGTTCAATTGCATGGAACATCTACAACAAAGGGGCCGCCTGAAATTTATATAACAAGTGTGACAAACTAGTACAGAGGCTACTTGATGGTAAGTGGTTACTGTGGCCTAGAGACATCTACATGTATCCTCGATTACAAATCAAAATGCAGATGCGCTGTCACCCGTGAGGACCAAAAGCGAATGCCGCGAATGAAAAAAGGGCCTCCGGTTCTCTACATTCGCCATACGAAACTCAACATCGAAAAGCTGCTATTTTACGCTGTTATTCTTTAAGAGCATGGTCCTTCCCCTGTCCTACTCGTACTACAACTATGACTCTACCATGTAACAAATATAAAATAATATTGCCCTACTTGCAATTAACAATGTCATTAGTGCCGGCGGGAATCGAACTCGATTTGCTCGTATATACTATAAGATTTATATAGTAATACTGTGCAAACGCAGTTCTTAAATCCTAAAACCATATTATTATTTCTCAATACATTTGTATTACACCAAATTATCTATTCACAATGAAAATTCTCGTAGAAGTTAGTTAACATTCAAATAACTTAATGTAAAAGTTGGTTTAAAACCTCATTTAAAATTCGAACCAAATAACGGTTTCAAACAGTTACGAGTTTCAACATTTCTACTCTAACTTTTTAAATTCTATCTTAATGATTGGATATTACAAAAGTAAGGCTTTACGTCCTGCGCAATTTAACTATCTGAGTTAAGAAACCAGTGAAACAAAGTGTTCCTTTGATGAATTTTACAACCGCTACTGTTATAGACTATTAACGTCCACTGCTGAACCCCCTCTATAGATTGCCTCATAGGGGTGATATTTGCCATAGTTGCCACGCTTTATTTTAGTCATTATTAGGAAGGCGCTGCTGCCTATCTCCTGAATTATTTCCTGTGGCCTTCCGAGTACGATACATGGAATGATATGGGATAGTTGTGTGATATCATTTATGTGGTATGATTCTTATACCGCTAGATAATCCATTGAAGAAAGAAAATCCAATAAACCATTTCGTAGCTGCGCGTCGTAAGAGGTAACTATGGAAAAGAACACAAAGACCTTAAGATCTCCAATAGAACGTGGTACTTTCTCGTAAATGCTCTCGCATGTACTATGTTAACTACCCAGACCAGTGATTGGAACCACCGTCCAAGGAACGAGACAGTGTCGTAAGGTACTTAAGGCCTATCGCTGCGGTAAAATAGTCAGTAGAAAACCCAACCGCCAAGCATCCAGATGGTGTGGATGATACCGTAAGTTTTTCACGGTGTGCGTTGGTTGACTTTCGCGGCTTTGAATAATCCGCCTCCTAAATTGAAAGTCCGCTTGATAATAGTGGTAATTATGGCAAAGCATTCCATCTTAGTCCTCAGGGGTGACAACGCATCTGCATTTTGATTCTTAATCGAGGCTAAATTTGGGTGCCTATGGGCCACAGCATCCACTTACCATCAGGTGGACTGTGTGCTCCTTTGTCATCCTAATTCTATAAAAAAGTCGTTATTACGAAAAGACAGGTCCATGTCCATGTCCAGTGACCTGTAACGGGCTAGTAAAAGAAATTTGGAATAAAACGAGTCATAAATACTTGTATGCCTTCACTCATGGTGGCACAGGCTTAGTATTAACGCAACCTGTGTCACCATGTGTTAAGGTGTAGTGTTATACCGAATTGTAATATACAATGATTATTCCTAATTTTTTTCTTCTCTTAAAAAACGTTACCTCCACACTAGAATATTCTACTGTATCGTGAGGGCAGTTTACAGTGATTATTTATACAAATATTTGTTCCGTGCGGGATTCGAACCCGCGGCCCTCAGCGCTGGTACTCATTGTTTAGCTACTGCGCCACAGAACCAATACATTAACGGATAAAGATAAATATTTTTCTTATATATAATAACATACATATAAAATTCTATAATATTAACACTGACGGTAAACCGACACGAACACAGATCGGGTGCGGGACCAGTTAGCAGAGTGTTCCCAGAGGAGTATTGCTTGAACTATAAATAAAGAAATAAAGAAACTTGTGGTATATGAATCATGAGAGCGTTGTTGTCTAAAATTGTCATTTTTGTAGCTTGCATACATATATTAAATCATAATATTAATTTATAATATTAGTAATGCGAGGCGCAGGCTTCAAAGTATAGTACTTTGGAGTTGGCAAAAGTCGTCCCATACCTGCAATGTCATTATGTTACTCTGGTAGAAATCATGATTGGTTTCTTTTATATATTTTTATTAAATTTAACAAGTACGCTTACAATTTACATAATATTATGATATAATCACGAAAATATACACATTTTTTATGCTCTCTGATATGTAAATCAATAATCAGTGTACATAACATTCACAGATTGAGTTGTGCAATTTTGGGTTAATTTGGAGAAGAAATATATAACATCAAATCAATACAACTCAATTAAAAACTTTTTAAGTAAATTATGTACTTAAATTAGGAAAATCTAAAGAAGAAAAAAACGGGTTTACTTATTAAGAGGAAACATGGTAGATATTATACTCTCTTCAGGAATATGTATGTTTTTAATTAAAGTATAAGATAAATTCTATTCCAAATATAATTTGTATCAGGAACTCGACGATAAATCATTTGTAAGTTTAATTTTGAAAGCAATATAAGAGTCGTGATATATGTCAATGCCAGCTATTATTTTGAGAAAATTCGTTATATTTGCCACATATAGGTACGCACAATAGGAGCGTGATTCCCGAGATGAGTTTTCGTAGTGATGTTTGGCGTTAGTCTTCATTAGCTGTGTTTAGCAGAAAAAAGCGCTAGGAAGCGCTTACTAGCGCTGAAAAACAAACTATACAGTTTTCGACCAGGACACGTTTGCCAACTCCAGTAGCGCTGACACAATCCGCCATATTGCCTAATTATTTTGTTTGTTTTGAAGTAGAGTTTATGAGTTGTTTTGTGCAATTAGTTTCAAGTAATATTAAAATAAATAATAATGTCAGTCCAAATATATTATTCATGATTGGTAAGTTTTTAATATTAATACTTTACCAACATATATTTAAATTAGGTTAGTTTCCTCGGATAAAGCTAACTTAGCGTCCTAGAGGAAAATAACTATTTACCATTAGACAGCGCTTACAGCCTGGCCACGGGACATTCGCCGTAGCGAAAATTCGCGCGGCGCTAACGGCGAGGCGTCTAGCGACTAAAGCAAATGTATAGAAATGTACGGACCATGGCACGCGTAGCGGCGAGTGGCGACGCGACTGGCGAAATTTACCGGGCGAATCGCGCGGGCGACTGGCGGCGCGGCGGGCGAATGAAACAAATGTATGAATCAGTACGGTGCAAGCCACGAAGTCGGGCGGCAATCGCGGCAGCAGACCCGGCGAATAGTATAGGAACAAAATATTTTAGTTGTTTTCGCCACGAAAAAATGAATACCGAAATACTTATTGCCGAGATTCTTGCTAGACCAGCTATTTGGAAGTCTAGCCACCCACACCATAAATTAAAACACGTAGTTAAAAGATTGTGGGAAGAAATAAAAATAAAATTTTCAGAATAAGGTAATAAGCTTTTTTTTATTCATAGGTATAATTAGTTAATAGGTTACAAAGTAGTCTTTGAAGTGATTTCTTATGTCTACAGCTTGTAACGTTGCTCGATTATTCCGCCGAGACGTTATAACTTGATTAGATGTAGATCTAGAACTCATGTACCGTCTAAAATCGGGATCACTATTTCCATCTTTTTCTCTTACAATATTTTGTAGAAGAATTTTTTTATGTTTCGATTGCTTTGAGGAAATTTCGCCATTATTAATTATACCATACGCACACTCAATTGTCACTCGTGCTCTTGACAAACTTTTATTAAAAATTCTTTTCGAATCATCTAAAGCACTGGACGGAAAGGGTCGCATAAGATACGTTTTTAGTGGATAGGCTTCGTCGCTAACTAGGACGTGTGGCAATAAAATATTTGACCCAGGTAATGTTCTTGGCGGTGGAATATTAAATTGATTGTTAGTAAGCAATTGATTTAATTTTGAAAAATGAAATGTGCCCCCGTCACTTTGTTTTCCTTTTCCACCAATCTCAATCACAGAAAATTTATAATCTGCATCAGAAACGGCTTGTAGGACTAATGAATTTTCTTTTTTGTAATTATAGTATTGGCTACCGCTCCGTGGTGGCTTCTGTATGCGAAAATGTTTTCCATCTAGAGAAAAACATGTCTGAAATTTTACTTAAATCTTCACTTGTTAGTTTTGGTGACATATGCTGAATAACCAACTTTTTCCGAATTGCCTTTAAAGTTTGGTATATTTTTTTGGCGACAGTGCTTCGGCCTAGGGAGTATGAATGAGCCAGAGATTTAAAAGATATCCCAACAGAGAGAAATCTGAAACAAAAAAACATTTTCTCTTTATGTACCTACACGTTTGCTCTTTTGCTGCGTGCGTTTATATTTAAAAAAAATTGAAGAGCATAACTTATATGTTATACTAGACGTCACCCTTAATTTTATAGTCTTCGTTTACCATAAAACCTTCTTAAATTGTAATGAAATAACAACAATTGAATAAATCAATCTTCTTTATTACTTAGTAATAATTCAATATTCATTACAATATTATTTCAATAATTGCTATAATATGTATGTAAGTACATTAAAATGTAAAGAAATGGTAAAATCTTAAAAGCCTAACAAAAGCCGGACACCGTTTTATTTGGCTGGACACGCAACCAAAAGCCTGACTTTGTCCTGCTTTATTCGGACGCCTGGCAACCCTACCTCTATGCAAAAATCAGGTCTATCCGTTGCTCCGTTGCAGCGTCGTGAAGGAAAGACAAACAAACAAACACACTTTAACATTTATAATATTAGTTAGGATTTAAATTAAACAAATTTTGCAGTAAGTGATCTCAAAAAAGAAATGGAAGAACCTGAGGGACACATATAGTAAAGAATTAAAGAAAATACCTAAATCCCGGTCGGGTGATTCATCTTCGAATTATGAATCAGCCTGGAAATACTTCACGCTACTAGGATTTTTGCAAGATGAATACATGCCTTTAACTTCCGAATCAAACTTAGATGTAGGGGACAGTGAAATAATCGATTTCGGAGACGATGATGATATATCTGTTGAAGTTTTAAATGAAGTAAGGTAACCACCTTCTCCTACTCGTACATCTTCAAGTTCGAAAAAAAAGCGACAAAATATACAAGATGTTCGAGCTGAATATTTAGAGATTAAGAAAAAAAATTAAAAATATTAGAAAACGATATCTCTAAAAATATACATGTTGACAGTGAAAAAAAAACAGATGATTACTATTTTTTAATGAGTATTTTGCCCGAAATGGAAAAACTGCCTACTATACAAAAAATCATGTTGAGAAATAAAATAAATCAGGCTCTTTTATACGAACTAACTTATGGGCGATATGGTTACCCTTCTCAACCAATCCAACTAAATAATTTTAATAACGAATAGAGTACCTACACAATTAATACAGTTTAACTGGTTATAATAATTCATAATAATGATTGAAATAGAAAAGTCTGATCAAAAAGTTAAAAATTATTTTATTTTAGTTGTACGAATAATTAATGCCATATAATTTAGTATAGTTCAATAAATAACATAATTGTCTAAAAGTATTTTCATTTCATGCAATCGACACTAACATCATAAAGAGGAAAGATTTGTTTTTCTTTTGTATGTTTATAACTAATAAACTCTAAAACTACTAGATTGATTTCAAAAATTATTTCACAATAGAATGTTACATTAACCCTAATTAAAATAGGCCCGGCATGCGAAGCCGGGATGGACCGCTAGTATTAATATATGTAAACATACCTTAATGTCAAAAACAATTTTTCAGCAGCGCTTAAAATTCTATCCGCATTTACTGTTTTTTCCAATTCCGGTTGAATATTGACAAGAATATAATCGAAGGTTCCGACATTCATTCTTGTATATTCGAAAATTTTTTCTGGGTACATTCTGTATTTCTCGTACTTCTTGTGGAATTCTCCATCCTTAACCCGATTCCTATTCAAACAATGTACTCCACAATCTCTTCCAAATAATATGTCTTAAACCAAAAATCGATTACTTTCTAAACATTGTAGAGATATCTTTGATAATGACATTTCGCTCTCGGTCTATCTGGTCGCGGCGGCGAACGTGACTGCCCGTGGCTTACAAACCGCGCCGCGCGAATTTTCGCCCCGCCTGTCGCTTCGCCGTTCGCGCCGCCGATCCCCGTGGCCAGGCCGTTACAGCTTAGCGATCGCCATTTTGGTTACAAGCACTTCCTAGTGCTTTTTTCTGCTAAACACAGCCAATGTATAGTATAAATATATCAATATCGTTGACCGTGTAGTGGTGATGTAAGATTTAACAGCGTCTTCCAATTCCAAACTTCTTAAAATATCCTCCTAAGAGCCGATTTACACTTCGACAATTACAGTAGCGAGTTTAGTTACAGTGCAGTTGACAGTAAACTGTTGAGTGGGCAGTAACGTTCAAAGAGCCGATATACACTTCGACAAGTACAGTAGCTAGTTTAGTTACAGGGCAGTTGACAGTAAACTGTGGCGAGTTTAATTAAAAAAGTACAATTTTATATTTTTAGTGTCGAACGCGAACACATTGCGTCCTGTCAACTTATGCACTGAACTAAACTCGCTCGTTCACACTAGCGGCGAGTTTAGTTGCGGGTGTCGGGAGACGCACGGGAGGACATCACTTTGAACTTAACTCGCCGAAAAATAAACCAGCAAGCTATCCTGTTCAACGTAATTGTTTACTTGTCACTTAGCTCACTAATTGCCGTTCAAACGAGAATTTCTGCTTAACTCGCCAGGTTCGCAATTTAACTCGCTACTGTACTTTTCAAAGTGTATAGCGGTCTTAAGAGGCAGTCTATCGGGAGGCCATATTTAGCAGTAGATTTTGATAGGCTATTAGGAATAAATGGATCACTCAATATCATACTTTGTAAAGTGGAGCGTAAAGAGGATTTGCCTTAAGAGTCATGCTTGGCATGCGGTTCAACGATTATAATACCTGACTTTTTGCGCCTTTGATGCTCCCTTTTTCACCGATATTGGTTTTTACTATACACTATATTTTAGTAAGTGAGAGTAATATAAGGTAATATAATACGGTTATATACACAGTTACAGTTAATACGGTCACTTTCTTATAAATCAAAAACTGCAGCCTTTTTCGAATAGATGGCTTTGTGATACGATAACTCTTTATCGGTCAATCAAATAATAAGGAGTCAAAAAGGCGCTACGTTATCGACATCATTTTAACAGTTGACATAATAGTAAATAGTAAATAGTTTAGTCGATTTTAGTATGGTGTAGTGTAGTTAGTTTTTTAATTAGATTTTTCGGTGTGTTACTATTTATTGCCAAAATTTATTTGCTATTTTTTTATATTTTTTTATATAGTTATATTACACTACTTTGTATTTTTTTCTGTCCTTCGTATAGTTTTGGTTTTATAGGAAGGCACAGTTTAAGGTGACCATGTTACCCTCACGTACCTTATTTTATTTTTGCACGGGGATCAAAGATTGTTATACTGCTATTCAATAATGTGATTATACTTAGATATATACATTTTTTACAGAATAAACGTAACAAACGAGCACATATTTCACCCGATTGTAAATGAATGCTGTGGCCATAGACATCTACATCTATCACCGATAAAGAATCAAAATGCTGATGCGTTGTTACCCCTGAGGACTACGACGGAATGCCTTGTTTGTAGTAGAAAGGGTCTCCGGTTCTCTACACTCACCGTACGAAACACAGCAGCATTAAGCTGTTATTTTACGTTCGTATTCCGTGAGAGCGTGGTCCTCCCCGGTCAATCCGACCCATTCGTGCTTTAACTATAAAATACCTGCAGCATGGCTCTACTACGTATAAAACATATTAATATAGTGACATATAATAGGAATAGGCGAAATAATAAAAAAATTATAACCAATCATCAATACCTGTAACGACCCTTAATAGCATAGTCATATGTTGTTGATTGGGGATATTTAGAATGTATTACAATGTGGTCTTTAGATATAATATTACAAATGGCTAATAACTTGTCATACTCTAACGTGACGTATCTAAGATTTTGCTATGGGGACACGCGACTGACACTGAAATTATATTTATTTTACAGAAGAGGGCCATTAGAGCAATATATAATTTAAAACCAAAAGAGTCACTGAGACAAAAATTTAAGGAAATGAATATATTAACTCTGGCCTCCCAATACATTTATGAAAATGTAATGTACGTACACAAAAGTAAAAGTAGTTTTGCGAAAATAAGTGATATTCATTCTGTAAATACTGGGAACAGATACAAGCTAGTAGTACCAGTTACTCGACTCCACCGTCAGTAATTCATTCTTGGGGTGATGTATACGCTTTTACTACAAAATCCCAAAAAATATACAAAGTTTGACCTGCACAAAGTATAAAAACTTTATTTAACTATGTTTATGTAAAAAGGGTTATTTGTAATAAATTTTAATTTATTCGTATTAAATTTATTAAGGAATTTATGGATGATAATAATGGGAAGGGTGATCGCTGCCAAGCTATTTCTAATTTGTTATGTGTTGTTAATTGTAACATACATAATTGAAATCTGTTATTTTTTTAAAAGCCCGCTGAGTTTCTTGTTGGTTCTTCCCAGGAGCTTTTTCCTAGCCAGTGGTAAATTAAAAAAGTGACTTTCAATAAGTATTGTTTAGAATCTACATATATTGAATAAAAATATTTATGTTTCTGTTACATTAGTTGTTTGCAGGTGCTTTAAGCGGCATTTCTTCTTTTATAAGTGGTCTGAAACGATGGCTGATGAAACGTAGATTTGTTGTGTACCTCATTTATGAAGACAAAGAACGATAGTCCGGATTTTGTAACTTGTAAAATGAATTAGGTACTAGAGTTTTCGTTATCTGTTTTCATTATTTCTGATTTGATTATATTGGAACAGTACTGATAAACCCTCCTATGATAAAGGACGTAAGCAAAAGCTACTATCGAGTCTAGCTACGAGATCATATAGTATGCAAGGTCGTGTTCTCAACTACTGCGGTGATCAGGATGGATACAAAGAAAGCTGTGGTGGGCATTAAAAAATGGAAACGGCTATACTATTTGCAATAACAACTGTCTTACTCTGCCTCTATTGAGACATCAACGTACATACATAACCGACGTTTTAAAATTATCGAGAACACAATGTTATACGTGGTAGAGTCACGCTAAAGCTATATTATGGTTGTAGCACGAATGGGTCGAACCGGGAAAGGACCACAATCTCACAGAGTACCAGCGTAAAATAGCGGCTTAATACTACTGTGTTTCGTGTGGTGAGTGTAGAGATCCAGAGACCTTTTTCTACCGGAAACGAGGCATTCCATCTTAATCCTAAGGGGTAACAACACATCGGCCTTTTGATTATAAATTGAAGATAAATCTAGATGTCTATGGGCCAAAGCATACATTTACCATCATTATTGTATATAAAAAAACACTGCATGTGGCAGCTGCGGTCTTGCTCGCTTGTTTCATCTAAAGCACTTTATAGTTTCGTCCGCGAGCGTTATTAGTTCCTATCCGTATCGAAAATTCTCTGACTGAGAGAAGAGTTTTTCTTTTTTTGCGTTGACCAAACTTAACATAGCGAGCGCCACCGTCGTTTCTGCGATTATCTGCCTCATTCCCGCGCCTCACTTGCTCGAGCAAGCCACGGCATGTGTGTATAGTTTTTAAGGCTTATACACTTGAGTTGTCTCTTATGATGTGACGCTTGTTCCACCTATCATTCAGTACTGGAATAGTCCCAAATTCGTGGAAGCTGACCAACGTGCAGCCTATCTCAAAAGAAGGCAGCCAATTATCGGCCATACATACATAAATACATAAACACTCACGCCTGTCACCCAGAGGGGTAGGCAGAGACTACAGACTTCCATTTAGCACGATCCTAACATACCTTTCTCGCCTCTTCCACATCCATATACCTACGCATACATGCTCGTCGGTTAAGGGTACTCTTAATTTGGCCCATTTTTAGTATATCGCCAATTTGGTCCACAAACTTCCGCCTAGGACGTCCCTTTCCGACTCTTCCATTCACTTCTGCAACATATATTTGCTTTGTCAGTCTTTCCGCATTCATTCTTTCTACATGACCAAACCACCGAAGCATTCCTTTCTTAATCCTGGTCACCGCATCATCTTGCAAACCACACTCTTCTTTTATCACACAGTTTCTCACCCTGTCACTCAGATTCAGCCCTAACATACTCCTTAGCGACCGCATTTTTACTGCATTTATTCTACTCTCGTGCTTCTTCTGCCACACCCAACTTTCACTACCATACGTTAAAGTAGGGACTAATACAGCACTGTGAATTGCCATACGTGCCTTTTTTTGAATTATCGGCCAATCTCAATTAAACCATACTCTGCAAGATTATTCAGCGTATATTGAACGCTCGCTTCCTCCAATCCTCGGGTCAGTTGGGGTCAAATCCAGTCAGAAAGAGAAATTATGGTTGAGGGAGTGATTTTCACACTACAGGCTGTCTCTTGTAAAACTCAGCGCCTCAAAAACATAAGCGTTACTGTTCACTCCAAAAAGAAGCCAGCTCACCTTGGCTCCTTCTTTACGAAATTTATCACTGGAATACACCGACCGATTTCAGTAGTTGGGAGTTAACACATCCTGAAACCTGAACTTTGGGCGGTTCATTGAGTCCAAGGCGAAAGCAGCTGCAAGAAAGCTAGGAGTACTTCCAAAGGTGCGTCGTACTTCACGTAGGGACAGCTTCTTACTTTATATAAAGTGCTAGTCCGGTCGTGCATGAAGTACTGCTGCGATATATGGGCTGGTGCTACAAAACCACCTAGCATCTTTAGTTAATGGAAAGGCATACTAGAAGGCTTATTGATGACCTAAATCTGGTTAAAACTAATCTTACCAGCCTCGAACACAGGAGCAGAGTAGTCAGCCTTTTAATTTTCTACAAAATGCATTTCGGAGAGCGTGCGCAAGAATTGCATAATTTAATTCCTCTTTCTTCCTTCCACCATCGGACAACCAGACGTTCGGCCAGTCCAACCTTTGATTGTTGACTGACCACGCATTCGAACCAAACGGTTTACTACATCCTTCGCCATGCACAGCATAGGAGTGAAATAAATTGCCAGCATCTGTCTTTACATACGATTACAATGTGGGTGTCTTCAAAAGCGCTTAGGTTTTTGTTAAGTCAGTGCACTTCACTGTCTTAGGCTACATCACCACTTACCACCGGGTGGGATTGTAGGTAAGTGCTGGCTTGGATATTAAAAAAACAGTCCGGCTTATCTGGCTGGTCCATTTGAATATCTGGTTTTAGTATCTGGCAACAAGCAATGCCACAGGAAACCGACTAATAGTTGACACTGATATATTTTTTATTTAGGTACACAATACAACGAAAACAAGACAAAAAGATAGTCAACCACTTTCCCAACAGATTTACCTAATCGCACTGTAGGCAATCCACAAGCAAGTGTTGCTTAACTAATCTCTACGGTATCTCAGTACAAAAGAAAAGTAAGACAAGGAAAACTCATTTTGCCGCACAGTATGAAGTTCAAAGGTTTCCTCAAGTGCTTTACAATTGGTTACGATAAAAATAGCAGTAAATCAATATAAAGTACCCAGAACAAGAACATATTTACTTTCTTTCTTCACAGTTTTTCTTTCGCTGTACGATAATTGATATTGGCATCTAATAAGACAATTTATAGGCAGTTGTTTTTCCACCATTACTTACTAAGTCCGACTCGTAATATTTTTTTAAATAAGCTTTAAAAAAAATTGATTTTTTTAACAAAACTGTAAACCAACTTCAATTTAACTTTATACCTGTTTGAAATTTATATAGAACCACTGTGTTATTATATTAGAATGAAAGTAATATTAATAATAATTTTAATTCAGATACAAGCTCCATACTTTGTTGGTAATAAATAATATAAACTTAAAATAAATGTTAGTAAATATACAACTAAAAAACAACAATGCTTATTTTAAATTAAACATAACACCTCTGGACCCCATATGCACAGTATTCCAGTGCCGCACAACCGGACAATCAAACCTTCCTAATATAGTACATAGGAGTCCGTTGGCACGTTGGTTGTCCGTTGACATGTCTGGCACGCGTCGCATCAGGGAGGCCACTCTCTTCTGCACATTAGTATCAAAGCTAGCCTCAAGAGTCCGTGTTAGCCTCAACAAACATACCTGATGCGCTGCAATATCGAGACAGCCCCATCAGCATCCTAGTCATTATTGTACTGAACTCGTAGAGCATATACAGATCTGCGAGTATAATTGACCCACATATTGCAGATGTAAAATGCGATCATTAAGAAGTATGTTAATTGTGACTGATGATGCCATTTGATGCCTACTTAGGTATTCATGAAAATTAAACCATTATTGCTCATGCCTAAAATGAACAACAGAAGAACATTTTCATATTCATACGTGGAAGAGCCCTGCTACAGCTACATCAGTAATATGGTTCTAGCACGAATAGTTCTACTCGACCGGGGAAGGACCACGCTCTCACAGAATACCAGCATGAAATAGTAGCTTAACGCTGCTTTATTTCGTATGGTGAGTGTAAAGAACTGGAGACCCTTTTTACTGAAAACGAGGCATTCCATCCTAGTCCTCAGGGGTGACAACGCATCTGCATTTTGATTCGTAAACCGCAGCAACCATTTACCATCAGGTGGACTGTGTGCTAGTTTGTCACCCTATCTTACAAAAAAATATAGAATGTTGTTTGGAATCCAAACAAATGAATTTAGTAATCTAACAAAAACATAATCTTTTTACTGTTCGTATACCTACTTTAGAAAATCTTGTTATAACTTGTTAAAACTTCTATTATGTTCTTACCTCAAATCTCTCTCAAGATAATGCGCACGTTTCTTCAATTTTCCTCTTGGTTTATATGACAGCAACTTTATCATTTTGGCGCCATAAAATTATTTGCAACACCGACGAAAAATGTCTGAGGCCTGATTTTGTTTAGTCTTTCTAACACAAACGAATTTACGTTGCCATGTAGTGGATCAGACATTTTGTATTAGTTAATAAATATTGGATATAAGTTCATAATTCTATTCCCAATTTCCTAATTCTGTGTATATCTAATCTTATTAACTAATACATTTTGTCCAACCACTATAGCCAAATTCTTCGCTTCTTCATCTCTTTATTAATATCTGCATAGAGTTTAAGAGTACTGAACATAGATCTCTTCCGCAATGAATAAAAATTACCAAAATCGCTACGTTTAAAAAGCTCACCCGATTATCTATAGCAATTCCAAATATTCCGCTCTCCTTTAGCGCTGCAGTTGCAGGTTCTTTTAACTTGTGGCGCTGTCGTCGCGCAACAACACATCGAAGCCTAAATCGCGCTATCAAAGTTACAAAGTAAAACAGTATATATAGAATAGCTTCAAACTAATTTACGAACCGTTGGCCGCTCCGCGGGCAGAACACCTTTCCCGGCGCGAGATCTCCCCTTTTCCTTCCACGGCCACAAACTGTTATAAGTCAGTTCTTCACTACAGTCCCACCAGGTGGTAAGTAGTGATATAGCCAAAGATACTAAAACTCACTGACTTAACAAAAGACGAATAAGTCTTACATTGTAATCTTAGATTTTTAGAACACCTTGTTATTCTATTTTATTAGATTACTAGTCTAATAAAATAGAATAACAAGGTGCTGAGACCCACCAAGTGATTGTCTGATGGATGAAGAGGCAGGAAGGAATTAAACCATGTAGTTCCAGTACACACTCTTCGAAATTTATCCTAAACAACATCGAAAAGCTGGCTGTTCAAGACTTACATATTTTGCTTTCAACCTATCAGAAGTAACCAAAAATTTCTGGATATTTCACACCTGACAATCACCCAATTAAGGAGCAAATGGGACGTTATAACTTTTTCAAGGTAAAGGCACTGTCATTACACGTTCCACTGTTGGGCACAGGTATCCTCTCATTTCTGAGCGGGTTATAAAGCAATTTCTTATCGGCAGTAGCTACAGAAACTCAATTACGTATTGGCACGCTTTCCACTGTGACATTCAGCTTTCCTCACGATAATAAAATAAAATGAAGTATCTTTATTTGTTCGACGTAGGAAAATAAATTTCGTTTGTCAAATGCCATTTCTTTAAGCCTACTAAATCTGCTACCATTTCGGAATGAGGTTCCTCTGAACGGAGAAGAAACAGCGAAAGAAAGTCCCGTATTTTACTCTAATCGAACACGTAGACAAACTACTTAAAATTTCCATTTTAATTACATTGGTTGCCAAAAAGGTTCGAACCCGGGCTGATGTACTGTTAATACCGATCTCTTAGTCCCCGAGCTACCACTTTTCTTCAGCAGAAAGTAAATTAAATTTGAGTAAATTTAAGAAATAAGTACTTATATACGTATTAAGGGTGAAATCATTTGTCGGTTTACAACCATAAATAATTTCCAAACTTTTTATATATATAAGCGTTGTGCCGGACTGCCTCGTTGGTCTAGTAGTTGTAGGAGGTCCCGAGTTCGAATCCCGGGTCGGGCCAAAAAATCAAATATTGAGTATTTCAGTCAAGAACTTATCAGTAGCCGCCCGGAGTCGAGATGATGTCGGTGTCTCACCCCCATGACTCGGAGAGCACGTAAAGCCATTGGTCCTGCGCCTGATCTCTCTCCGGTCGTGTCGGTTTACCGTCCCATCGGATTATGTGAGTAAGAGAATAGAGAGTGCACCTGTGCTTGCACATACACTTGGACAATGTAATCTGTGTCTCCGTTGAGGCATGCCGCCGTGACCGAAATGCGGTCTGGAGGACATCACATGTAAGCGTAACAAACAAACACCACATGATGACTTATTGTGGTCCATAGACACTTAAGTCAATACTCAACTTAAATAAGAATTAAACTGCTTATGTGGTTTCCCCTAAGGACTACTATGGAATGCTTTATTACTCAAATACATACATTACAAACAGCGGCTTCGATTCTCTGCAATAGTCACTTTATACGTGTTAAAGCCACGCTGCAGTCTTAATATGGTTGTAGCACGAATGGGTCGGCTCGACCAGGGATGGAACACGCTCTCACAGAATACCAGCGTATAATAGGAGCTTAGTACTGCTGTGTTTCGTATAGTGTAGAGATCCGGAGACCCCTTTTTACTAGAAACGAGGCACTCCATTTTAGTTCTCATGGGCGACAACGCAACTGTTTTTTGATTGTTAGTCGTGGATAAATGTAGATGTCTATGGGCCGCAGTAGGCATCCACTTCCAATTAACATCAGGTGGACTGTGTGCTCCTTTGTCACTTTTATTCTATAATATTATATAATATAATCGACCTTCCACTTACCATTGATCGCTCCAATGATTCATAAAGCCTCTTCTGATCACTCTGGAAGAGACGATTCTGGTTGAAACGAGTCGACCTCTCGGTATATCGTTTGCTGGGACAAACTAACATTTGTCCTAGCAAAATCCATCCTGACGGTGCGCCCAATCCTTGGTCCGTTATTGCCTGACCTAAAGCATATAAGTCTGCCGGTAAGAGCTCCAGCCTTTGCGATACGTTCCTCAATTCTTATTTTCCAGGCTGGAATAGCGTTACTTTGTCCAGTAGCGCGTCCAGCTGTGGAAAGCATGGCGCCTTTAATATGGCAGACTGACAATGCGGCGCCAAAAAGGATTGAGTTCGTCTCACAAAGGTCCCGACTGGCTTCCAAATAGGTCACCAGAATTGGGTTCAGAGCCCTCAGGACAGCCCGATTCCGCATGCATGGACTGCGCGTTTCCACAATCGCCTCTTCCAATGTACTCCTCATTTGCTCTATTTCTAGTTTCTGGGCGACTGTTACATCATCATTTGAATCAACCACCACTGGGGTATTCACTGTTGCTCTGCTACTTGTGATACCGCATCCTCAGTCGTAGCATTTTCATCTGATGAGGGAATAGCCTCACGTTGTAGCCGTTCAAATTCGGCGCCATCAAATCAAAAAATATATAAGCGCAAGATATACCGCACTCGGTCAGCTAGGTTTTGCTCTATGACGGCTATAGATGACTCCAGCTCAGCAAAAAGACGATGCATTGTAGCCTGATAAGCAAAACCGACTTCTTCCCCTTTCACCCTAAAATACGCCCGCAATACATTTGTATTCATTTTGATGGTCCATCGCATGCAGCACACTTGACCTGGTGCCGATTGCTGGGCCTGCAAAGACCCTGCTGACACCAAGCAAGCTGGTGGGGATGATGGATGCGAGGGGCTGATGGGTGGTCGTGCAGCACCTCGCGCTCGGCTGACGGTTTGCATGCTGTCGCACCCACCGCCAGCTCCAGACGCACCCTGGCGACCTCCAGGCAGCGGCCTTTTGCACGTTCTATCAAGTTTCATCATCCATAATTTGGGTGTCAATTAACGGAAGACCACCGTATCGTGTGCGGCCATAAGCACAAACGGGCCTTTGCACCCTAAATTCTACCGAGGCAGACGCTCACTAAAATATCTGGACCTGGCTCACGAGTTAACCGACATGTGGGGTGGTCTGCCGACCGAAGCTTTTTCTGCAAACGGACTAATCCCAGTCAACATCTTGGATTATCTGAGGCGGCTGGAATTCCGTGACGGACCGCTTTAGGCTCAAATGTAGGAGGTGGTGGTCCTCGATACCGCCCACATCGTCCGCCGGTTTCTTTCCTCTTCCCCCTGACCTTCGGCCGTTTGATCTCCCCTGCCGAAGGCCTCCATTTGGTTGGGCTTTTATTTATTTATGTATTATTTATTTATTTATGTTAGTATATTAAATATATACTTATGTGTATTTATCATTTCCATTTATATATTCATATCTGTTTATACAGCCCACCAGATGAGAATACTCTATTAATACCCCACAATAATAATTTTATTATTTCAAGCAAAAAATATCTTAATTTCTAAGATACAAACCCTTTAAAATACAGCTTAACAATAAATACAATACAGTGAACATCTGTGTCTGAACTAGATAACTTAATATCTGTGTTTAAGACAGCAGCACTCTTCCATTTAAGATTTTAAATTTCACTGTACACAAAAAGATCACAACTCAATAACTTATAATTGTAGAGTGTAGGTAAGCCTCCTTTTATGTAGAGTGATAGTGTGTTTATATGTGTAGGAAGATGAGTATAATATTTAACGATTTATTATTGTTGAATTGTTACCGGGAAGATGCTGCTACCTATCTCTTGGTTGAGTTTCTCACTAAACTTCAAGAGTCTTTTGTCCCATCTGACTTTTCGTTCCATATTTATTATATGGAAGTGTTCCAGCGAAGTAATTGGAACAAAAACTGGGAACAATTAAACAGCAACTAGATCTGGCAAGCTTTATTTTCATCCTCCAATTAAGTGTTATACCCTCCACCATTTAACGCAACTCCTATTAAAGATGCGCTGAGCAAAAAAATTTAATTGCTGTTTTGAATGCATTTCATTTCCTCAAGTGATAAAAAGCTTTATTATCTACTAGCAACCCATCCCGGCTTCACCCGGGTGGATTTGATAATATGGCGTTATTTAGATTTAATTTTTATAAAGACCATTTATTTGACACATTTTTTTTTAGAAAAATACTCAAAATTTTTGGGAAATAATGTATCCCAAATCACTCCAGGCATTACCCTATATTTCTGTACTTGAAGTTTCATTACAATCGGTTCAGTCATTCCAAAAATTAGCCTGGACAGACAGATAGACTTCAACTTCAATTTTATTTATATGTACATGTGTTCCTAAAGTTAATAATACAAAAGATTCTCAACCCACAACCGGACACTGGTTCGCTTGGCTGCATGGTTGAAAGCCTTTTTCTAATTCTTACATCTGACGAGTAAAGATAATTATATTGTGAAATACTGAGGTCACCAACCCACCTGTATATCGTGGCAACTATGGCAAAATTCCCCTTATGAATAATGTAATGGAAATAGCACATAGTCTATCTAATAATTAGTTGTGAAAAACACTGTTGCCCATAGACACCTACATCTGTCTGATTAAAAATCAAAAAACAGATGCGTTTTCAACCCTGAGGACTAAGATTAATGCCTCGTAACCAATAAAAAGAGTCTCCGGATTATATCACTAACCATACGATGCATTATGTTGCAATTTCACGCTGCTAGCGTGGTTCTTCCTCGATCGAGGTGATCAATGCGTGCTCTAACCACAATATTTGCATTGCGGCTCTACCATAAAAAGGCCAGACAACTGCTTGTGTACAATTCCTATAGTGAAACGTCTCAACGTTAAATAAATCTACTTTTTATCTTTGCTACCACCATCATTAGAACCTATCATTAGTCCAGTGCTGAACATAGAGCTACCCCAAGAAAACAATACAAAGCACAATCCTGAACCACCTGTATCCATCGAATTCCCGCATATACAATGTGATATTGATCGTGTGGTGGAGTAGAGTTGGGAGAATAAATTGCCGTTTAATGTGTCAACATGCAATGTGATGACTTTCACGCGCTCGAGGACCCCAAAGCATTTCAACTACCTCATGGAAAGGGGATGTCATCTATCGCGCTGTCTGTGTACGTGATCTCAGCGTCTTATTTACCGAGGACGTAACGTTTCGTACTCATATTTTACAGGTGTGTAAAAAGGCCTTTAAAAACCTGAGCTTCATAATGCGTGAAACGCATGACTTCCATAACACTGCTGCCGTGAAGTCATTATACAATGCTTTTTTATAGAAGAGGGGGCAAACGAGCATACGGTCCACCTGATGTTAAGTGACTACCGCCGCCCATGAACAACCGCAATACCAGGGGAATTGCGGGTACGTTGCCGGCCCTTTAGACGAGTAAGCTCTTTTTTGAAGGTCCCCAAGTCGTAGGAAAAATCGTCATTGATAAGCCATTCCACAGAGAGGTCGTACGCGGAAGAAAACACCTAGTGAAACGTACAATGGTGAACCACCATGCATCCAGATGGTGTGGATGGTATCGGGAGGTTTGCCGCGTAGTGCGTTCATGAAATTTGGCGGCTGGGATTAATCCGAACAATTCCTCAGAGACTCCCCGTGGTGTATGCGAAAGAAAATGCAAAGAGATGCAACATCTCTTCTCAGCGCCAGTAAATCGAGCCGATCGGAAAGCACTCGGTCAATGACGATTCTAGCTGATCTGCTTTGGTAAGAAGCAATCTGGAAACCAATGCTATCCGGTGGATCCTTATGAAACTAAGTATAACCTCATGCTGAAGAAAATTGAAAATAAGTTTACCTGGTATCTGTATTTAAAGCAAAACGGACTTTACCCTTTTATTCTCTTATGTATCCAACCCTTTTTGTAATAGGAATGGTTGGATATTACAAGTTGGAGGTTAGACAGAATTTCGCGCTACTTAAGTACATACTATTGATCTTACGTGGAAGAATAAACAATCCGGAAATTCTGAAATCACTGCGGTTCCTTGTGCCTAATCCTAAGCTGCGACGGGGGCCGAGGGAAGGGATACTGGTCCTACCCGCTGCCCGTAAAAATCCGTTAAAGTACGCGTGTTCCGGCAGCTAGAATGCTTAACATCATATCACAATGACTGCATATATTTACTTGTACATTGGCGGAATTCAAGAGGGTAACATTAAACTATTTGTCATTTTTACATTAGTGACCACATTGTTGCATTAGACTTCACTTCTGCAATAACAATTGTGTTAGTAAATGTTGGTGATAGTTTTAAACCGCTAGAATCTAGTGTTACATTTAGATAACCGAATGGAACAAATGTCAAAGACGTACACTATTATCTTAAGTCCCCAAGAAATCTTGACATTGTATATTTAGACTGAAGCATACGTCGACCTATATCATACGTCGAGGAGTATTAGTGTCACATTGAGAAATCAAATCGTGTAAAGTTATATTCAGTAAAAATTTATATATAAATATTAGCGAAACGTATTTCAGGACACAATAAAAATTGGGTTAAGAAGTTGTTTGCTTTCTTACAATATTTGTATCGTTAGACAAAAGTGTTAACATTGGGAAAGTGTTCTTAAAGTTCCGTGTTTATTATATTGTGTTTTTTTATAAACGTAAATAAATTATTGACATCTTTTTTTTAATTTTTATCATTATACGATGTCTATCTAATATGAAATAGCTTTACAATCGATCACCTTGTAATTCAATGCGTTGTTATATCCAGTCCAACTCTAATTTGGTAATATTGATTATTACGAAATTTACCGCTAAGCAAGGCGTAGGACAGCCCCCTGCAAGATAGAATGACGAATTCCATCTTGCAGGGGATTCTAGCAATGAACTTGTGAGGTGCTATATACCTTTTACAAGTCCACTGCTTATCAAAAGCCTTCCCCAATAATTGCCAAAAACAATACAGGAATTCGATGAATGCCACCTGCATCTGTCGGCTTTCTGCATGTTTTATTAATTCTTCAGTCCATCTTGTAGGAATCTTTTTAAACTTCACTTAGCGGTGAAATTCTTTATAATCAATATTGCCATATTAGAGTTGAATTGGATACACTTAATTTCGTGTGCGAAAAGATGCGTTCCATCTTAGCTCTCAGGGTGACAACACATCTGCATTTTGATTCTTAATATCGATATAGATACGGATGTCTGTAGGCCACAGCATTTATTTACCATCGGGCGAACTGTTTGCTCGGTTGTCACCCTCATTCTACTGATACTTTCTTACTTCTGATACTAATATATGTACCGTGTAGTGTCTGTTGAGAATATCCACTACCCCATATCTTCCCGTGAGTGTCGTAAGAGGCGACAGAGGGAGACAGACAGGAAATGGGCAGCATCTTCCAGATAACAACTCAAAATAATAAAAAATGCGTTTGACAAACTACTCGCCAGGTGTGCGGCCAAATTCCCGCTATGGGGCAATCTGTGTGGAGGCCTATGTTCAGCAGTGGACTTTTACAGGCTGCAATGAATGGATACTATTATAATCACGATGTTAAAAAAATTGTGTACAAAATTTCCTTTGCTCAAATGACGTAAACTCATAGCTAATCCACTCTACTACGGCATAGCCTCGTACACTGGGTTGCCGCTCAAGAAGTTCTTTGTTTTCATTGCATAGAAAAGTAAATAAATTCAAAATGTAACTAGACGGAAGCCTTCGCTTAGAGAAGCTTTCTAAGAGAAGGCTTGAAAAAGAGTGTCATAGAGCAATTAGTCCGCTACGCTGTTACAGTACTTGCTGGCGGATTGGCGTCGTTGGTGCGGTTTACATGTCCTCGAAAATATTATTCTTCAGATAAGCAGGTCCCTTCACGATGTTTTCCTTTACCGCCAAGCACATAGTAATTCGTGGCTTTAATGTAAAATCAAAACAAAAACCGACCAAGTGCGAGTCGGACTCGCGCAAAAAGAGTCCTGTACCATCGTAAGAGATTTAATACTATATAGGTACTTTTTTTTTAGGATAGGGTGAGAAACGAGCGCACAGTCCACCTGATGGTAAGTGGTTGCTGTAGCCCATAGACATCTACATCTATCCTCGATTACGAATCAAAATGCAGGTGCGTTGTCACCCGTGAGGAATTAGGTGGAATGCCTCGTTTCCAGTAAAAAGGGTCTCCGGTTCTCTACACTTACCATACAAAACACAGCAGCATTAAGCTACTATTTGACGCTGGTATTCTGTGAGAGCGTGGTACCCTCCCCGGTCGAGCCGACCGATTCGTGCTACAACTATACTTCTAATATAACTGCAGCATGCTCTCCCGTAAAAAATTACACTTTTTCTTTTACAATAGTGTTTAAAAATTACAAGTACTTTTTAAACACTTTTGTAAAGGAAAAAACATGTCTCCTGTATGAGTAGTCCTCTTTATTTTTTAATTTATTTTAATTTTTGTTATAGCGGCAACAAAAATACACATTCTGTGTAAATTTCTACCTATTACGGATCATGAAATACAGCCCGCTGACAGACAGACTTGCGGACGGATGGACGGACAGCGGAGGCTTAGTAATAGGTGGTTTCCCTTCAGGTACGAAACTCTAAGAATTTGGTATGCTTTTATTATACACTATTGTTTTTAACCCTTTGAAATTTAGCAAACATTTCTTACATTGCAAAGTAATTTGGTATATTAACATACATCATTCGTACGTAGTATGAAGGTACGTGCTTCCTTTGTAAGGACTAAAATTTCCCGCTAACCTTAAATTTAATCTGGTGTTGCCGAAATATGCCATTAAGTGGCATTATACAAGGACTTCGGTCGGGAAGTAACCTGTCTGAGGGATGAATTTCGCCGTAATAGGTTTTGAGAGGTATGCTAATATAGCAATAACAATATAATACTCTGTACCAACACTCACATAGCAAACAAATATTTTTCTAATACCTTCAAATAAAGGCTTCATAAGTCCCAATGCGGAGCTCATACCATTTTTAAAAATTACCTTATTACCTTTATACCTTATCCTATTCATCTAATAATATCAATGATTACCCACTTTTATAGATTCGCTGGCGGACAGCAGTCATGAATTATTTATTAAAATACTAGCTTTTTACCCGTGGCTCCGCTCGCGTGGCCTTCCCTTGAAAAACATCATTAATACTGCTCTGTATCAATATCAGCAAAGCTGGATAGCCCTGCGGCTGATTTCAAGGCACTCCCCTTGTTGCCTCAGCCAGTATCGGAATCCTCGGCGTTGACATATCGAGTAACGTGCAGTTTCTAAAAACTAAACTAATTAGCTTCTAAAAACCTTGACGTACTCAGCAGGGCGGGACAGTATTTCATGCCGGCACACCGCCTGCAACTTTACAACTTTACTTTTTGCGCGGGTTCGGCCACACATGGAATACTGTTTCCTTCTCTGGGCTGGGGATCCCCAGTGTTAGTCCTTCCACTTGCCGATCGGCTCGATTCACTGGCACTGCGAGAAGATGTTGCATGTCTTTGCATTTTCTTTCGCATCTACCACGGGAGAGCTCTGAGGATTTATTTATTGATTGATTAATCCCAGCCGCCAAATTTCATGAGCGCACTACGCGGCAAACCTCCCGATACCATCCACTAATATCTGGATGCTTGGCGGTCCACCACTGTATGTTTCACTAGGAGTTTTCTTCTGCGTACGACCTCTCTGTGGACTAGTTTACCACCGGCGATATTTCCGGACCGATACGACCTATGGACCTTCAAGAAAAGAGCTTACTCCTTTCTAAAGGGCCGGCAACGCACCTGCAATTACCCTGGTGTTGCAGTTCTTCACGGGCGGTGGTAGTAACTTAACGACAGGTTAACCGTATGCTCGCTTACCCCCTCTCCTATAAAAAAAGGATAAATTATCTTTGCTATGCCGATATACACCCAATAAGTATATTTACTAAAAAGTTTCCATTTCAATCACAATTTTGTATACACAGTATCCATTATAACAGTTTACTTAGTTATTTTGCTAAACGTAGCAATTACGGTAAATCATCCCGATAGTGGCTGGATATTTTAAGTTTTTTATCCTCCAAGAATAAGTATTCAGTAGCATTTCATTTAATCTTATCAGTTAGTTACTATTAGTTTATTTTTTTAGTTTATTTAGCAGTAAGTAGATGGTGCTAATTTTAGATTAAATCTACGAAAGCCAAAACTGTCAAGTTATGTAAATATGGCCAGATTGTAGGATTGATAATATTATCATGAAGTGCTGGACCACTTCAAATATCGCAATCATTTCATGATAGGTATTATTACTGACCATTTCTCCATACTATAAAATAAAGTCGCTGCCCACTCTCTGTACGCTGAGATCTTTTAAACTACGCAACGGATTTTGATGTGGTTTTCAACAATAGACAGAATGATTCAAGAGGAATGTTTATATATATAATACATGCATAGTAATCTATAAATATAAAAATCAATTGCTGTCCGATAGTCCTGCTAAAATTCACCGATTTTGGTGAAATTTATAAATATAAAAATCTATAAATATCAAAATATAAAAATTTATAAATATAAAAATTTATAAATATAAAAATATAAATATCAAAATATAAAAATTTATAAATATAAAAATTTATAAATATGAAATCCATAAATATAAAAATCAATTGCTGCCCGATAGTCTCGCTAAAACTTACCGATTTTGGTGAATTTTTTTATGTGTATTTAAATGGGTAGTTTAGATTTACAATTGGACCTGGTAGATGGCGCTGTTATCAATATCCAGAAATCACCCGTGCAAAGCTGAGATGAATCGCTAGTATCGTATAAATGGCAACATTTGTCAATTTATCCTCCATTTACGAATAAATAATTTAATAATTGAATCTACGAAGTAAATTCTCGTTTCGCCATAATATCATACGAAAGCGTCATCTAGTAATATCAGTGACAGTAGATTGAAATGTGGCTATTATGAAAGAGCAATGTTAGGTTTAGTTGTTAACTTCATAAAACAATGTTTATTCATCGATTTGGTCAAGTCTTATCATGATATGGTCAACAGACAGTGTTAAATTTCATGAAATGCCACAAGTTCACGTAATGATCGAATACTAATGATAAAATAAATTCTACGATCTGGTCACGACGTATATAAAAATATTTTTAAATAAAGTATAAGTGTAATGAGAGTTTTGCAATAATCGTAGGCAACCAATTTTAATCAGTTCATTTTTATATATTAGTTATACACTATTATTTATTTAAATTATTACTATGGAAATGAAACAATGAAAAACTTAAGTTATCCCGCTTATAACTAATATAATCATACATAATAGAAAATTAACTTCTAAAGAAAGGAAAATATTAAGTTATTTTTAAGTTATTACGTAATTAGCTAACCTAACAACATTTTATAGTGACCATATCAATTTTAAAAGTCTTTTTATATCTTTAAATAATATAGATTGACTTGGCAATCGCACTAAGCAATCTAATTTAATATAATATGTATTTCTTGTGAGATACATTGTGGTTTCATGCGATGGCCAAGTCAATCTATATATTTATAATATAAAAGACTTTTAAAATTGATATGGTCACTATAAAATGTTGTTAGGTTAGCTAATTACGTAATAACTGCCTGTAAAAAATAAGGAGTCTTGGGTAGGAACTGAATAAATTAACCGACTTGGTACTACATGGATCCACAACTTTTTACAGTAGGAGAACTGAGTTGCGAGACTTGGTTTTTTTACAAGTTATGTTTTTAGTGGCATTAGAATTACAGACACGACTTTTCTACAGATTTATTATATGTATAGATTAAATATTTATAGTTCTGCGCTATTTATTAAATTAATATTTTGATACGAGGTAGAGTCACGCTGCAGCTATATTATAGTTATAGCACAAATGGGTTGGCTCGACCAAGGTAAGACCTCGCTCTCACAGAATATCAGCGTACAATAGCAGCATAATGCTGCTGTGTTTCATGTGGTGAGTGTAGAGAACCGGAAACCCTTTTTACTAGGAATGAGTCATTCCATCTTAGTCCTCAGGGGTGACAAGGCATCTGCATTTTGATTCCTCACCGAGGATAGTTGTAGATTTCTATGGGCCACAGCATTCACTTACCATCAGATGGACTGTGTGGTCGTTTGTCACCCTCTTCTATAGAAAAAAATTAAATAAACAACCTTGAAGTGGCAGTATAAGAGAATTGTTCCGTTTAGTAACGGCTCGTATATTAAGCGTTCTGTTCTGCGAAAATTGTCACGAAACGGTGAAATTAAACAAACTGAGAGCCTCTTAATTGGAGTTGGACTATTTCAGGTTGGTTAACTGCTTTATTTATTTTTATTTTATTTATCTTTATTATTATTAATATTTTTATTATCTTTTACTAGTGTAAAACAAGCAAAAAAAATCAAATTTTCATTAGAAACAAAAAACTAATTTTCAGTTTTAAAAAGTCAATAATAACTACATATGCCATAATTTTTTGCGGTTATATAATTTAAATAATACAAAATAGGTTTTCAAATACAAAGGCCACTATTAAATACACTTAGCTGAATTCAGCAAAAAAAAATGTTTGTCAGGTTTTGCAAGTTGATATAATTTTAAACTTTAAGAGCATGTACACTGACAGAAAATCTCTGTAAGAAATTCGATACAATACTCAGCAGTTAGAGCAGTAAGATCCGCGTAGCTCAGATGGTTAGCGCTGGCTGTAAATTTCACAGTACGCGAACCGGGTTCGATCCCCGCCGGCACCGATGAAATTGTTAATTGCAATTTTAAGTGCTGATTTACCACGTGCTCGGCGTTGCAGGAATACGTCGTGAGGAAACCTGCATGTCAGAAAAATAAGAAAGAAAAATATTTCGAAGACGTAAAGTTCGCCATCACATTCCTTGCCCTAACACCCTATCAGAAATGAGCGGAGACTGTACCCAAGATTGGGAGGTATATAGGCTGTAATTTTAAGAGGATTGTGAAGTGCCGATACGCGACGCGAGTACGTATTTTCAAAAATGCTATATAACATATTATAAACAAATTCACAAATCACGCACACTACGATAACAGCAGTAAGCGACTCTCGGGCGTATTCTGTGAATCGCTCGAACGTAGGCTATCTGCGGTTTGCATATTCTAATACTTTTAAACGAGCAATTCTTTTACATATATATATATATATATATACATATATATATATATATATATATATATATATATATTACCACGTGCTCTTGAGTAAAAGCTTTTTATTTTATTATTATTAAATTACTATGAGTAAAAGCTGGCATTTGCCTTTGGCAGATATAGATAGGTAGATACTTTATATTAAAATAACAGCTCACTTCTATAAGGTATATATAGTTAGTGCCTACTAAATGTCTACACACACTATGCAATAAGTAAGTAAGTGAGTAAGGTCCTCACGACGTATTCCTTCAACGTCGCCTTTGGCAGATATAGATAGGTGGATATGATATATCTCTAATAGGATTATATTTATTCAAATAAAAATAATTTATACCTTTTAGAATGGAAGATAAAGATTATGGAAGAGGAAAAAAAAGTTGACCGTGTTTATCAACAAAACGAAAAAAAAAACAATAAAAAAAATGGGTAACGCCAACTTCTAAAATCAACAGGTATACCACATAACAAACTATTGCACATAGGTATCATACATAATATTATTTATTCTAATAGATATACCTAGTGTAATATATAGACCGAAATTTATTTTGCCAAAATATAAAATTATGCAATAGCTGATGTTGATTTTTAAGACTTCATAAAAGGACGAGGTTCTATGTTCGGCTGTATGTTTTTTCTTTTATTTCTGACCCTTGAAAGAGTGTAATAAAGTAATATGTAGTAATAAAAAAATAATTTCCACAAATTGTTACTTTTTTATTTATTCACCTACCTAATTAAGTTTAATCTCGAAATCTTTTTAAGTTACAGTCCTTATTCAATAAAGACTAAAATAAAAAGACTAAATACCTAATGAAGTTATTCACAGATATAATTTTTTCATAAGAAGTATTATTTGTGTAGGTTTTCGGTATTACTTTCTTCTCCCTAGGCTAAGTTAGGCATAATAATATCTTTTTTAATTATTATTCTTTTACGTTACCCCCATACTAGGACTTTCTCCTGTATCGTGGAGGCAGTTTTTACATACGTAAATTGCACAAGGACAAACATCCACACCCGGAACAATTACTTGTAGGTCATACAAATACTTGTGCCGTGCGGGATTCGAACCCGCGGGCTCGCGGCCCTCAGCGCTATAACTCATTGCTTAACTACTGCGCCACGTAGCCGTCAAATCTATACATATATTATGTATATCGATAAAATCTCCGACATCTAATAACAACAAACCACAACTACAGCAGTATGCGTATGCCCCTGCCTCCCGACCCGTATCGTGCGATAGAGAGAGTTGCAAGTCTTGGAAGCAATTGCCTACATTTCTTTGTGATTCGGGCGATTACATTTTTACCCCCCTAAACCTTTACGAAATGGGATAATTTTGGTATCATTAGATTCAGTACACCTTAGTCTTTCTGTTCGTTTTTTTTTAAATTAAATCAGTTTAGTTTAACTAAGAAAAATAAAAACGCTCCAGGAAGTTTTTAAGTCAAAAATATAGATTTAGATGTTAATAACATATCATACGTAATATTTCTTTAAAATTAAAACGTACGGACCTAGTTTTTTGTTATATCTACAAAATTTCCAAAAATTATGAAAATTAGACTATGTTTACTGTTGGGAAAACGTTATCGCTTTTTGTATGAAAATTTACAGGTTCACAATCCTCTTAACTTTAACTCAACGGTTGATATGATAGAGTCACACTGCACCTATATTAAGGCTGCATCACGAATCGGTCAGCGATGCAGCCTCCAGTCTTTCTCTGGGGCCCCAATAAGGCAGACCCACCGCGGACAACCTCCGCCCCACAACAACAACAATCACAGCCCACTATTGAATACCTAAAAACGCTGTATTCCGCTATTAGGAACAAAGACGTTAGTGAAATCGCGGTGTTAGCACGCAAATTGCGCAGGTCCCCTCAGGACCGTCTCCTCGCTCTTACAGAGCACCATAATCTTTTGTGCTCGTTGTAAGTTAACTTAATTAACTTAACTTCACAATGACAGAGCAGTTTGCTCTACCAAAGTCTCACGGTCGTATCAAACCTAAGGGTTTATCGCTTGTATCCTTTAATATTCGCGGTTTGCGAAATAACCTCCCAGAGCTTAAGCTCTTTCTTCGGAATCGTGAAGCCGATTTCCTCCTCCTACAGGAAACTAATCTCAAATCTAAGGACACTAAAGGCCTTTCTATTAAAAATTTCTCTCTTCTTCGTAATGACAGACCCGACCGCCGAGGCGGTGGAACGGCCATCTATTACAAGAAGACACTTCACTGCTCGCCGATTTCTACTCCGCAGCTTACCAACATGGAAGCCACGGTATGCAGACTAGCTATGACTGGACATCAGTCCATCCTCATAGCCTCCTGTTACATCCCTTCAGGAACCCATCCCCTCAAAAAAGATTTTGAGGCTATTTTATCTTTCGGCAATTCAGTCATTATGTTTGGAGATTTTAACTCCAAGCATACTGAATGGACATGCGGTACTACCTCCCCTTGTGGCAAGGTACTGCTCGATATCACGCAGTCTCTTGATATTACCGTCCATAGTCCCCTCGGTGTTACTCACATTCCCGATAACACCGATCAGGCCCCCGATGTACTAGATTTTGTGTTACTCCAAGGAGTTTCTTTCAACCTCAGAGCAATCGAGACACTAGACGATCTAGGATCCGATCACCGACCGGTCTCCCTCATTCTTGGCTATCAGCCGCCTCCCCCAACACACACGAAAACCTTCACTAATTGGAAGGGATTCAAGGAGTCCCTAGCTAAAGCTCTGGACTCACAGGACTCTACCATCTCCCTACCGTCGGACTTAGACAGTCCCGAAAAAATCGACACCGCGGTCGATTCACTCTCCACCCTTATTAAATCCTCCCTTAAGGAGAACGAAAGGGTCGTCCCGGTTGCTAACAATAGTGGGCTTCCCCCACATATTAGCAACCTATTAGAAGCCAAGGAAGCTGCTTTCCGGAGAGCAGCAAAATATCCAACCCCCGAATATAGGCACACGGCCAATCATCTTCAACGAGAACTCCGTTTCCGCCTCTCCGAATTTCGAGACCTTGAAAAGAGTAAACTCATGGAGAACATCTCTCCATCTCATACAGCGTACTATCAGATGGCTAGAGCCCTCCGCATAGACGCTATCACTCACACTCCCCCTCTCTCCCGTCCCGACGGTACGGTTGCCTTCGAGGACGAGGAAATGGCTGAGTGCTTTGCAGATAGCATTGCCGCACAATGCTCTCCTAGCTCTCAACCCGTCGACCCCTCACACGTCCAGGCAGTGAAGGATGAGGTCCGCCACCGCCACTATGTGGAAAGAGGCAACTGTGATTGCTATTCCCAAGCCAGGCAAGCCTCTCAACCTCCCCTCCAGTCACCACCCCATTAGCCTCCTCAAGGCAATGGGCAAGCTCTTCGAAAGAGTTATCCAAACTCGCATGAGGCGCTATCTGTTTCCCACAGACGGCGAGCCTCTTATCATTCCCCATCAATTCGGTTTCCGAGCGCAACACTCATGTCCCCAACAAGTTCACCGTATTGTGGAATATATCCTCAGCGGTTTTTATCCTCGTCGTCATAAGACCATCGCGGTCTTTTTCGACATAGCTAAAGCCTTTGATAGAGTCTGGCATACAGGCCTTATCTACAAGCTGTACAAAATAAGTCTCCCAATCGTCTAGTACGTCTCGTGGCCTCTTATTTAAAGCATCGTACCTTTCGTTTTAGACACGAAGGCACGCTATCTTCACAGCGCCCTATCAAAGTTGGTGTCCCTCAAAGCTCAGTACTTGCTCCTCTACTGTACATCCTGTTCACCAACGACATTCCAAAGGTGTTCAGCTCTCCCGCTTTGCAGACGACACTGCTATCTACTGCAAAGGTATCTCGCTACCTTTCATACGGAACAAGATTCAAAAGTCAGTTGACGACCTAGGATCTTGGTTCAAAAAATGGCGCATCGATGTGAACCCGGAGAAGAGCTCCGCCGTTCACTTCGATTATAAACGACGCCGGCTCAAAAACACTCAACCAATACGTATGCTAGGGACCCCTGTCCCCTGGCATACGACTGCCAAATATTTAGGTGTCACTCTAGACACAAGGCTCACTTTCAGGCCCCACGTCAAAAGAGTAACCCGTCACGCACGTTTTTACCTGAGTAGGCTCAACAGTATGTTGGGCCGACACAGTAAAATGTCCCTCAGAAACAAGCGTACCCTTTATAAGGTCTGTCATGTCCTACGCGGGCCCATTTTTGTCCACGCCGACCCTAAAATTATTAATGAACTCCAAATAGTTCAAAACCTTTTCTGTCGTTGAGCTGCGAACGCACCCTGGTACGTCCGTAATGCTGACCTTCATCGGGACCTAGAGCTCCCTACAATTCAACAATTTCTTAAAAAACTCTCTGAGAACTTCTTCAAAGCCTCAGAGTCGCACTTCAACCATTTTATTCGTGAGGCAGCTACTTATGCAGCCCCACACCCCTCTCGCTATCGAGTCCGCAGATCGAGAAACTCTCACTCGGACCCGCCTAATAAACTGTCAAACGACCTGAACTGCCTCCTGGCGGCTCAGGCCAACCCTAATTAAATTAAATTATTCATAATTAATTTGCCTTCGTAGGCACTTCCTCAGCGGCTCGTAGCCGCCTGCGCCCTCTTTTCCCAAAAGAGGGTCGCTCCCGATACGGCATAAGAAAGCTTAAGGCTACAGTCTTTTAAAGTTGACTCACATCGAATCATTAGCGCCACTTTGATTTCTTTTTTTTACAGCAAATTATTGTTTCAGAGTAAAATATTTTGATAACACATAAATACCCAGATTATAAGTAATGGCTAAATTTTTTTTTTTTTGGTTCATCTATGTGGTCTATGTTAGATAAATCAAACGGTAAATAGAGCTCTCTCGCACCCAACGCAATTTCGAGCTTTGTTCGTGTACCATTATAAGGCAATCGATAATAAAAAGGCGAAATCTATTCAGCGCGTTAATAGCTAAACATCTTCATCTCCAAAATGCGCTGTTTCTTTTTTTCTAAATATCTTTCATTGTCTTAAATAAGAGGTCTCAATTTCGTTAAATTTCGCTGTTTTCGCCTCATAAAAAACTATTTGTTTCATAGCAATAGCTGAAAATATTTATGCTATAATTATTTTTTTTCTCAAGGGCAGGTGTTTAATTAGACAAATATTAAAAAATAATAATTTAAACCACTTTATTTCAAAATTAATAATTATTTCGATCGACCTATAAAATATTGACTTTATAAACAATAATTGCGGGCAATATTCCTTAGTAGCCGCTGAGCGGCTGTAGCGTTCAGACGTCTTGTCTGTGCCAAATTTTTGCACTTCCTCTCGCTCTAACATTCCTCTTTCTCTCTCTTTCCCTAATCTTGGTTGCGCATTGTTACGAATTGAAAGTTGCTCTACTTTATTATTTTTTGCATATAATTCTTTAAGGGTTTATAAATCATTCTGTATTTGTTTTATAACTTTTAATTTCGATATGGACCATAAACGTAAAAAATATGCTTGTACCAGAAAACGAAAATTGAAATCAAACGTTGAAGCAATGAACAGAAATAGAATTCAAAGGTAAGTTTTTTTGTGTTTCATAGTAAAATAGTTAACACCCTCCATACATCATTCAAGCCATTGCGAATAAATTAAAAAAAAAGCGCTAAGTCGTCCGTCGATGCTGCTGTACAAGAATAGTAATTCATGCATATAGGTAAATGCTATACAAAGTTACATTATACTTTAATGAGAAACTATAAATATGTGTGATAGTGGACTGTTTGTACTTATATAGAAATTATTTTGAGTTTTTTTTTTAATCTATTTTAGTATTTAGAACTACTTGACGTACTTGACGGATTTTCGATAGTGTCATCGACTTATTACGAAACCCTCAGTGCACGACTCATTCTAGCACTTGCCAGATTCATTTGAATAATCAATAATACGAGTACATGTTATACAGGTTCTAGATGATTATCTTTTAGAAACCTTTTCAACAAAACAACAAAAATTATACAAACTTAAAATATTTTTTTTGTGTAACGAATTTTGTAATAAAAGCATGGAACAAAAATAGATACGAGGTAGAAAATCTGTATGTGAAAATTTGTTAGCTAATTATCAATAATCCTGTATATTAGATAAATTGATACTGGAAAATCTTAGTAGAGCAACTTTCCACGCTACGGCCAGAAAGATAACTGCGGTGGCGGTACATGAAGTGGCGGGGCAGGGAGGGTGTAGATGTGTCACCAGAACGCAATTTTTCTGTTTTGCTCTGAAAGACTGGGCTCTTAAACAGCCAGTTGCCAGGCCCCAAAGGCGGTTTTTAGAGGGTAACACTTAGGTTCCCCCCGGTAGGCAGTGAGTCCCTCATAACCACGATAGACCGGCTATCGGGGTATACGTAATGCATTTTCCCGCATCCCTACATATAGGGTAGCCCTTTAATTGCTTCGGGCGCAAAAAAATCGGTCAGCGTGTCGGGAAACGATCACGCTCTGACACAATAGCAGTATAAAATAACAACATAATGCAGCTGTCTCAAGTAAAGAATAGCGTAGAACCTTTTTAACTGGTAGTTAGGTAATCCATCTTAGTTCTCAGGATGACAACGTATCTGCATTTTGATTATTAATTAATGATAGGTGTAGGTGTCTATGGGACCCATTATCTACTTACCATGAAGTGGAATGCGTGCTCATTTTTCACTCTTACTTTTATTTATTTTTAAAGATTTTTTCGATTAGCTTATGAAAATAAAACCAAGTCAAAATAAAACAGCCCGTAAAATAAAACAGACACAATAGAATCAAGTTTTGAATAACAAATTAGTTTTAAAATAGAACAGTTACCCACACAACACCTACTCAAAAGTCAGCTACACATTTCAATTACGCCGATGTTATATAACGGCCAGGTGTTATTGACCTCCAATATTTAATGGAACATTCCATTCCACAATGTAAATGAAAACAATCTTAAGGAGTCATCCAACACCGGTCGGGACGTAATTGGTCGGGACGCAATTAGTCGTGAGCCTTTATTGCGCGGCAATAAAAAGAAACATCTTGATGTTTACGGGATCGCGTGTCGGAGATTATAGGTTAGCTAGAATTGGTACCCTTAATCTTCTAGATGTCTTATTTACATACAAAAAAGATTTTAAAGAGATTTGTTGTTATTTATTTATTTGCTTTTTAAGGAAAACATACAATACAATAAAATAAAAATTACATTATAAAACATATAAAAGTAATCCTATAACTAATGAAGTTTCTACAGACATCTGCTAAAAGTAAAGGCTAGCCACCACAATAATATGTATGGAAATTTAAAAAATATAAAAAAATATACATACATACAACCTATAGTGAAGCTACCAATTATAAATTAAGTTTTACAATATTTTTATAACTATTATATTTAAGGCGAAAAATATCTAGATCACAATATTTTAAGTTAATTTTTTTACATGCACAAGGTACAAAATTATTTTAAAAAATAAGCTTAGCCCCTAAGTCATGATAGTTCAGAGGGCTAAGTGCCCACGGTAAGTTTATAACAAAGCCAAGACAAGGCAAGCCTCGACTGCCTTATATATAGGTTGAAACCGCGATTTCTGATCTTAAGGTGTCGGGGTCGAATCTCAGCCAAAATAAATTATTGGGTTTTTCGGTCAATAAATTCTTAAACCTAAAACCCCCGTGCTTCGAAAAACACATAAAACCGTTGCCTGATCTCTTTTTTGGCATATTGTATTAACGTCTCATCGGACTATTATTGTATTTTTTAATAGTACATTACGAGAACCTGAACACGAATATCAAAACAACGATAGATTTTCAAAAAATCTTTAGGCTACTTATTTGTAGTAATAAATTCGTATCTTTTTTTTGTGCAATACCATTGAGGATCGTTGAAATTTTTAGTGATTCCAAAAACTATTGTCTCCTTTACCGAAATTTACAAAGCATATATGAATAAATATTTTACTCTATCCTTTATTTATTTCACGTCAATGCCAAAAGATACTGTGTAGTAAAGGCTATGTGTAGGTAAGATACTGTGTTTTTTAAAAAGTCGGCTCTGGCAGAATACCAGCGGTGACCAAAAATCACCACTTAGCTGAGTCACGGGCCATTTTAAGTTTGTAAAGATTTGATTGTATATTTTTATATGTATATATATTATTACATAACATGTGTGAACTGAGAAAAATAAAAAGCCTTATTGTTATTATTATTAGACTAGCATAGATAGTGCTTCCGTGTTTATGTACACTCTATAATCCTCTCCTGTATAGATGGATAATCTCCATTATGGCTGACCGCTGTTACCGAAATTCCGACTAGAAGAGATTAATACGCAAGAAACGCGGGTTCGATCCCCATCGGCACCAATAAATTTTCAATCGCGATTTAGTAGGTTTTCAAGTTTTCATCTGCATGTATGAGGAATAAAAGTATTTCTATGACATGTGAAATCGAACAACGCGCTCTAGACACACTCAAAATCACTCACTCCACACACTTAATATCCACTACCCCATAGGAGGAAACAAATCAGGAGATGGGCAGCAGCGTCTACCTAATTTACTATTATAGCCTACCAAAAGTCCACTAGTGAACACAGTGTTTTTTTATTCGTTATTAGGAAGTCCAAGGATCAGGCAATGGGCAGTAGCGTCTTCTTAATAACAACTAGAAATAAAAATCTGCCGTTGCTAACCCGCCTGCCAAGCGTGGCAACTACGGTAAGCCCCCTATGAGGCAGGTACTGGAGAGCCCCAGCCCAGAGATAGGAACAGTATTCCATGTGCGGCCGAACCTGCGTCTTGTAAAGTTGCAGGCGGTGTACCGGCATGAAATACTGTCCCGCTCTGCTGAGCACGCCAAGCTTTTTAGAGGCCAATTTGGCCTTCTCTTCCAAGTGACCACGAAACTGCACGTCACTCGATATGTCGATGCCGAGGATTCCGATACTGGCTGAGGCAACAAGGGGAGTGCCTTGAAACTGAGTAGATACGACAAAGGGGTTCTTTTAAGCGGTTAACGCACAAATGTGTGTCTTCTGGGGGTTAAACTGGACTAGATTTAGTCGCCCCCAATCCGAGACTCTGTTCAGCAAAGACTCGACTTCAGACACAAGTTTGTCCCGGCACTCGGAGACGTTTTCCCGAGAAATATTGGCTCAGCCGGTGTACAGAGCATCAACAGTGCTGTTATCTGCATAGCAATGAATGTTACGGGTTTGCAACATATCATTGATATGAAGAAGAAACAGCGTTGGCGATAGCACGCAGCCTTGTGGAACACCAGCATTAATAAGCTTGCAATCGGAGCTTGCACCGTCTACAACGACCTAGATGCTCCGATCTGCAAGAAAACTGGTGATCCAATCGTACAATTTCTCGGGAAGCCCATAGGGAGGGAGCTTCGAAAGAAGCGCTTTGTGCCAAACCTGATCGAAGGCTTTCGCAATGTCCAAACTAACGGCCAATGCCTCCCCCTTGGACTCTACTGCCTCCGCCCATCTGTGAGTTAGGTAGACCAGAAGGTCACCAGCTGACCGACCACGGCGAAAGCCGTATTGGCTGTCACTAATCAGCTGGTGATCCTCAAGGTACCTCATGAGCTGGCAGTTTACAATGGACTCCATTGTTTTGGAGAACAAGGAGGTAATGGCGATAGGCGATGGGTAGTTGGACGGGTCAGAGCGGTCGCCTTTTTTAGGGATCGGGTAGACGAAAGCCGTCTTCCACGATTTTGGGACTGCGCCTAGGGAGTAGGAATACCGGAAAGACGCGTTAAAACCGGTGCCAACTCTGGAGCACACGTCCTCTGCACAAATGGGGGGATTCCGTCAGGCCCATTCGACTTGTGGATGTCCAGGGAGAGGAGTGCTTTGCGGACCGAGCGCTGTGTGAATTGCACTTCCAGCATGGAGCACTCACACCGCGGGATGGTCGGCGGCGTACCCCCCCCGTCATCGAGAGTCAAGTTGGACGCAAAGAAACAGCCTAGAAGATCGGTTTTCTCCTTTACGGTATCGGCCAGTGAGTCGTCCTCCCTGTGCAGAGATTGAAGAGATGGCTGACAGAAATTCCCCTGGACAGCCTTGGCGAGAGACCAAAATTCACGGGTTCCAGAATGAAGGCGAACTAGTTTCTCGCCAATTCTGCCTATGTACTCTGACTTTGCCTTGGCAATGACTCTTTTGAAGGACCTAGAGGCGGAATTATACTTCTTTTTTAGAGCACTGGTGTTTACATCCCGGGACGCTGATGCGTCAGCCCAGGCTTGGTAGCACTCCTGCTTATAGCATGATGCTATTTTACAGGAGCGACCAAACCATGGCTGAGATTTGCCTCCAATGGGCACCACAGAGGAAGGAATAAAAGTACCATACCCTGAAGTACCACATCAGCGACAGAATCCGCAACAACGTTGGGATTGTCCGGCGAGAAGCATGCCCGCCCCCAAGGGTAGGATGCAAAGAAAGACCGCATCCCATCCCAATCGGCTGACCTATAGTGGCAAACACGGCGACAGCCTGCAGAATGCAACTGCGATTTCAACATGAGTGGTACCACACTCTGGACAAGACAATGGTCCGAGGAGCCCAAAGGGGCGTCGACGGAAATCTGATATCCGTCCGGGTGAGAGGTCAGCAGAGGGTCCAACAGGGAAGGTGCATGATCCTCCACATCTGGAATCCGCGTAGGCGAAGTAACCAGTTGTGTCACACCATATGCCAAGGCAAAATCATGAACAGATCTCCCCGCATGATCGGTTAAACGTGAACCAAGCCATTCGGCGTGATGGGCGTTAAAGTCGCCGAGGATCACGATCTTTGCGTAGGGAATCTACTGTAGCAATGAATCTGTAGCCATTTGGACGTGGTCGAAGAGTCGTTCTGTTTCGGCATTACCGCTATGGGACCTATAGAGGCACCCGTAGACGCGCGGATGGTCGTCGCTGTCTACGCGTAACCAAAGGATGGACAGGTCCGAACCTTCAAGTCTGCCGAGGCGTCGAGAAGAGATGTCCTCTCTGACGTAAACGCAAACTCCAGCCCGAGGCACAAAGGAGTGTTCCAGCTTGTACCCGGGCAGGAGAGATACGAGACATCAGCCGGAGAGGAGCCTAAGCACCTACGCTCAGAAGTGGAGAAACATGGTCGTAGATGCTCAGCGAGGGATTCTTCAGGGGTGCTGGTACCCTGGGGTAGTCTATCATCATTTAATTTCGCTACCATGTTGATGGGGGGGGGGGGGGGGATTTGAGCCTCCGGCCACCTGCACTCACCAGACGAAACGCGGAAGTAGAGCTTCCACTTCACGCCGGTATTCTTTGAGGTCGTGGTACCACCCCCGATTTGAACCGGCCCATACGAGCAAAAGCAAAGCTGCCGCGTGGCTCTACCACTGTTAAAATGTACAATGTACTTTTTTCCACCTGCCCTAGAAACGTACCATACCTATTCTACGTTTATTTAAGGAAATTCGTATACTACTCTTTTAATTTCGATTTTTACCTGCGCTATAAGAACAAATTTGGCAAACATGTAAAAGATTATAATAATTTTTATATAAGACAATATCGCACGCTTCTACAATTTTTATTTGCGAAAGGATCACGGGAATTTTCGGGCGATATCTCAAAAGATTAATGGGTGAAGGTTCTTAAGTAGATTTAAGCAAAGTGACAAAACATTTGTTACGTCTGAGTTTTTCCGCATAACATATTCTTTTCACGTAAGTTACATGTCTAGACAAAACTTAAATCAAAATCTTTTTATTTCACTTAGATATGTGATTTATTCTCCCCCTATTTCTATTCTTACAGATATACTTTTTGTAATACGAGTATGTTCAACATATTCTAGTCTTTGTAAAGTCCATTATCAGTGTGGTTTATCTTCGTTAAGAGAATACTAATATTATCTATGTACGATCTCGTATCTCGTATCTTCAATTTATCGGAAACCATAAAATATTTCTAGCGTATCCCATAGTCGCTATGACGCCTACTAAACAAAATGAGGTCATGGTATACCTGACTCGCAAACCCATGATTCGAAAGCTTACTAATAAATATTTCTGATATTAAACCCGATGTCTGGTAGATTTCGTTACGATAATGTTACGGACCTAGAATTTTACCTTACGCTAGATATTCTAATCTAATAGATGTAGAACCTACCAACGCCAAAAATATTTTTTATTTATAGGAGAGGGGGCAAACGAGCATACGGCTCACCTGATGGTAAGTGTTTACCGCCGCCCATGAACAGCTGCAACACCAGGGGGATTGCAGATGCGTTGCCGGACTTTTAAACAGGAATAGGCTCTTTTCTTGAAGGTCCCTAAGACGTATCGGTCCGGAAAAGTCTCTGGTGGTAGTTGATGCCACAAGGAAGTTATGCGAGGAAGAAAACTTCTTTTAAATCGCTTAGTGGTGGAATACACGTGACCTAATAACGCTTAATGCCATTGATCTACGTCGATCGATTGGTGTGGTATCTTTAACTGATAGACGGATACTGGTCGATAAACTGTTGTTCAATCATCGATCGATGTCTGTGGGCTGTGGGCTCATCAACAGTATTTTTCAAAATGTATTCAGAAGAGGACGCGTTGTTGTCGGCCAGTACGCTCTTGCTCGTATTATTATTACAAGCGCAGAAGACTCTGAATGCGACCGTTTATTAAGGCCAGAGATAGAGATTAATTATTTCATATAGACGACATTTTAAATAGCGTTCGGTGGAGCGGAGCGGATTCACGAATAATCGAGCAGCTTGATCGACTTCGACTAATCAATAGTAGCATCAATCAATCGGTGTGGTAGAAAATATCAATCGACGTCGAATAATCCATTTCACCATCGAACCAAGCCATCAATCGATTAGTGTGGTAACACTCTAAAATATTCTAACCTCCTAGTAGGGTATCACGTTAATCAGCAGTTATGGATGGTTTTTAGCCGACTTCAAAATAAGGCGATATTCATATCAAATTTATTTTATTGAGTTTTATCGATATCTACGTCTACTGTGAACAGATTTAAATGTTTTTTTTAATTAAATAATTTATACTTAGGGGTAAGCGTGACAAAATGGGGGGATGAATTTTTTGATGTATAGTATAGACGACATTGAGCTTTTGATATTCATTTTTCCTCTCAAAAACTCGAAAAAACAAACTGAGGCTTATTCAAAGAACTAACAAGAATAAAATAATTTCACATTCCGAAGTCGAGTTTTAATACTTTTATATATTATGTTTTTACCGTCTTCTTATTTGTAAATTATTCCTTCAAGTTCTTTAAAAACTTTTATATCTTGTTAAAAGTCGAATTTGGTTACGCCACCACTGACAATCCAACTCAAAGTGCTTGTGTTTTTTTTTTACAATTAAAGCTAATAAGCAAGCACACCCTCCATATGATGGTAAAGTGATATTTTGGTGAGTAAATACCTGCACCAATTCTCCATTAAGAATTAAAACCCTTTGCACCCCGAGGACTTAGACGGAATAAATCCATTACCATTACCTTCTGTACTGCCTATCCTCCTCTTTTTGAAAGACAACTACTGTATATAGACCTCCCCCATAGATAACCTCATACGAGTAACATTTGCCATAGTTGCCACGCTTGGCAAGCTGGTTGGCAACCGCAGGTTTTTATTATTTATAGCTGTTATCAGAAAGATGCTGCTGCCCATCTTCTGTTACATTTTCTAAAGTCGCCTCTTATGACACCTATTGGGTGACATGGGGTGGTAGATTTAAAACGCCGCCACTACGCGACAAGATTTCCTCTAAATGTAACAAGCCTATTCCTCATCTTACATTATATAAATATCACGGTGGCCTGAAAAGTTTCCGAACTCAACGTGAAGATGGCAGCACTCGTCAATAAACTCTAGTAAATTTAGAAAATTTCAGACATTTTGGACGCCTAACTTGACAATCGTTTGAGTAAGTCGATGTGAGTGTTTTTATGAAAATGGAAAAAATTTAGTATCGAGCTGTCATTAAGTTTTCGTTTTTGAAAAAAAAACACGCCTAGCAAATCAAAGATGAGTTGGACTCTGTAAATGAGGACTCTGCCAATGTATAAGGCAATGGACTCTGCACCATCATTTATGAAATTTGGGGCAGCTAAATTTAAACATGGCTGTGAGAGTTTGGTAGAGGATGAACGTTCGGGACGCCAAAAAACTCAAACGGTAACATTAACTACTGACGATAACATCGCTAAGGTTCACAAAATGCTGGCAGACAACCACCGAATTAAAGTGAGAGAAATAGCAGAGTCTATGAAAATGTCCAAAGAACGTGTTTATCACATGTTGTATTAATAGTTAGTCATGAGAAAGCTGTCAGCGCGTTGGGTGCCGCGTTTGCTCACGTTAGATCAAAAACGTGTTCGAATGAACATTTCAACGCAGTTTATGCGCAATAAATCCGAGAGTTTTGGCGCCGATTAATTACTGTAAATGAAATTTATATACACCATTATATGCCCGAAATAAAAATATAGTCAAAACAGTGGACTGAAAAGGGAGAAACGGCTCCAAAAAAAGCAAAAACTGTTTTTTCGACTAAGAAAGTGATGGCGACTGTTTATTGGGCTAGTCATGAAGTTATCTTAATCGATTATCTTCAAAAAAGGAAAAATCATTACAGGAGCATACTACGCATCATTACTTGACAAACAGAAGGCAGAAATTGCGGAAAAATAAAATCTTGTTTCGCCACGACAACGCACCGTCTCACACCTAAGCGGTTGCCATGGCGAAAATCCACGAATTATTTTTATTTTATTTTAAAAATCTATATTACGTTCCCTCAGAAGAAAAATGATACAAAAGATGGACTTAATGCCTAAAGGCATTCTCTACCATTACGGTTAGAACTGCTTGACAATCCACCTAACTTACCAGATCTAGCCTCAAGAGAATTCTTTTTGTTCCCTTATCTAAAAATCAGACAGACAATTTCGTCAAATGCAAGCACCTATCTGAATAATTATTTTGCAGAGAAAAACGCCGAGTATTATTTGGACGGATTAAAGAGCTGAGAGCATCGCTGGGAGAAGTGTGTAGAAGTGTAATAAAATAAAAATAAATTTTAAGAAAAAATGTTTTGTGTCTTTGTTAGGTCGAAAACTTTTCAGACCAACCACGTAAACATTTAAGACAATTTTAAGCAGTTGTCACTCTTTTTGATTGTAGTTTCTATATTCAAATACTTAGTCAAGAAATAACAGACGTTAGAGAACAAAAATCTACTTCAGGTATTCAGAGCGACCTACTCTCAACACCATTGTCTCTTAAAACTGCGCTTTATGAGAAAAAGATTTTTGAAGAAATCAAGCGTTACTTTGCGGAAATCCATTATAATCAAGATACTAAAAATTCATTAGCTGAAAAAATTAAAATTGCAATCGAGGGAGGGCGGAAGGCGCTCTTTAAACTTTATAAGACAGATCATTTTTCACCCAGATCTTAGTTAATTAGTTTTAACTTCTGTAACTTTTAGAAGAAAGTATTTCTAAGATCTAGGATAGAAAAGTATATAATAAAATTGAACAGAATAAAATATCTTTTATTTTAGAAGTAATTTTTATTTAATCATTTTTTTACTCATATCGGTCATCAGGAATCAGCAAGACAGCCAGCATGACATTCTTTTAAAGAAACATGATACATAAAAAAAAGATTTAAAAATTACTTTCAAAACTTGTTTAAGAAACAGCTTAGAAGCGATCACATAATTCTCACCGGCACGGAAACTTGGCCACTCGTGAATTTGCTGATTATTTGCACTGAAACGTTTTTTTAACAGTAAATTAAGGGTAGATGCATTCAATAAGTGTCTCTAATGGTTTTAGAACATAGAAATTTAATGTTTACTTCACCGAAATTTTTCTTTTCAAGATAACATGTTTTCACTAAAATTAACATCTTTCCATTGTCACTTTAAAAACACTACAAAGTTAAAAATTAAGTCTGTTTCTTTATTATCTATCAGTTTTTATATCGGGTGTTTCCTCCTCTAGCCCTGATAACCGCTTGCATTCGATCTGGCATGCTTTGAATGATGTTTCTGACATCATTCAAAGCATGCTCATTTAGAGTTTGTGGCGGTTTGGAGCTGGACTTTATCTTTCTTTTGAGCATACCCCATACATGCTCAATTGGATTTAAGTCCGGGCTACGAGCTGGCCACTGTAATTTTTGTATTCCAACCTCTTCCAGATATTCCTCTACACAATGTGCGACGTGCGGGCGTGTATTATCGTGCATGAGGAGGAATTGGTCGTGTCCAATGAATCCCGAATAAGGCATTACGTGCTCCTGAAGAACTTCCTCGATGTATCGAGTAGCTGTAAGCCGATTATCGACGATGACCAACTCTGTACGTGCGTCGGAACTTACACCTCCTCATACCATTATTGAGCCTCCATGGAAACTCACAGTTTGGGTGGTGGTAATGGGTAGAAACCTCTCTCCTCTTTTTTCTCCACACTCGTTCTCGACCGTCTGGAGCACGAAAAGCTATTCGACACTCATCTGTGAACAACACTCTAGCCCATTGCTCGTGGGTCCAATTGACATGTTCTCTTGCGAACTGAAGTCGGGCTACTCGGTGCTGTCTGAGAAGTTCTGGACCTCGTGCTGGTCTACGAGCTTTTAAATTCACTTCCTCCATTCGTCTTCTCACCGTACGCTCACTAACATTAACGCCTCTTGCGATTTGGAGCCGCTGGCGTATCTCAACAGCGGTCAGGTAGCGGTTTCTCAAAATCTTCATAACAATAAAACGATCGTCCCGGGCCGATGTGCACCTTACGCCCCCACTGCCTGGCCTGCGGGTGTAGCGGCCTGTCTCCTGGTATCGTTTCAGTGAATACTGCATTGAGGACCGTGGTACGTTAAGCACAATAGCAACTTCACACTGTGTCAGCCCTTGGTCAATTAACGCTACTGCTTGTGCAACTTGTGCTGGTGTTAATGGCATTTTTATTGGCTTTAAAGCACCTTTAGTTATTTAAATAAGACACAAGATCACAATAATTGAATAACCTTACAGTAAACTTTTCACAACACACAAATTTAAAATGTGAACTTAGTCGCTCAAATGACCCGATTCAACTAAAAATTAAAGAATTCGTCATGGTGCACTTAAACATAATGAATTACCCTCTTGAACTTGAGGGTAAACATTTTTTGACATACTTGCATAACAAACATTCATCAGAAACACTTAAAGCTTTTGCTATCGCGAGATAACCGCTTGGCCAAGTTTCCGTGCCGGTGATGTATAATAATCTTTTTTACAGTTTTTGTTTGAAGAGATCTGAAAGAGATCTAAACTAAATTACTCATATCAAAGTACCGATATGATTGATTTCAATTCATGGATCATCATTATTGCTTCGAGGTCTATTGATAAACTCGTTACATCCATCAGCTCCCTGGCTAATATCTCATCAGTTTATCTCTCCATTTTTCTATACAAGTAAAGGTGACAAACAAGCACACAATCCATCTGAAGGTCAGTGGATGCTGTAGCACATAGGCGAATACGAGAATAGCTATCCTCGATTAAATTAGTATTTTAAAAAAATACCCTTTTCGGTGGACTAAAAACTATCACACTCTCAAGCTAACATCTATATTGTCGACTAAATAAATACATTTTGAACATCATTCCCTATTTTCCTATTTTTGGAAGTAGAATCTTTTTCCAAATTAATACGTGATCACCTTTCTAATAAGAAAGAATCATTAAAATTGATGTACATTTGTCGTATTGATAACTTCCTCCTTTTAGTCTTAAAATCGACTAAAAATCATAAGGTAGATGCGTTGTCATCCTTGATTTTTGAGATGATATGCTTTATTTACCAGCATAAAAAACCCGTGAAGTGCGAGTCGGACTCTGGCTCTTTGAGAGTTCCGAAGATATTATGGCCAAATAACAATGATAGTATAAGAAAAAGAGGTAGATAGGTTATACGCGCACCGCAAGTGGCACGTAAAAACTATGCTAATTAGCAAACCTGAGCTCAATTGTCACACTATCGTCGCGTCATTGACAACGGCGTTGATAGTAAATTGTATTTTGTTTTTGCACCGAAAATGCTACAAATGTGATGAGATTCTGCACATACTACACAAGAAAGGTTTTCAAAAGTCAAAAGGAATCATATTTCATTCGTTTACTATTTTCTTAATTTATTTTCATATTGTTTACCAATTCAAAAATTACGTATTTTAAAATATATTGTCAGAAAAAATAGAGAGGGATAAAAATACCCCAAAGAGTGAGTTTGAAAGAGAAGTGATATTGTTTCAGATCATAGAATACAAAAACAGATAGGTCTCTTTTGACTATCGTAATTCAAATTGTGTAAATATAATTCTTGTTTTATTGAGGGTTAATTAACTACGTCATTATTAACTAATAAGTTTAATTTATTTGTTTTGTAGCGTAACGAAGTAGTAATACGTTCGTATATAAATAATTATTACAGCACTTTATTTGATAATAAATTTTTAGTAAAATCAATAATATTTTTTTTATTTTCCTACTTTTAATGCATTTTTATTACTTTATTACTTTTGCTACGTGCAGTCATGAGTGAATCGAGTTTTAGGCATAAATCATGGTGTACGGTATAATGTCATATCTGATTAATTATAGTAGGGGAGCCGAGGATGCTAAATCGGGATTTACTCGAGTGTCAAAGAGACCTATTGGATTGCGAAGCCTAGATGATAAGAAGAAAAAAAGTCATATAATATATACACTTTCATCGGTGGGGGGAGCGGCTATAAACCTTCAAAAATGTAAAAAAAAAACAGTTGCATGGACATACTCGAGCGCGTCAGATATTAATAGCATCTATGTCCTACGTATTTTTGAATGCATACGTATATTAATCTGATTGTTTCCATGATGGGGGTGATCGTACGTAAGGGTTGAAAACGGAAAATTTTTTTTTATCGAGCGCGTCAGATTTTCAAAGGGGATGTTAAGTGAACCTAAAAGAAGGCTCTTATGTAATAATCTGACGATTTGGATGTGACCCACACTCGCGCCCATTATTAGAATGTGCAAAAAAATCGCTATTTTGAAATACTCGAGCGCGTTAGATTAAGATATATATGGTTCACTTATATACCCTAAACGTATTGTCTCATAATCTGACGATTATCTGGAGGGATTCACCTAATCTGACAATGGAAAGAATTTTTTTTTTTGTATTATTTCAAATCTTTTAACTTAACAAATCAAAGAGCTAAAAAAACAGCATGCAAATAAAACAGTATATATTCTTTGAAGTACAAAAATTTTATTTATGAGAAAATAAGTATAAAAAATATAAATTTTTTTGAATTTTTTTTTCCAATCTTCATCTTCGTCTGTAGAATCATCTTCCTCTTCTGGCTCGATTTCATCCTCAGATTGTGTATCTGTAACAAAAAATCATGAGAGTATTAAACGAAATTTTTCTTAATGAATAACGATTTCTTCAATCATTGCAGAAAAAATATACCTAGTTCTGGAGTATCCTCAAAAATATCTGGTGTTATGACTACATCTTCATACGCTTTTGGCAATTGATCACCCGCAAACCAGATCATTTGGTATTTTTCGTCGAACTATCCACCCATAGTCCGTTGGTAAAAGAACAATAATTTTTGCTTTATGGGCATTACTCCACAAGCATGCAATGAATCTTGTGCGTAACACTTGTTGGAATAACTCGGATTGACACGGTAGCAAGTTGCACGCATCGTAATTCCGGATACTCAAGGAGAAGGGTTGAGACTTGTCTTTTACCTTGTACGTCTTATTGAAGATAACAATTCTGGATTGATTTACATCGCTTAACTTCTTTAACCCGTACAGGTGGCAAGTAAAAGACTATATAATGTGAAACGAATCCTGCACATTCTGCTCCTTTGATCCCAAATCCAGAAATGCATTTTGTTGAAATGCAAAAGTTTCAGAAGTCATCAGAAACTGTAAAGGTTTCTTTTTCCCTCGTCGATAGAATGCTGAAATCGCAACCAGTGAATGCATGCAAACCTGGAAGTAACCAAAAAAAAACCAAACCTCAGATTCTCGTATGTTGTACGGGATTTTTGGAGAACCGGTTTACTCCGACGATATTCTAATACATTTATACATTTTTGTAATGTATCTGATGTAAATTTGACAGTTTTTTGTAAATTATTTTCACCACAAAACACACACTTTACATTAATGTCACTCATAGTAACTTTTTTTTAAATTTTAATTCACATATGAAACATCAAAATCGCAAAATAATTTCAGGCGTTACAAATACGTTGTAAACAAAACCATCTGCGCGATCAGCTGTCATGACGTCATGGCAACAGAACCCAAAATGGGGACGGAGTGAGAGAGTCATAGATAGAGAAAGAGTGAGAGAGGAATAGAAACGCGGGAAGGGGAATACTAGCATCACGTAGCTGCACGCATTAATTTTTATATAATAATAGAGATCGTCAGATTATATATTATTCGTGAACGTTGAATTATTGCCTTCAAAATAAAAAAAAAATTTAGCCACGCTCGAGAAAGTCGAGATGACGCTTTTTTTTTACAAGTTTGTAACCCACCTACTACTTATCGTCAATCGAAAATTGTCAGATTAGTGGAATATACCCTTTTTAGGATATAACTAACTTACCCTACCTTAATCTGACGCGCTCGAGAACTTCAGATGATCAATTTTTTTTACTAATCTGATTCTTTATCCTTGACGCGCGGCCACATGTAAGGGGCTAATACTTGGTGGAGGTATGTAATGGGGTACTAGGTATCTCCCTGTATGTTAATCTGCCGCGCTTTAGTAAATCCCCTCTTGGGCTCCCCTACTATTAGGTAACCTATCTACACCTTTTTACCTTATATCATTGCCAAATAACTTTTATTTAAACTAGGTTTTTAATTAGGTAATGATTTTTTTTCTTTTAGGTCTTAAGCTATACATAGTAAGTAATACTCAATACTTTATTGCATTTTATAAGTTACAAAAGGTATTACATAGCTTTATATTATATTATTATCTCTATAGACCCTGATGAGCACAGCAATATTATGAAGGAGGAACATTTATTTTGTTTTATTATTATTATTTTTTAATAATTATTTACTATTAACATTCATTATATTATATAAACATACGCATATTGAGTTTGAAATACGGTTATTATATTATTTGCTATTATTTATAAATGAATTAATTTAGACATTTAAGGCACAGTTGAATTTTTATTACATTATTTGAATCGTTTCAAACTTTATTAGAATTTTTAATTGCAATTTATTTAGTAGGATGGCATTTCATTGTTATCCAACATATTTATATTTACATATGTATATAATAATATATTTTTATCATCTAAAAATTCAAAATTACTATAGTAACACTGGTTTATAAATTTCTTTAATTTTTTACGAATGGTTTTTCGTCTTTAAATGTTTTTTTTATATATTCGGGTAATTTATTATATACTTTTATAGACATGGCAAATGGGCTGGAAGAATGAGATTTTAGTTTTGAAGTTAGTAGCACTAGTTTTTTTAATACAAAGTAGACAGTAGGCAGGTCTAAGTTATGTTCGTTTGTTTTGTACACAGCTTACAAACTACATTATAAATCTATGTTTTCAGTATTTATTTTCAAATACAGTTATTAAATTATAGTTAGTATGGTACGCAAATGTAGAAATTTTAAATTCCTAACTAGGTTCGTTTTTGAGATAGATCTTGTAATATAAATGGTCTAAAACTGACCACTTTTACTGCCCTGTGATTTACTTAGTTAAAATAAAACTAATAAGAAGTACTTGAATATATTTTAATTGAACTTTATTCAATTATCAGGTTTTGGATCAACTTTCTTCTAATTAAGAGCTAGAGATCCGATGGATAGGACAGCAGGTCTGACGGACGGATGTACAGATGAATAGATATAATGCAGGATGATGCAGTGACGATAAAGTAAGTAAGAGTAAATAGAATTCCGTTTTATCATTTCAGTATGGATCCCAAAAACTCTGATTCTTTAAATGAATACTATACATTACAGCATTATGATGCCGTCCTACGCTCGTATTCAATGAGAGAGTGGTTCTTCCCCCGGTCGAGCCGAATCATTCAAATAGCTGCACTTGATCCTAACACCAAGCACGTCGCTTTACATAATTATAGAACTATTGTAAAAATATTTTGAAAAGAGCAACTACTGAGTTTATTACTTTCTTCCATGATTCTTCTCAGTAGAATCAGAACCCCTGGACATGGAAAAGAAAAAATTGGGGAAAACAGTGATTATATGACTATTCAAAAGTGCATTTTTAATGCCTACTTGAATAAAACATATTTGAATTTTGAATTTCAAACGAGTGAAGGCAAATTTAATTTAATCAACGTAGATTAATTCAATCACATGAAAAACATAATATACACACATTTTTATTTACATATTTACATTTCATTTTTACGTAGGCACATTATACCTATCTGGCAACGCATTTACTTTATTAATCTTCTGAAGAATCATTAATTTTATCAAAGGATGCCGAACTTTCCTTTGTCGGTCTTTCGGCGTGTACTTACATATAGTAGTATTTATTTTAATTCCAGTCATTTCCAATTGAGCTTTGCTTCGAGTCAAATGTATTAATTGTTTTTACTCTAATCCTTGTTGTTCTCGGAGTGATAAGTTTACAATTTAACATAAGTGACGAAGATTCGAATAGTTCTAGTCGGAGTAGTGAGAGTTGGAGTTATAGATCTAAAAGACCTAAAAGTAAATTTGATGAGTTTTTCGACATAATTCATGCATCCCAAATTGCTTTGTGTAAATTATGCCAACATAAAAAGGTTGAAATAAAAATGAAAAACAGAAACACTTCAAGCTTAAGCAAGCATCTAATATCTTTCCACAAAAAGGAATCACAAATATTTCTTCCTGAAAAACCAAAATTAGTGGAGATATTACAAGCTTTTTAATAACCACCGGAAAAAGTGGACAGGTAAGAAAAAATATACTTATCACACAATTACATAACACATATATTATGTAACTAGCGGCCGCCTGCGACTTCGTCCGCGTACAATATCTGATTTCCTATGAGATTTTGAAATTTTCTCGCTGCAAAAAGTCTTACCTAAGTATAAAGAGGCTATATAGGTAAAGCAAGCTATGCAAGTATTTATTATTTAAAACTAATAAAGTAAATGTCGATCTGCATATCTATACTTTAAAAATATAGAACTTGCATGTATCCATTTTACCCCAATTTCACCCCCTTAGGGTTAGGATTTCGTAAAACAGCTTATTCAGGATTTTATTATTGAAAACTTATAACTTTAATGCCGATTTTCGTGTCTCTAACTTCAAAAACGTAGGACTTTCATACAAACTTCCAACTCCCATTTCACTCCCTTAGGGATAGATTTTCTCAAAACCGTTTCTTAACTGATCACTATGCCATAAAAGGAACCTACCTTACAAACTTCAAGTTTGTATGTTTTATAGTTCCTGAGATATGGTTATGGTCAGTCAGTGAGTGGTAGTTATATATATATATATATATATATATATATATATATATATATATATATATATATATATATATATATTATAGTGTAAAATGTGTATTTATAATTTAATCATATTTTCATTCGTTTTATAATCGTCGAGACACATGATTTACTGTTTTATTTCAGTCTGAAAATAGCAGTGACAACATCACGACAGACAAGTATATTTTCGATCAATTTGCCCAAATATGGTGTTTCCTAAAAGGTCCACACTTAGAAGGAAGGTCAAAGAACGCTTTGAAGAGCTTCAATTGAATCTTAAGAAACGACTACAACAATTTTCATCTAAAATGTCATTTACCATTGATGGATGGACGTCAATTGCTGGTAGGAGTTATTACGGGGTCACTATTCATTATATAGACAACGAATGGAAGTATCGATCTGTAGTCCTTGATTTTATACCATCACGCGGTCGACATACTGGGGAAGATATTGCAATGATTTTCCACGAATGTTTATTGGAACATGACATAATTGATAAAATACAGGGTCGACAACGCAACTGCAAATACCACATTTAAGTATGAATTGGTTAAACAGCTGCCACACTTTGATTCAGACAATCAACATTTCCGGTGCTTTGCTCACATTTTGAACCTTGGTGTACAAGATTTATTAAAGACCTTAGCATTATACAGTGAAATTGACAATAAGGGACAAGAACAGCAGTACGAAGATAATGAAGACGAAACTGAGGAAGCTGACTCACGTACAGCTATAACAAAATTACGCAGTATTTCCAGTAAAATAAAAAGCAGTGAGATATTGAAGAGTTCAGTCTGCTTGTGAAGCAGCTGGCGTGCCATCAAATCTAAACCAAATACTCGACTGTCCAACGAGATGGAATTCCACACATGATATGATTGGATTTGGTTTAAAAGTGAGAACTGGCATTAACATTGTGCACTTCTGTCACCGAATTGAATGATTTTCAAATCACAGATAGCGAGTGGCAAATACTCGAAAAAATACATAAGTTTTCTAATAAACTTTAAACTTCTATCAACGAAACTTGGTGGAGAAAAATATGTTACATTACCGCTAGTCATTGTATCATTCAATCTCTTGCTCGATAAAATTGAATCCATGGTAAAACAATTAGATGAGAAACCTAATCGATCCGAAGTGGATGAAAGGCTCATTCTGGGTTTCAAGCAGCTCGAGACAAAATGCTTAAACATTATAAAAAGAGCAACTGGATTTATTGTACCTCTTTAATTTTAGACCCAAGGCATAAGACTCAGACTTTTGACATGACATTATGGGGGAATCGAATTAAAACAGTAAGCCTGCGCAAATTTAATGAACTTTATAAAGAATATAAAAGTCTACACTCAGTGAATACATCTCTAGAATCACTAAGAAATGAAAAGAAAGTATGTGAATATGATGAAGATGAAGACGTAATAGACTTTGAGAAATTGTATGCATGTCCCTCGACGTCATCTGGATCTGGATCTTTTCATCAAGGCTTAGTTATAGACGAGTTGGAGGAGTACCTAAGTAAACCCAGAGCCGCCAGTTCGGAAGACATTTTAGAGTTGTGGAGGACGCATGAGACAGAATATCCGACTTTATCGAAGATGGCCCGTGATTTTCTTTCAATACCTGCAACTTCAGTACCTGCTGAGAGGTTATTTTCTAAAGCATCATTAGTAATTAGAAAACATAGAAATAGGTTAAGTGATGAGTCAGCCAGATGGTTACTTTGTATTAATTCTTGGTCAAAAGAATTAATATAAAGTAACAGTAATATCAAAGCTGTTGTGTACTGTTATGTAATTTAATTTGTATTGTATTTTTTTTATTTAAATAAATGGTAAATTGTATAACTCCTTTATTCCATTTCATATAAGAGTCTATCAATCTCTTTCCAAACAGATAATGTTCTTTATAATACAGTCAAGTTAATGTCATTAATTTGTTTTTTAAATATTTTGACTAAGTTTTAGCACATGTAAACTTATTAAATGTTAACGTTTATTAAGAAACAGACTAACTCCCGTGGCCGTGAGACTTGGTAGACAGCTCAGTTAGTTAGAGCATCATTCAAACCCCACCCGGTATTAGTTGATTTTTCGAATTTCTCATTAAATGTTTAGACATTTATTAATTTGGTTGGTCTTTCTATGGCTATGTTAATTCAAGCTCAAAATGTGCCTACTCTGTTAAGTTGTTCTAAGATCTAAAGTAACGTTTAATAAATAACAATAGGCTAATAGGTAATTGCGAGATTTGCGAGACTCTTGCTGCAAGACCAAGACCAAGAACAAGACTGAGAGCGCAATACCAAGACCAAGAACAAGACCAGGTGTATTAGCGCAAGACCAAGACCAAGACTGGCTAAGCCTCGTCTTGTTCTTGCATTTGGGCAACACTAGAACTAAGGCATCACGATTTCGCGACCGCTCGATATCCACTTGAGCTTGAACACAATGTCAAAATTTACCTTCTTGTATTGTAGCAGTTTTTAATTGCCTGAAAACACGGACAAAAAGACATTTTCTGAAAATAAATCCTAGCTAGATTGATTTATTGCCCCCGAAACTCCCTAGACACAAAATTTTATGAAAATCGTTGGAGCCGTTTTCAATTCTTGTATATATATATATACAAGAATTGCTCGTTTAAAGGTTTAGGATTAATGTACAACAAAAAAATTATTGATAGAAATATCGCACTCACTGCTAACGTCTTATACGTTGCAAGAGAATAATATGTTTCAAACATTATACTGAACAATATATCAAGGATAATACAAAAAAGCTTATTATCAATGCTATAAAGTACTTAGTACAAACATTGCCATTCCTAGCCCGGAAATAGAATATTAGATTTCCCTGCAGTTGTCTACGACGTTGGAATAAATCTCAGTATAAGGTAAAAGTAATATTAATCCAGAGAAATATCGTCAAGTTGTGTAGAGCCTTCGAAACTCAGCGGCAAGTTATGAGAGCTTCATAACACGTAGTCGAGTGGAACATTGATATTATAGCAACGCCTTATTTGTTTTTAAAAGTACCGAAAGTGCCCGTTAAATTATATTTCCGATAAAATTGGTTTTGTACAAAATTTATAGGTAGTAGAGCCACGCTGCAGCTATATTATGGCACTAATGGGTCGGCTCGACCGGGGAAGGACCACGCTCTCACATAATACGAGTGTATAATAGCAGCTTAATACTTCTGTGTTTCGTATGGTGAGTGTAGAGTACCGGAGAGACTTTTTTACTGGAAACGAGGTATTCCATCATAGTCCTCAGGGGTGACAACGCATCTGCGTTTTGATACTTAGTCGAGGATAAATGTAGATGTCTATGGGCCATAGCAACCACTTGCTATCAGGTGGACTGTAAGCTAGTTTGTCACCCTTATTCTATTAAAAAAGGCAAACCAAACGATGGATAGAGATGTAAAAATGATAGGTCAACGTCTACTTTAAGCCGTTTTTACGTTCATTTTAGTCCTCAACAACTCACTGCTGAACACGAACTCTTCCATTTTATTCATTCATTTATACGCGCCACTCGCTCAGCACGAATGGGTCCCGGATAGGACCTTGCCCTGACAGAATATTGGGTAAAACATAACATAATGCTGCTGTGTTCATGTTTATAGCGTAGATAACTGGAGACCCTTTTTACTTGTAACGCAGCACGTCTTCTTAAACCTTTGTACAATACTAGGGCCGCACTATGCAATGGATTAGGCATATCGATCTAAAATCGATTAATCAAAAAATTATCGAACAATCAAACGATTATCTGGAGTAAAATGATCAATTTTAGATCGATTTGGAGCACCGCATTGATTCGATGAATCGATCCCAAAATCTCTGGAATCAGACTGATTAATTTGATTCTGAACTACCGATAAAGTTCCCAAACCAATGATTTCAAAAAGGAGGGATAGGCCCATCTAATCTGTAAAATAAAACTTTAAAAATGAGTTTATATAATAATTTAATTGTAACAAAACTAATATAAGGTTATTTACCGATGATACAATATCCCATCTTTTTCTTTATCTTTGTATCGTAATTTTTGCATTCTTTTACCACGCAACTAGACATATTTATGACAGGCAAATCTGTCCTGCGCGCGCACTACTGTCGACCGATTCGCGTTGGCCCTAAACTGTAATTTTAGGGCCAACGCATTGGTCCGTTTTAGTTGTTCGGTCGGCCCGGTCCTTGCGCTAGTAATATATGTCAATGTCCCAAACAGACTGGGGTAAGATACCGCAGTTTATTAATTTTTTTGCTGTTGGCGGACGCAAAAACAATCGCTCGTACTTGGTTGATAATTTGAACGCAATATATATTTGAATAAAATATTTACGGACGCATCTAAAGATATCGAAAAGTTATGATTTCATTTTCATTTCTATGATTCTAATTCTAATCTTACCTGTGGAATGTAGGTCTAACTTAATCTATGCTGTGAACGAAGACTACAATATATATTAATATATTATAGCTGTGAACCTGTGAATTTGCTTTAATTATAATCAATATTTTACATACTGTGAACTGTGAGCACAGACAGAGTACTTTTTAAATATAAGATTACCGGTAAATGTCGCAACAATCGAAAAACGATCTTTTAATCCTCGATTAAATCGATAATTGATTCTCGTATGTTTGATTCGAATCGATTCAGAGATCGTATATTTTAAGAGTGAATCGACATGCCTAGAATGGATCCCTTGAGATACAAGATAGAAAGAGAATAGACTAGAATAGAATTTTAAAAAAATACACCAGTGGCTTCTTCAAAATACATTTTACTCTGTTAATGAGTTTTTAATTACTGATGACAATTTTTTTACTATAGCTCATAATTGACATTTTATAATTAACTGACATGGTATATAATATTGTTTAATTAAATTTTCTTTATTTGTTTGGTCAGTCCGTGAATGATTAAATACGCGTAAATATAAATTATAATACTGACATTGTAAATTACTTATGATGAGTAATTTTGAAAACTTTGCATGCTGTATCTTATGACTAAATAGGTCTTTAAGCAACTTATTTTATTGTAAAAACATAATACTTACTCTATTTATGGCAAATAAAGAAATTTGAATTTGAAAGACACTGTTTGATTAATAAACCTTACTGAATAATATACACTAAACTTATTGTTAGACAACCTCTTTCACAAGGCATAGACATTTTGATTCTAAATCGAAGAAAAAATGTATATGGCTATGAGCCTCTTATTTAATTACCATCAAGATTTTGTCTAGCACTGGTCACCCTATTTTACAACAAAAAAACTTCCACATTTTCCATAATCGACACACTGTGCAAGTGAACTAACGAAATTAAATGAAGTTGATTTGACAAATGTCAGTTTTTTAAATCTACTAAGCCTACCTTCGTTTCCAAATGAGGTTCCTTTAACCAGGGAAGGAACTCCGCAGGTATCCTTCCACACGTAGTAAAGTCACGGTGCAGCTATATTATGTTTATATTTTTGATATGATAGGATTAGCTTCTAATAATTTAGGTACAAAATATTGATCATTAATTCATACAAAATTTTGGGGCTCAGATTAGGGTTGCCACCTTTTATTTGAACAAATATAGTATTTTTCAAAAAAAGATGCAATAATATAGTACTTTTGAGAAATTTAGGAGAAAAAAAGTACACATTTATTTTTAATCTTTAGGTATTTTTCCATATATATTTCTTACTGCTTTTTGCTTTAGTCATCAATTGTCTAATAACTTTAAAATAATTATAGAAGTCCGAAGAATTTAAGTTCACAATGAAATAAATTAACAATTAGTCTTTAATAAAATAAATATTATACTCTATTTCTTTCTACTTCAATTTTACATTCATGACGATAAAAATTCCCGTCTTCCAATCACAGTTATATAAAAAGGCGCGACAGTTAAATTAGGGATAAATATATAGTATTTTTCGTACTACATTATTTATCTACAATATATTTCAGTCACTAGTAGTGACTGATATATAGTATTGTTACGAGCTTAGGATTCGTGACAATAAAAACTTCCGATTGAATTATCAAAATTAACACTTTAATCACCGAACACCAATTAAAACTTAAAAGACACTAATAATTAATCACACTTATTCATTTTATTTCGCTCCGAAGCTTCACTCGTATCACCAAATTCAATACTGCCCCGATCGCGGCATGCAGTGGCTTTAAAACACCTTTTACACCGAAACATCCAGAATACTCCAGTAGATACGGGCGCCGACCGACCAGATTCAGTAAGTTCGAGTATGGGGCTTCTAGAAAGCTTAATTCTTCTGTTCGATACTAGATGGCGCTGTTGGTCGAAAGTCAAGATTGACATTTTCTAGGAAGCCCTCCTCACTCTGGTTCCCGACACTAGATGGCGCTAGTGGCAGGTACCCGACGTCAGCTTAGGCGCGCAACACTGCCCTCTCCTAAGACATGCTCGTCCCGAGCATTATCGGCCCCATAATAACGCGCCGGCGATCCACATGGACGATCTTAGGAGTCCCTCTTGCGCCTTTCCGTAACGGCTCCGCAATTTCATGGGCTGTCCTATCCCATGGTGCATCAACATTGTACAATTTCGATGCTCCTCTACTACGTGTCTGAGGTCCCTTCACAGCCGCACAACTTGTACATGTGCGACACCAATCCTCGACATCGTCACGATAATGGACCCAGTAAAACTGTTCTCAGATCTTCAGTAGAGTTCGTTTAGCTCCCAGATGGTCTTCTGAACAACGAAGTTTTAGAATATTTATTTATTTAAAAGCTTTATTGTTCTAACCATAAAGGTTACAAAAGGCTTAATTCCAGTTAGTATTTTCTGCCAGTCAACCGATGGCATGGTGAGAAATTTGTGGCAGATGACTTAAATAACTAAATAGAATACTCGTAAATTTATATATGATACAACTGCGAATTATGTTTTATTATCAGTGTGTTTTAAGTTGTATTTGGTATTATGTATGTAATTAAAGTGTCAATTTCGGTAATTCAATCGGCATTTTTTAATTGTCACGAACCCTAAGCCTGTAACATTTAGTTTATAATCCACAATATATGAACATTTATTATAAACATTATCAACTTAATGCTTGAAAAGAGTTTTATATTATATAACATTCATGCATAGTCTTTGTAACGGGCACATCATCTGACCGGACTTAGTACGAGTATCTAAAATGTTGTATTTCAGAACAAAACTAAAAAAGCTTTTTGCAATAGCACATACAAAAATAAATTGTGTTCTAAATTCATTTATCCCTCAAATACATAGAGAATATAACAAAAAAATTTAGACCGTAGACATATTTTATGGAAGTAAATAACACTTTGTTTCAATAAGTTTTAAAAATACTTAATTATTGGGTATTTCATAACACATATACACACACGCCTCGTTGTGAATTTAATAAATAAATAAATAATCAGAAATAGAAGCGAGATTATTACACTTTGTTCATTTGTAAGAAGCAAGATCTTTTCATTAATGTTAATTGATTTTATCGATACCCACGAGACGAGATACTGTGATAAATTACTTAAGACACCTCACACGGCGAATGAACAACTTTTTATTGTACATACATTCATTTATTACCGCTTTTCAAAAGACCACTGCCAAACATAGGCCTCCTATATAGATTGCCTCATAAGGTGAACACTCAAAACCGTTGCCACGCGTGGCTGGCGATTTGGCAATCTCAGTTTTTTTATTATTTCAAGTTTAAAACAACAGCTTAAAGCTGTTGTGTTTCGTATGGTGATTATAAAGCATCGGAGACCCTTTATATAGGAAAAGGGACTTTCCATTTTAGTCCTCAGGGGTGGCAATGCATCTGCATTTTGATTCTTAATTGAGAATAAATGTAAATCCTAATAGATCACAGCATCCTCTTACCATCAGGTTAAAAAAACATGTTTTAGTTTTGTCTTGTTTAATAGACACGAACCATTTGCAACATTTTAAATTTGAAGAGGATTATAAAAACTACTATCGCGTGATAATACCATCACGCAACAAGAATTTTTATGTATGAGAGTACATTATTCTGTACAAAAGCAACGAATTTCTACAGAGAAAGTTACCCTATTAAGAGTACGCATTCGCCCGCGTGACCGATCCCGATCCGATAATAATATATTCCAGTCCAGTAGCTTAAAAATATCTTCCAATGCAACGATAAAGACTTTCGAGGATTAACGTTATAACCTTTCTTACATGTCTCTGCAGTTGGATAAGCTTCGCACGCTAGTATTGTCTAGTATATGTAAACTTCATTATACAAATATTTAACTTAGCACCACTAAAGGACTGTAGCACTGCACAAATTTCGACGCAATCAAAGGTCTTCGCATAGTCCACAAACGCAAGAGAAAATGGTAGATTGAACTCGGTCTTCTGTACAATTTTCCAAAGAGTATGTATGAGGTCTACGGGACTAAAGTTTTTTCTGAAACCACCTTGTTTGGGACGCTGCAAGTTGTCAATTCCGTATTGGAGACGATTCGTATTGGCCCACTAATGCACCACATAGATGCATAACAGAAGGGAAATCAGTCTGTAGTTCTTCAATAGAGTATTGTCGCCTTTCTTGAAGAACAAGACCACCGCCCTTCTGCTCCATGCCTCCGAAAGCGCCACCATGGAGGACGGAATTGAACTATAGGCGGATAGCTACTTACTATCAGGTTGGTGTTTGTTTTTCACATCTAATCGTTTAAATAGCCTAACTAACATAAGTGTTAAAGTTGTTAGAAATTAATTTGCTTATTTCCGCGTAATGAAATAATATGATGTGTCCTGCCCAGTCTGAAGAACACATCCCACCCTCCTCAACTACGAATCCTATTGCCACCACTCTGCACCACCACACTAGGAACGATACGCCACCCTTGATAATCCGACACGTGTTTCGCTTCTACACGAGGCACCCTTAGGCCCGGTCTACATTTTGAGAAGAGACAAGTGGCTTAAGGCGAAGTAGACTCTGCGGTAGCTGACCGCTAAGAAGCGACGGGTATAGTGCACGTTATTGAGGGAGGGTGGGAGGTTCTCTTCAAACTAAGCAGGGCACATCATTTTATTTCATTACGCGGAAATAAGCAAATTAGGTTCTAGAAACGATGTTAACATAATATATTCAAAATAATAAATTTTCGCAAAGTAACACCTGATTCTATTAATTAACAATTATTATTGTTAAAAAAATTACAAAGGAAAGAAAATATTCTTTTTTGAAAATTTAGGCATCCCACACTCACGCTCTCCTGATTAAAATTAATATAGATGCAAAATTCTTTCATCTGAAGCAAAAAAAAAATTCAGGTTATGAAAATTTATTCCAATTCGTTACAATAGAGTGGAAATGCTTAAAACGTAACATTTCATTCAATACGTAAAAAAATTTAAGCCCCAATTATTGTGTCTAACAAATAATATTTTTATAGAAATGGTTTTTCTTTTTCATTATTATATAAAAGAAATATAATATACCAGGCTAATAAAAATAAAAAGTATTTTAGTTTATTTTTAATGAAAAGCAAGTATAGTAAATATCACTATTTAACTAATCAAGCGTTTAAATTTTTTTATGACTAAGGGGGAAATGACTAACGATACGCCCCGGCTACGCTCGCGTGATTTCTAGACCTCTACAACTGCGCCACCTACCGAGTCGAATTGTGAATTCATCCATTCTGGAACCAACTTAACCACAAAGGCACACAAAATTCCCTCAAAATCGATCCTGCCGTTTACGAATTCAGTCATATACACATCATCATCATCATCATTACAGCCCTTCACAAGTCCACTGCTGAACATAGGCCTCCCCCAAGTAATGCCACAAAACACGGTCCCGAGCCACCTGCATCCATCGACTTCGTGCATGTCTCACCAGATCGTCACTCCATCTAGTCGCCCTACACTACGCCTACCGGTACGAGGCTGCCACTCGAGAACCTTTCTTCCCCATCGGTTATCGGTTCTTCGAGCTATATGGCCGGTCCATTGCCACTTCAGCTTACTAATCCGTTGGGCTATGTCGGTCACTCTGGTTTTACTGCGGATATCCTCATTTCTGAGTCTATCACGCAGAGAAACTCCGAGCATAGCCCTCTCCATAGCTCGCTGAGCGACCTTGAGCGTCCTCATACGGCCAGCAGTGAAGGACCACGTCTCTGATCCGTAAGTCATCACTGGCAACACGCACTGGTTGTACACTTTAGTTTTCAGAGATTGAAGTACACCTGACGAGAAGATGTGTCGTAATTTCCCCGAACGCTGCCCAGCCGAGTTGAATCCGTCGATTGACCTCTCGGTCGAAGTTGGACTTGCCTAGTCGGACTATTTGTCCCAGGTAAACGTACTCGTCAACAACTTCGAGCATAGTGCTCCCCACAACTACCGGCGTAGGTGTGACATGGACATTGAACATAATCTTTGTTTTGTCCATGTTCATCTTAAGACCTATCCGTTGGGAGACACCATTGAGGTCATTGAGCATAGTGCTAAGGTCCTCCAGCGATTCTGCCATAAGGACTATATCGTCGGCAAATCGAAGGTGAGTGATGTACTCGCCATTGATGTTAATACCCTATCCTTTCCAGTCCAGTAGCTTGAAAACGTCTTCCAACGCAGCGGTGAAGAGTTTCGGGGATATAACGTCACCCTGTCTTACACCTCTCTGCAGTTGGATAGGTTTCGAACTCTGGTTCTGTACTCGGATAGCCATCGTAGCCCTACTGTACAAACACTTCAGCACTTCGATATACCGACAGTCAACTTGGCACCGCTGAAGGGACTGTAGCACCGCCCAAATTTCGACGGAATCAAAGGCTTTCTCATAGTCCACATACGCCAGGCAAAGTGGCAGATTGTACTCTTCGGTCTTCTGTACAATCTGCCGCAGGGTATGTATGTGGTCTATGGTACTGAAGCCTTTTCGGAAACCGGCTTGTTCGGGAGGCTGGAAGTCGTCGAGTCTGCGTGCGAGACGATTCGTAATAACTCTCGAAAACAGCACGTAGACGCGGCTCAGAAGGGAAATCGGTCTGTAGTTCTTCAAGAGAGCGTTGTCGCCTTTCTTAAAGAACAAGACCACCGCACTTCTGCTCCACGCCTCCGGAGTAGTGCCACCATGGACGGAATTGAAGAGCTTCTGAAGGACTTCATGTACCGGTGTCCCACCCGCTTTCAGAAGCTCCGCTGTAATTCCATCCTCGCCTGGGGCCCTGCCGTTTTTAAGGTGCTGGAGAGCCATTCTGATCTCGCTCAGACTGACGTCCGGGATATCATCGGAATAGTGTCGGGTAAGACTTGCTCTTGTATCGTTACTCACACTTGCGTGTGGCTCCAACGATGATGTGTACAGCTGCCCATAGAACCTCTCAGTCTCACTCAAAATCTCAGGTGTCCCGGAAACGATGCTGCCACACTCAGTCTTCAGCTTTGACAGTTGGCTCTTTCTGGCAGATAGATCTCTGGCAAAGACTTTGGAGCCCTGGTTCCGCTCGATCGCTTCTTTAATACGAGCAGTATTAAAGTTGCGTAAGTCTTGCCGCATGCATTTGGAGATCTGTCTGTTCAGTTGCCTGTATGCTGTCAAATCTGTAGACGATTGCAGCCTCATCTCCCGTCTAACAGCCATGAAATTAAGAGTGTGATCGGAGAGTTTTTGTGTTCTTCTGCGGCGGGTCTTGCAGAACTTAGCTCCGACCGCATGGACAGTTTCCACGAGCTTGTCATTCATATCGTCCACTGCATTGCAATCTTCTAGGCACTGAAAGCGGTTACGTAACTCGAGCTGAAAAGTCTCGGGATTCTGGATCAGAGCACGCGGGGGGACGGAGCGTTGACTTCATTAGACGAGACCTGTCCAACTTAACGTTTAGGTTCAGTGTGCCTCTAACCATTCGGTGATCGCTGCCGGTTTTCATCCTTGCGATCACTGAGACATCACTGAACAGTTGGCGTCTGGTCGTCATAATGAAGTCAATCTCATTTTTTGTCGAACCGTCGGGGGCTCGACCAGGTCCACTTCCTGTGGGGCCGCTTCTGGAAGAAAGAGTTCATCATAAAGAGTCCCTCTTTCTCCATAAAGTCAGCCAACTGCTGGCCCCTACGGTTCCGTTGCCCTACTCCAAATTTCCCCTAACTTCAGCTCACTGCCCTCTCTTGTGCCTAGTTTTACGTTGAAATCTCCCATCAATACCGTGTAGTGGGTTTTGGAGGAATGCATGGCTCTAGAAATATCCTCATACATTTCCTCCACCTCCTCATCGGGATGTGCCGAGGTTGGTGCGTAGACCTGTATGACCTTCAGCGAATACCGTTTGGTGATTCTGAGTATCAGGTACGCGACCCTCGTCGACACACTCCCAATCTTTACAGCGTTGTTGACGAGAGACTTGTGGACGATAATTCCGACACCTCCTTGGGACAGATGGTCGCCCTCCCGGTGATAGAACAAGTTGCCGGACTCGAGGATTACCGTGTCCTCCCCCTCTCTTCGGACCTCAGATAATCCAATAATATGCCAGCGCAACTTGTCTATCTCTTCTTCCAGCTCCAGTATCTTCTCGTCAGTCCTCAGGGTGCGTGCGTTATACGTTGCCAGGTCGAGTCGTCGTAGGTGGCAACCGAACCTCCACCGGAGATTCTTAGCACCCCCTGCCCCGCCGTTACCATGGTCGCCGCCGTAGCCAGGAATAGCGGGGCCGCCGGGGACTGGGGGCCGTTTATTTGTGTCGTTGCTCATGGGGGGATATTTGCCATAGTTGCCACGCTTGGCGAGCGGGTTGGCAACCGCAGTTTTTTATTATGTTATTGTTGTTATTAGGAAGATGCTGCTGCCCATCTCCTTTCTGTGTCCCTCTGTCGCCTCTTACGACACCCACGGGAAGATATAGGTTAGTGGATATTCTCAACCGCCACTACACGGCATATACACACAAATACAAAAATTATATGACGATATAGTCATCTTGCCTGCAGCTAAATTAAGGCTACAGCAAATATGGATCACCTCATCCGAGGAAGGACCATGCTTACGCAGAATAACAGCATATAAAATAGCCACAAAATATTCAGCTTTAAATAGCATCGTAATGTTGCTGTATTTCATAATGTAACTGTAGAGAATCGGGGCCCCTTTTTAGCCGACTTCAATAAAAGGAGAAGTTTTACAAGACCACTGTTTTTCGGTATCTTAAGAGACATCTTCGTCAATTGTCAACGATTTTGATGATTTTTTTTAATAAATTGGATATTTTATTTGTTGTTCCATATATGTTTTTATAGGATAGGCTGACAAACGAGCACACAGTCTATCCGTCTGGAAAGTGGTTGCTGTGGCCCATAGACATCTACATCTATTCTCGATTACGAATCAAAATGCAGATGTGTTGTCACCCGTGAGGACTGAGACGGAATGCCTCATTTACATTAAAAAGGGTCTCCGGTTCTGTACACTCACCACACGAAACACAGCAGCATTAAGCTACTATTTTACGCTGGTATTCTGTGAGAGCGTGGTCCTTCCCCGGTCGAGCCGACCCATTCGTGCTACATCTATACTACTAATATAACTGCAGCATGGCATCTACCACGTATAAAAAATTATATTATAGAAAAAAATCCATCATTAGATATAAAAAACTCCATCCCTATAGGTGGCTGAATAGGGATTGAAGTTTTTGGATGACATTTTCCTTCGACTACTTAAAAGGATAAAAAATTGAATTTTTAATAATAAAATAAAAGCTCATGGCTTTTCTTCCGTACACTATGTTTTAGTATCGACTTTAGATATAATATATTATATATTATACTAGCAATCCGGCGTATTGCTACAACCTACCGGATCCAATTGTGAATCTAAATCATTCTCAAATCAACTTAATCACACACACAAAACTTCATCAAATCATTCTCAAATCAACTTAATCACACACACCAAACTTCATCAAATTGGTTCAGTCGTTTAAAAGGAGTTCAGTCACATTTTTTTTATATAGAAGAGGGGGGCAAACGAGCATGCGGGTCACCTGATGTTAAGTGACTACCGCCGCCCATGATCAACCAAAACACCAGGGGTATTGCAGGTGCGTTGCCGGCCCTTTAGAAAGGAGTGAGCTCTTTTCTTGAAGGTCCCGTACATACACGCAGACAGAATAATTATATATAAACATAAAGATATTATCTTATTCTTAGTGTTTCTAGTTCTTTGAATTCGGTTTTTCTTTTGATTTAAAGTTTAATTTTTGAAATCTGAATTTTAAGTTTTAATCAACGATAGAATAAAGTGTTTTCTTCTACTTACCATCAGATGAACTATTTTTTATAGAATAAGGGTGAGAAACGAGTACACAGTCCACATGATCGTAAGTGGATGCTGTGACCCATAGACATCTACATTTATCCTCGATTAAGAATCAAAACACAGATGCGGTGTCACCTCTGAGGACTAAGATGGAATGCTTCGTTTCCATTAAAAGGATTATGTGTGTCAGCTATATTTTTATATTAATATTATTAATATTAATATTATAAATGCGAAAGTGTGTTTGTTTGTTTGTTTGTCCTTCTTTCACGCCGCAACAGAGCGTCGGCATGGCGTGATTTTTTGTATGGGGATAGTTCGGTGGCTGTAGAGTGACATAGTTTACTTTTTTTCCGCGGAAAAACATCTCATTCCCGTGTGAAAATAGAATATGTTGGAAAAGTTTGTCCTTCTTTCACGTCGCAACAGAGCGTCGGCATGACATGAATTTTGGTATGGGGATAGTTCGGTGGCTGTAGAGTGACATAGGTTACTTTTTTTTCACGGAAAAAACATCTCATTCCCGTGGGAAAATAGAATATGTTGCAAAAGTTGGTCCTTCTTTCACGTCGTAATAGAGCGTCGGCTTGGCATGAATTTTGGTATGGGGATAGTTCGGTAGCTGTAGAGTGACATAGGCTACTTTTTTTTTACTTTCGGAAAAACATCTCATTCCCGTGGGAAAATAGAATATTTCCCAAAAATTGTGCAAAATTATAAGAAAAATATTTTGAGAGTTCTTATTAACTAACGTATACATAGTTTAAATTGATTCCGCTAGATGTCGTTACTAGGTTTTAAAACGCGGTAACGAAATGTTTCCTGACATGTACTTAACTCCCGCCGTTGAGCCGCCCTTCAACTTATAGTGCATACGGTACCTATACGCTTAAATTGTTTCTATTTCGTAGCTTATTCGACTACCTGCTTTCGATTTCGGTTGTTTGTTATTTGCTTTGTGTTATACATATTTAGACTCTGGCTTAGATTTTGGATTTTGTTTATTTAGAATCGTGAATTGGTTGTTTAACAATTTTTCAAATGAATATTAATAGTATAGATAGTGTATACGGTACCTATACACTTACTTCTTTTTTCGTTGGTTATATTTATATTGACTACTGCTTTCGATTTCGGTTTTCTGCGATTTGTTTTGTGATTTGGTTTAAGTTGATTCGAGTTTTTGGCTATCGTTTTCGGATTCGTGTTGTGTCTTGAATTGGTTTTGTTGTTTTGATGTTAAAAATATTTAAAAGGAATATTTATTCCTTTTAGATATTTTGGATTTGCTTTTAAAAAAAATATTTAAAAGAAAATTTAATTCCTTTTAGGTATTTTAACGTTTTTTTAGAAATAGGTTTTTTGTTACTTCATAATGCCTCGCAAACGTAAGTCCAGCCTTTCAAGAGTATTTTCTCAAAGACAAGCGAAAAGATTAGCTTGATCGCTAGAATCTTTAGAAGATGCTGAACTAAGAAGGCAAGAACAAGCAGAGCGTCAGGCTGCTTTTAGAGCATCTGAGACACCTTCTCAACGTCAGCAAAGGCGTCTTGAATAGACAGAGCGTCAGGCTGTTTTAAGAGCTTCCGAAACACTTTCTCAAAGTCAGGAAAGGCGTCTTGAACAGGCAAAGCGTCAAGCTACTTTAAGAGCTTCTGAAACACCTTCTCAAAGTCCGCGAAGGCGTCTTGAACAGGCAGAGCATCAAGCTACTTTAAGAGCTACTGAAACATCTGATCAAGATCAGCAAAGGCGTCTTGAACAGGCAGAGCGTCAATCTACTTTAAGAGCTACTGAAACACCTGCTCAAAGTCAGCAAAGGCTATTCGAACAAACGGAACGCCAGGCCGCCTTAAGAGTCGCGGAAACACCTGATGGAACTCAACACAGACTCATTGAGCAAGCTGAACGTCAATCTACTATAAGGGCATCTGAAACACCAGAACAGACACAGGCGCGAAAAGATGCAAATACACAGCTCCAAGCTGAACGTCGACAAAATTTTCAAAGAAACAATTGGTCGGTTTTTAATGACGCAGCATTCAATTGTGATCCGTTGATTGATTATAAAAATCACAGGTTAGTTGTTATCGGACTGTTGGACAACGCGTGTCGATTTTGCAGCGCTTTAAAATGGAAAGATGAGACCGCAGGCATGTGCTATTCCAATGGGAAAATGTCTCTTCCGTTACTTGGGAAACCAGAAAAACCTTTGAAAACTCTCTTTTTATATGATGCTAATGAGTCACGGCGCTTTTAAAACAGGATCCGGAAATATAACTCATGCTTTCAAATGACGTCCTTCGGAGTTGACCGGGAAATAATAATGCCGGATTTTCACCTACATTTACGGTGCAAGGGCAAATTTATCATAGAATAGGTTCACTTTTTCCACTTGAAAACGAACAGCATAAATTTTTACAAGTATATTTTATGGGTGACGAAGAAATTGAGGTAGACCGTCGCTGCCAATTTATTCACAGTGTTCAAAAATCAATGTAAACCCCAGAGATTTAGGTAAAATGGTAATTCTGCCCTCATCATTTGTTATCAGTCCCCGCTACCTACATGAGTACACACAATATGCATTCGCCTATGTACGAACTTACGGAAGACCTGATCTTTTTGTTACTTTTACTTGCAATCCCACATGGAAAGAAATAACTGAGGAGCTAATGCCGGGACAAAAAAGTACTGACAGACACGATTTAGTAGCTAGAGTATTTAGATGTACTGACAGACAGTAGTAGCTAGAGTATTTAGATTAAAAGTGCAAAAATTAATGTATGTAATTAACAAAGGGAAAATTTTCGGAAAGGTGCAGTGATTCTTGTATTCAATTGAATGGCAAAAAAGAGGATTACCGCATGCCCGAGATTTCGGATCCTGAGCAAGATAAAGAATTGTATGATACCATCGTCCGAAATATGATTCATGGTCCATGTGGAGCACGAAATTCAATATCGCCATGTATGAAAGAAGGAAAATGTACAAAGAAATTCCCTAAACAGCTATTAAAAGAAACAGTGCACAATGATAATGGCTACCCTTTAACAGACGCAGAGCTCCCGAAGATGGTGGCAGGAAAGGTACAATCAAATCTCGCTCTGGAGCGTTCGAAACCTTAGATTACAGCTGGATTGTCCAGTATTCGCCAATTCTATGTAAAATGTTTAATTCCTACATTAATGTAGAAGCATGTAGCTCTCTCCGCGCAATCAAGTATATTAGTAAGTACATAAACAAAGGAAGCGACCAAGCAATATTTAATCTCAGGAGTGAAGGTGAGGCAAATCCCGTTAATGAAGTACAGACCTTTCAAGCAGGGCGTTATGTCAGTAGTAACGAGGCAGCGTGGCGTCTACTTGCCTTCCCTTTACACGAAAGGCACCTAACAGTTACTCACCTTGCTGTGCACTTAGAAAATGGAGAGCGTGTATATGTCACCGAAAGAAATTTCCAAGAAAGAATTGCATCACCGCCAAAAACTACACTAACAGCCTTCTTTCAACTTTGTCAAACCGACCCCTTTGCAAAAATGTTGTTATATTCTGAAGTCCCCCGCTATTATACTTGGAACACATCTAGGAAGGAGTGGAAACGCCGTATTCAAGGCGTGCCTGTTGCAAATTGGCCCGGTGTAAAGTCATCAGATGCCCTTGGTCGTGTGTATACCGTCCATGTAACTAATTTTGAAGGTTTCTGTTTACGTTTGTTGCTGTACCATGTTCGGGGTCCTACAGGATATAAAGACCTTAAAACTGTCAACGGTCAGGAATGCGTAGAAGAGAGCAGAGATGAGATGGAGAGATGAGATGTAGAGAAGCATGTGAAGCTCTGCATCTTTTAGAAAACGATAATCACTGGGATGAAACCATGGAGGAAGCTGTGCAGTGCCAGTCACTAGCCAAAATTAGGGATCTTTATGCAACTCTCATATCATCTTGCGGGCTATCTAATACACATGAATTGTGGGACAAATATAAAAGATTACATGGCGGAAGATATTTTGCGAAGGTTACAGCAGACACACGCGAACATGACATACAATGAACACATTTATAATGAAGCACTTGGAAAAATTGAAGATAAAGTAATGGCAATGGTAGGCAAAAAATTAAGCGACTTTGGAATGATAAGCCCTCAGCGAACAACCGAAAATGAACTAAGTGATGAAATTATACGTGAAACAAACTACGATATACCAGCTTTGCAGCAGCAAGTAGCCGAATTTGTACCCCGCTTGCTTCCCGAACAAAAACGAGTTTTTGACAAAGTATTAGGACAAATTGAATCTGGAAATGGTGCACTTTTCTTTTTAGATGCCCCTGGAGGAACTGGGAAGACATTTTTGTTAAATTTATTATTAGCGCAAGTACGGAAAGATAAAAACATTGCTGTGGCCGTAGCTTCCTCCGGTATAGCCGCCACGCTGCTAAGCGGGGGCCGCACTGCACATTCTGTTTTAAAACTCCCTCTAAATCTAGCCCAGGAAGAATCGCCGATCTGCAACTTTAGCAAAAATAGTGCACGAGGTATAATGCTACGACAATGCAAACTTTTAGTGTGGGACGAAAGTACAATGTCGCATAAAAAAGCTGTAGAAGCACTAAATCGAACGCTCCAGGATTTGCGCAGCAATACCGATGTAATGGGAGGAATGGTGGTTTTACTGGCTGGTGACTTTCGCCAAACTTTACCTGTCATTCAAAAGGGCACACCTGCAGATGAAATTAAAGCATGCCTCAAGTCGTCTATTTTATGGAACAAGGTGACAAAATTCAGTTTAACTACGAATATGAGAGTGCATTTGTATAATGATATCAATGCTGGAAACTATGCTGACACACTATTAAAAATTGGCGATGGGCGGTTGGAAACGGATGCTGAGGGCTGCGTTAAATTGACGAGAGATTTTTGTAATTTAGTACAGAGTCATTCCGAATTAATTGCGAGCGTTTATTCAGATTTAACGAACAACATGCATGAAGACAAATGGTTATGTGAAAGGGCGATTCTTGCACCAAAAAATGAGAGCGTTAACAAAATAAATTCAGATATATTAAGCGAAGTAGCAGGAGAAATAACAGAGTATTTGTCAGTAGACACAGTTATGGACACAGAACAGAGCACTTCATATCCCGTAGAGTTTCTAAATTCTCTAGAGTTGTCAGGTGTGCCCTCACATAAGCTTCAATTAAAATTAGGCGTCCCCGTCATGCTAATGCGAAATTTAGATGCTCCTCGGTTATGTAACGGGACAAGGCTGCGTGTGACACATCTTGGACGGAACATAATCGGTGCTACAATTTTGACAGGCGTAGGAAAAGGTGAAAATGTTATTATACCACGGATCCCTATAATTCCCACAGATCTTCCTTTTCAATTCAAAAGGTTGCAGTTCCCTATTAAGCTCAGTTTTGCAATGACAATTAATAAAGCGCAAGGGCAAACGTTACAGGTAGCGGGGGTCAACTTAGAAAAACCGTGCTTCTCTCATGGTCAGCTGTATGTAGCATGTTCGCGTGTGTCAAATGCCCAGAATCTCCACATTCTTTCCCCCGAATGGAAAAACATATAACATTGTGTACAGTAGCGTCTTAAAATAGTGTTCAGTTAGTTTTTTTTTTCCAAAATTTCCACAATCAATTAATCAGAATTCCCACAGATCTTCCCTTTCAATTCTAAATTTCCTATTTAGCTCAGTTTCTTTTCAATTCCAAATGCTGCACCTCTGACGGACCTATTAAGCTCAGTTTCCTTTCAACTCAAAAGGCTGCATCTCTGACGGATCTTTTATTTGGCTCAGTTTCCTTTCAATTCGGAAAACTGCATCTCTGACGAATCAATTTAGCTCAGTTTCTTTTCAAAAGTCTGCATCCCTGACGGATAATTATGCTCAGTTTCCTTTAATTAAAAAAATATTCCATTTCCATTTGGAATAAACAGGCTATTTTCATGCTTTCCTATACGCTGCGTTTCAAAACATTTAAATAGGCTGACGAATCAATTTTGCTCGTTTCCTTTTAATGGCTGCATCTCTGACAAATCTATAAAACTCAGTTTTCTTTCAATTCAAAAAGCAATGGATAGTTCATTTCCCAGTGACCATGCGCGCGTAGCCGCGGGTAACAGCTAGCAAATGACAGTTACGTATTGGGAAGTTATTTTCAAGTAGATAAAAGATGTCCTGAGTGACTGACTCATTTATCAACACAACCTAAACCACTAGACGTAATAAACTAAAATTTAGACATTAGGTCCTTTTTATAACGTAGGCATCCAATAAGTAAGAATTTTGAAAATTCAACCCTTAAAAGAATAAAATAGGGTGTTACAGTTCATATGAAACTATTGAAGTTAAATTTCTTTAAGTGCAACTAGAGAACACAGATCATTTTCCGGAGAGAAGTAACGTTCAGTCACATGTTTCTAATGAAGCGGCTATCTTCGAAATTTTATCAAATAAAATTCTAATATATTATATTTAAGCTGTTTATAGCTACGCCGATATAAAAGCACTTACTTTGCCCCCCTCTCATCAGTCGCTTGTCCTCACTCACGCGTGACAGGTGAATTATATAATACAATTGTAGGAAAATTGAGTGAATAATTGAAGGTACATTAAATCTGATAGAACATCACTCAACAATACAACGACATTACTTATATAAGATTGAATTTTAAATCAAAATCATAGCATACATAGACATAAACTCTCACGCCTGTCACCTAGAGGGGTAGGCAGAGACTGCATACTTCCATTTGGCACGAAATTGACACGCCTCTCTCCCTTCTTCCAATCCAAAATATCTACTAGTACATGTTCATTAATTAACTTTAATATATCGCCAAACTTCCGTCTAGGGCGGCCTTTGCCGTCATTGCCACCTTTGCCGCAAGCTTTCCTCATTCATTGTTTCTATTATCCCAACCACCAAAGCATTCCTCTCTTCATCCTAGTCACAATATCTCCTTACAAACCAGACATTGGGACATTAATAAATCAGATTTTTTTTATAGAATAAAGGTGACAAACGAACACACAGTCCGCCTGATGGTAAGTGGGTGGTGTGGACCATAGACATCTTCATTTAACCTCGATTAAGCATCAAAACGCAGATGCGTTGTCACCCCTGAGGACTTAGATGGAATGCCTCGTTTCAAGTAAAAAAAGTTCTCCGGATCTCTACACTCACCATAAGGCAGATAGCAGTATTAAGCTGCTATTTTACGCTGATATTCTGTGAGAGCATGGTCTGTTCCCGGTCAAGCCGGCCCATTCGTGCTACAACCATAATATAGCTGCAGCGTGGCTCCAACACGTAAAATGCGATGAAGATGATGTATCACAGCTTTTTCATATCCTTTAGTCATTAGATGATAGGACTTTATTTTCACTTGACAGTCCGTCTGGGTGGATACCATCTTCTCACCTATTTTCATTCAAATCTTACTAATGTGACCAACGATCTAGCAGTGCACCTGCTGGTAAGTGGTCTGCAGTCTATCGATACCTGCAACCAACATCAAATAATGGAGCCCACAGCCATGCATCTTTTTATAGAAGAGTGGAAACGAGCAACCGCTAAGGCGTTTCACTTGATAGTAAGTGACCACCGTCTCACATGGACATCCGCAATACCAAGGGAGTTACAAGTGTGTTGCTGGCCATTTAGAAAGTTCTCTAAGTCATATCAATCCAGAAAATTCTCAGCTGAAATTAAACCGAACTATTTCTCGGAGCACTCCTCGTAATAAATTCAATAAAATATGCAAAGAGATGCAATAGACACTCCGAGGCCAGTAAATTAAAACGATCAGAATGAACTCGGTCGTCGACAATTGAAGAATTTGGTATTGAGGTGACTTGGCCTATAAACGGAAACGGAAAGTATTCTATATGAGACCGAATCTGCACCTTGTTAAATAGCAAGTGGTGAGCTGGCATGAATTAAATCGACCCTGTCTGCTAAGTAAACCAAGTTTCTTGCTCGATTGATTGCTTCGATTTGACCTTTCCTTCCAGGTAAACACAAAATTGATTTTCACTCGATATGATGAGGCGAGAACCCGATACGTAAAAGTATAAGATATTAGCGTTAAACACACAAGAGACTTAAAGCAAAGCCTCGTGTGGCCAGTGCATAAGGTGCTTTCGTAAATAATTCGCCTCCATAGCAAGCAAAGTTAGTCATCTGCAATGCATCATTGATATGCACATAACCTTCGGGAACAGCAGCGATCATAGGCTTAGAGTTGGAGCACGTTGAGGTTCAGATGTTGACGCTTCCATCTGCGAGAAAACAGGTGACCTCATTGTGTAATTTCTTCTAAATGACAGTGTAAGAAAGCTTCCCGAGAAGAGGTTTGTAACATACCCGATCGAAAGCCTTTGTTCGAAACTAGCCACCAACGGCAACTTAAGGATCAAAATACAGATGGCTTGTCACCCTTGAGAACTAATATGGTATGCTTCGTTTCCAGTAAAAAAGATATCCGGATCTCACCATACTAAACACAGCAGCATTACGCTGATATAATACGTTGGTATTTTTTCAGAGCGTGGTCCTCCCCTGGTCAAGCCGATCCATTCATGCTTTTTTTTATTCAATAAGTGTAACAAACGAGAGCACAGTCCATCTGATGGTAAGTGGATGCTGTGGCTCATAGACATCTACATTTATACTCGATTAAGAATAAAATAGCAGATTCGTTGTCACCCCTGAGAACTAAGATAAAACGCCTCGTTTCCACTAAAGAGGGTCTCCGGTTCTCTACAATCACCCTAAGAAACACAGCAGCATTAAGCTGCTATTTTAAGCTGGTATTCTGTGAGAGTAATCCTTCCCTGATCAAGCCGATTAATTCGCGCTACGGCTATAATATAGCTGCAGCGTGGCTCTACCACGTACAGCCGTTGGTGCTGTGATTAGTGATGACGGGGATGGTGCACGCTCTTGAGGGAGAGCGTGAGGTACTCTTCAAATAAGATAAGACAATTGATTTTGTTAAATTTCGCGGATCTAAGCTAATTGGTTTTTCAACATCGTTAATATAATGGATTTCCGCAAAGTAACTCCTGATTCTATTAAATATCTAAAACGAATTTATTTCTAACGTTCACGTTACCGGGACATAAAATATACGAGTACATATTGATTAGGATTTTAGACAAAAGTATGTTTTCACAAATCGGCTCTAGTTAAGCATACTCGTATTATGATGAAGTGTACAGTAATGTCACGATCCAGATCAATTTCAGCATATTAAAGAGCTGAAAAACCTTAAAGTCTGTGCTACATAAAAAGATATACACCATAAAAAATTAGATAGAAACATGTATATTATTATTTTTATATTTATTTTCAACATGTTGTGTAACAATGCAGGGCAAAGACCTCCTTAGCCTTGTTCCACAGTTTACGATTTAAAGCTTTTTGTGTCTAGATCAAAAGTTTTCCAGATCAACGTGCCATCTACTTACTTCTGAGCCTGCCGCGTCGTCATGTTATATTGCGTGGGACCCATTTCGCGGATCGTTTGACCCACAACTACTCCGATTTGCGGCTGATTTGTCTAGCCTAGTTGCACTTAAGTTCAGCGGATTCGCAGTATAGTGTTTCAAGTACGGTCTGACGACTCCCAAAATACTGTGCTTCATGACTCGCTGACATACCACAAGCACAGAGATCAAATCTGGGCACCGTAAGTTAATGTGGGAAAATTGACATGTAATTGAGAGTGATATCATTAGAAAGTGTAATTATAATCATCAAATAAATCGTGAGTAAAATCGCCTTATACTGGCTCTCTTTTCCTTCAAACCTTCTTGACGACTGAAATAGGATTGAGGTTGGTACAAAGCCAGACGCACTCTTAGGCATAAAATGCCCTATCAAAAAGTACTAAGACTGCTAAAATAAAAAAATCCCAAAACATTTATACTCATAGGATTTTAATTTACGATTAAGATTTTATTTATTTATTTTTTACGTTTCTATAAAAAGAACTTTAATTTTAGCTTATTACATAATATCTCATTTATAAAGTAAATAATCTGTCAGAAACGCAAAATTGTATAATATTTACCATATGTTCATATTCAAATTACATATGATTTACATGGATTCGGCTTCTCTCTTGAATTTAAGAATGTTGTTCTAGAATATATTAACGAGCAATTTTCTCGGTAATAAACTAACTCATCTAATATTTTATCAATCATATGTAACACTCACACTCATCCTCTTTTGATTACATAAATAACATGTACAGTAGTTGAAATTTCATGTATTAGTAATTTAAGTTTACTTTCTAAAACTTACCTCGCAAGATTTTTGCCGTATTTGTTTAATACGTAAGTCTTACCAACTTACTTCAACTTGTCCACAAGTTCACAAAAATAATAAAATATTACATTACTTTCGAAAACTTCCACAAACGTACTTCCACAATTTTTAATTATGTTATATAGTGTACAAACACCGAAGGATATATATAATAGCGTTATCAAAATAAACTATAAGAAATTAAAAACAGTACGGAAGGATTACACAGGGTTTTTTTTATTACAATTTAATGGTTGCAGTTTTGAATATCGCGTTGGCGGGAGAATAGGAGCCCGCGCGCTTCCCTCCGCTTGTTCCGAACATTTTATCGCACTGAACGCCACTGAAATCTGCAATTAGGGCCGTTCGACACGTCGACTTTATTGTCCGTTATAACTTTATAGGCAAAAAAATGGAATTCACATTTATTTATGAACTTTTACGATCTCCATCCACGAATTTTACTGAGATTCTGCTTTATATTGCTTAACATAAACATAAACAACGATTTGTACTATGAATTTATAGATCAGCATTAAGAAGCACAAGACTGATTAATAATATAAAACGAAATCAAATGGTTCCTTTTCATTACATATGGAAACAACAACTTTTTTGAAATCGATTAAATCAATTCAAGAATTGTCATATTTTATTAATACGTGTATAATACATGTAAAATTAGCCGTTGTAAATATAAATTTTATCGATAAGAAATTATCGATAAAGGTCCATCCCTGACTATCTCTAAACACTCCGTCAAGCAGGAGACACAACATTGGTGGAGTCCGCGCATGCGTACAACATGTTTTTCACAGCAAAACTTAAATCGTCTTCGCATCTTAACATCTAAGCGGGCCTATAAATCTTGTACGATGCGATTCTTGTGGGGGAACAGGGAAATGTTACGAAAACATGAAAAACTATATAAAACGTCCTCATTTTAGAAGACTTAGATAAGCATAATATAAAACTGTTTTATTTGTTCGTCGTCGCTCTCTTTAAGCCTATTGCTGAACTTAGCTCTTCCAAGAATAAGCCAGGCACCATGCATTTCTTGAAAGCATTGCTTCTCACCACTTCCATATGGTAGCGGTTAATGTACATTCATGACCCCTATTCCATCCATGTATTTTATACGAGATATAGCAAACGAGCATAGAACTCACCTGATGGTAAGTGTCGACTGCCACCCATGAACATCTGCAACACCGGGGAACACGAGTTGCGTTGCCGGCCTTTTAAAAAGGATTAAGCTTGTTTCTTGAAAGTCAGTAAATCTTATTAGTTCAAAAAATTGCCGGTGGTAAACGATTCCCCAAAGAAGCCATGCGAGAAAAAAATTCCTAGTAAAACGTCGACCGCCACGTGCGACCGCCAACCATCCAGATGATGTGGATGGTATCATGAGGGTATGAGGTTTTCTTTACAGAATAAGAAAGACAAATTAGTCACACACAGTCTACCTGATGGCAGTGGATGCTGTGGCCAATAGATGAAATAAATATCCTATAAAAAATTGCTACCTTATAAAAACATGCGTTGTCACACCTGTGGATTAACATGGAATAACTCGTTTGCGGTAAAAAAGTTCTTCGGTTCTTTACACTCAGCATACGAAACACAGCAGTATCAAGCTTCTATTTTACGCTGGTGCTGACTGGTATTTTGCGCTGGTGCGGTGCTAGAGCGTGGATTTATCGTTTTTATAAGATAGGGATACACACTAGCACACAGTCCACCTGACGGTAAGCGGTTGCTGTGGCTCATACACATCTACGTCTGTCCTCGATTACGAATCAAAATGAAGATGCGTTGTCACCTCTGAGGACTAAGATGGAATGTCTCCTTTCCAGTAAAAAGGGTCACCGGATCTCAACACTCACCATACGAAACACAGCAGCGTTAAGCTACTATTTCACGCTGGTATTCTGTGAGAGTATGATCTTGCCCGGTCGAGGCGACCCATTCGTGCTACAACTATAATATAGATGCAGTATGGCTCTACCAAGTCACGTTTTGCCACGACGTAGGTCATGGTTATACGAGGATCCGATAAATAATAAATGCAATCAAGTTGCACATTCTATATTTATGAACCAAAATAACTCATACTAATATTAAAAAAAATAATCTAAATTCTAAGGTGGCACTGCTGTCGAGTCATCAAAACATTTCATACTTTAAAAACTCCGGAGCAAATACAAAGTCAAGCTAATCACTCCACCTATCGGAAAGGATAGAAGAACTTCTATGACTAACTATGTATAACTATGTAATATTAACCACCTTTATTAAATACTAGTAAAGTTTACAAAGAAGCCCCCAATCCACCTGATGGCAAATATATACTGACGCCAATAAACATCTACATCCACCCTTTATGAAGATGTGTTGCCACCTCCGAGGACTAAGATGCATTGCCTCGTTACCGGTAAATGGATCTCTCGCTCTCCTCGTTTACCATACAAAACTGTACATTTACAGTAGATAAAAATTTATTGCGTACTTCTGACTCGAATGACTACCTAGGCTAATATTACATGAGTTATTTTAATAAGCATTACGTACCTGGACCTACAATTTATATTTAGTTGTGATCAGAATTAAAAAAGGAATTCTTCGGTGGTGTGTACACCTAAAAAAATAATGAGGAAAGAAATACGAAGCAAATTCATTCTGCAGAAATGAGTGTCGACGCAAAGTTGAATACCCTTCCCTAGACAGAAGTTTATTGACCGAATTGGCAATATATATTAGGTGAGTCAAATTAAAAGTATCCTTAACCAACGAGCACGTATGCGAAGATATATGGATATAAAAGAAAAGAGGGTCAGGATCGTGCCAATTGGAAGTTCGTAATCTTCATAGATGAAAGGCGTGTTTCTATCCATACTAATATTATCCATACTAATATTATAAATGCGAAAGTGTGTTTGATTGTTTGTGGCATGATTTTTTTGTATGGGGATAGTTCGGTGGCTGTAGAGTAACATAGGTTACTTTTTCCGCGGAAAAACATCTCATTCCCGTGGGAAATATTCTATTTTCCCACGGGAATGAGATGTTTCGCAGCATTCAATTATGATCCGTTGATCGATTATAAAAATCACAGGTTATTTGTTATCGGACTGATGGACAAGTCGTGTCGATTTTGCAGCGCTTTAAAATGGAAAAATGACACCGCAGGCATGTGCTGTTCCAATGGCAAAGTGTCTCTTCCGTTACTTGGGGGAACCAGAAGAATCTTTGAAAACTCTCTTTTTATATGATGCTAATGAGTCACGGTGCTTTTTAAACAGGATCCAGAAATATAACTCATGCTTTCAAATGACGTCCTTCGGAGTTGACCGGGAAATAATAATGCCGCTTTGGCAAGAGACCGAAAATCACTATGCCGGATAGTCTGGCAAAGAGTTTTACGCTCAAGAATGGCTTTCCGTAATGCTTTTAGTCGGACTTGGTGGCTGGGTTAAAAGTTCTCTTCTTGGAGCTGAGCTTTGCTGTTTCGAACGTTAATCTAGCATAGCTACGCTAGATGTTTTAAATACGTCCAGCCGGAAATATTCGGAACAGCTTTCTAGGACCTCAAAACGTGGAGATCTGATGAAAACTCGCATTCTCACAATAAGGCTGAAATCTATAACTTACTTTTAAAATTTATTAATTTTCAAAGTGGGAAGTTTAAAGAAATAATTAGAAAAGACAAAAGATATTAGAATTCAAGGCGGACAGTAATGTCCACCATTCATGGGTTTTCACAGATAATGCAAGCATGCTAGTACTTACTGCTTACTGCTTACATATACATACATAAACACTCACGCCTGTCACCCAGAGGGGTAGGCAGAGACTACAGACTTCCATTTGGCACAATCCTGACACACCTCTCTCGCCCCCTTCACATCCATACACCTACGCATACATGCTGTCGGTTAAGGGTACTCCTAATTTGGCCCGTTTTCAATAAATCGCCAATTTGGTCGATAAATTTTCGCCTAGGACGTCCCTTTCCTACTCTGCCATTCACTTCTGCAACATAAATTTTCTTTGTCACTCTTTCCTCATTCATTCTTTCCACATGACCAAACCACCGAAGCATTCCCTTTCTTAATCCTGGTCACAACATCATCTTGCAAACCACACTCTTCTCTTATTACATAATTTCTTACCCTGTCATTCAGATTCAGCCCTAACATACTCCTTAACGACCGCATTTCTGCTGCACTGCACTTCATTCTACTCTCGTGCTTCTTCTGCCACACCCATGCTTACTGCTTACCTAAGGAAATTACAGATCTTAAAAATAAAGACAACGTTTTAGATAAGAAAGCGGTTAAATTGGGTAAAAGGCGTAAATATGAGTCTCTCAGATATGATCATAATATATTTATGCAATTTCATTATAGTTTTTTAATTATATTTCAAGATTTAATAGTAGTTATTTAATTACATTTATTTGCCATGTTGAAGGTACGAGTATATGTAGCTAGTTTACGATATTTCGAAGCTTTATACCTACGTAGTGAACATTCGGTGCGACGTTCATCATACACTTTGTGTATTAATTATCTCCTGCATCGTAGAGGCGTTAAGCATACATGAGCAGCAAATATCCAGATTCGTAACAATAATTTATAGGTCATAGAAACACCTGTTCATTGCGGAAATTGAAGCCGCAGTCCCTAAACGTCAATCCGACACTGACCGGAGAGATATCAGGCGTACGACTGCCCTACATAGTATATTATCTATGCGTAAAACTAACGGCTTTACGTGCGTTCCGAGGCACGGGGATGAAATACCGTCACTTTCTGACTGACATTTTTGACCTAACCCGGGATTTGATTCTGGGTCCACATGATCAGGATTCGAGATTATAACCACTGAACAAACAAGACAATAATGAAAAATATATTTGTACGAGACAGACAATGAACAGTATGTACGAGGCAGTATGTATTATAAGCTTTTTACGGCACGCCATACGGTAAGTGAGTACCGCCGGTCATGTTTGATGTTTTTAAAAGTAGTAAAATTTTTTAGCAGTCGTTCACTTGAAGCAAATGAGTTGACGGTGGTTTGTCCTTATTTCTGGCGATTTGTGTCATTCAAAATGTAATTGACAAATTTAATTTCAATATCAGGTCTGTCCATGATTGGACCATGCGCTTCGGAGTGTCTGTCAACCCTATGAAATGCCAAGCGATGATTATAGGTAACTCTAGAATGCTAATGAGTCTGTCATAATGATCGCTTGATATCGTTCTCTTCGTCAGTTAATAATCTTGGACTCCGTATTGATGGAATCCATATTTCCTCCAAATAAATGTCATAAAATCTCTGATACTTTGAGTTTTTTTATTGCTTAGAAATTTCCTTCCCTTTAAGACTAAACGTATGCTTATACAGTTAGATACTTATACTGCCGATTATTGATTATGTAAACGTGTTACTATTATTACTACTATTTAAACCAAAATTTTCTGAACAAGTTAGAGCGCTTTCCAAAAAATTGCATCAGATACATTTTCAGTCTTTATACTTATGATCATATCTCTCACTATCGCTCCTCACCTTAAATGAATCACTATTAAACGGGGGGCGTGACTTTAGAATTTTTCTCTTCTCTCTCCAAAATTTCTCTCTATCACATTATTTTCCTTTACGTCCCGAGTTGCTATTGAGAAAATGACAAAAGACATTAAGTCTGCTTTGTAATTCCTTTTATGGTGTGCAATAAAATGTAAACAAATAAATTAAATAAACAAATATTTTCTTAAAATTCTCTTTGTCGCATCGGTCCGCAAAAATCGTTGGAGCTAGCCAATTAAACAAAAGTGTAGTGCGAGGAAGAAAATTTCTGAAAAATTACACCGTGTTGGACCGCCAAGCATCCACGTGGAATTAATGGTGACGCGAATTTAGTTGCGATGTGTGGTGGTAACATTTGGCAGAAGAAATTATTCCGAACAATTTCTCTAGGCACTCCCCGTACACCTAAGATGCAATAAAATATGCATAGGGATGCAACATCACTTCGCAGTGTGAATCAAGCTGATTAGAAAGGACTCGGTCGTCGACGATTCCGGTCGCTCTTCGTTGGACGCGATCATGTGAATGGACCTTGAACTGGTGTGCCCCGTCTAGAGACGAGAACGGTATTTTATATAAGGCCAAACTTGCAGTTTGTAAAGTTGGAATACTAAAATACTGACCCGCTCTACTGAATACACGAGGCTTTTTTAGAGGTCAATTTGACATTTCCTCCCAAGTAAGCGCTGAACTGAACGTCACTCGATATTTCGACGCTGAGAACTTCGATTCTGGCTGAGGCAATGGGATGAATATCCTAAACTATTACAACAAACAAAGTACAATCTGTTTTTATCTGATGGTTAAACTGGAAAGATTCAACCGCTCTTAATCTAATACTTTCATTAACTAAGACTCGATTTCAGATACAAGCTTATAATATTGTGCTGTACATTGTACATTAAGCAGGCGAACAAGGTCGTGGGTATAGGCGCGTTCACGTAATATCAAATATAATTTAAGATAACATACAGGTGTTTACGTACGTAACGCACGTACTGTAAAAGTAGCGAGCGAACTCGCGACAGTATGAAACGTGTGAAGTCATTCGTATTTTTTATAAAAACAAGAGTGATAAACGAGTACACAGTACACCTAATAGTAAGTGGATAATGTGGTCTGTGGATATCTTCATCTACCATCGATTTTCTAAATGCAGATGCGTTGTGACCTCTAAGGAGATGGTGTGCCTCATTTCCAGTAAAAAGGGTTCAAAAGCTGAGGTTCTATAACACACCGTACTAAACATTTTCTATTTAAAAAATATCCTAATTTTAATAGAGATGTATGGGCGCTGCCATCTGCTTGGAATCTTATAATGTACATACATACATACATAAACACTCACGCCTGTCACCCAGAGGGGTAGGCAGAGACTACAGACTTCCTCCTGGCATGATCCTGACACACCTCTTTCGCCTCCTTCACATCCATATACCTAGCATGAAAAATATAACCCAAGCATAACGCTGCAAGACTTCAAGGTACTGTAAACTCATTCTGCGTAGATCGGGCCAAAAATTTATATTATAAAATATAGGAAGCTTGGGCTAACTATGACATCGGGATGTCAAACACCACAGTCCCCCCGTGACCATGAGTGCTATAAAGCACCCGAAACGTGGGGAATTAAAAACTCACAATTAAACGTGATAAAATCCGAAAAATTTGTTTCATTTAATGTTTATAATATTATATAATTTGCGTAAATATAAGAAGTCATAATCGTTATCGCATTTAGACAATAACATTCCCATTCATTTTAACCTGCTTCGAAAAAAGAGTAAGTTCCATATTCGACGCGTATATGTTTAATGAATGTTCACCGTTTTATCGGAAACGGCTGAACTGCTTTAGGTTAAATGAGTCTTTCTTTATTCTTTAATTAGGCTATGTCTAAAAGGTGGTCCCATTTAATTTTAAAAGAACCATTTCAACAGTAAAGGTGAAAATTTACAGAAGCTATTCATCATCATCATCATCATTACAGCCCTTCACAAGTCCACTGCTGAACATAGGCCTCCCCCAAGGTATGCTACAAAGCACGGTCCTTAGCCACCAGCATCCATCGACTTCCTGCATGTCTTACCAGGTCGTCACTCCATCTAGTGGAGGGTCGCCCTACACTTCGCCTATCGGTACGAGGCTGCCACTCGAGAACCTTTCTTCCCGATCGGTCGTCGGTTCTTCAAGCTATATGGCCTGTCCATTGCCACTTCAGCTAACTAATTCGTTTGGCTATGTCGGTTACTCTGGTATAATATAGCTGCAGCGTGGCTCTACCAAGTAATAAATGAACACTTTATTTAACACGAATGAGTCGGCTCGACCAGGGAAAGACCACGTTCTCACATAATACCATCGTGAAATAGCAGCTTAATGCTGCTGTTTTCATAGGTCCGCCACGCCTGCAAATTATATCAAACACTGAACATATCCAAAGTACTTGCGCGGTATTGAAAATTGAAATCGACAGTTATAGTGCTTATTTAAATATTAAACGGGTGATCCTCGGGACGTTAAATATTTGCAGTGTCGATTCTGTATTTTGTATCTCCAGTTATTGATGTCTATCTGAGATAATTTAATCACAACGACTAAAACTGATTAGGGTTAATAACTGTCATACTGGAACTTCATCAAACATAACTATGCCATTAGATGTCATATTACACATATCTACGTAAATAAAAACCTACCCTCGTAATTTATTAGTATGGTAAGGTGAAGTGTAGAGCGGCCCCCGACCAGATGGAATGACGACCTCGAAAAACAAGTCGATGGATGCAGTTTGTTGTTTCAGGAGCATGCTTTATGGTTCCTTGAGAGAATCCTATGTCTACTGCTGCGACTTGTGAAGGGCTGTGATGATGATGATGATAAAATAATATATTAAGGCGTAGGGAAGTGACGACCCATCGACCGCTGAAGTGACAAAACTGCTACGTCGGCGCAGTCAGTCAGCGCCCTGCCAAGAGATGTAAGCGCCGTGCCTAGGCAAAGTTGAGGGTGCAATTGCCGGTACGGTGAGGTCCGTTCTTGACGAGAGCGGATGATCCATTCTATAATGACGTCATTTCTGGTGATAAAGGGCTTACCCCTCTATCCTCAGCCAACGAGCAATGGCAGAACCCAGCAGTCGCATTTCCGACCGGGAGACCATATGGAAGGAGAATGAGCTCCACGGGAAATACTACAGGGCTCTACATGAGCCTTTCGTATATATAGTCTCGAAAATGACCGCGCCAGGCTCTACTGGGACCGGGCCATCATCACAGACTGGACTATTCTTGCGAATAAGCCTGATATTGTGCTGATGGACCAGGCACAGTCAAGGATATTTTTGGTCGACATTACCATTCCGTATGACGAGAACCTCGTGAAAGCCGAAACAGATAAGCAAACAAAATAACTGGACCTGGTTCACTAGGTGATCAACATGTGGGGTGGTTTGCCGACCCAATTTATTCTCTAGACCCGAGAGGGAGACCCCAGTCAGCCTCTCGGGTCATCTGAGGCGGCTGAGACTCCGTGGCGGACCGCTCCAGGCTCAAATACAGAAGGCAGTGCTCCTCGATACCGTCCGCATCGTCCGCCGGTTTCTTTTCATTTCCTCCTAACCCTCGGCCGTCTGGGCTCCCCCTGCCGAAGGTCTCCATCTGATAGGATTTCTATTTATTTATGTATTATTTACTTATTTATGTTAGTATATTAAAAATATATTTATGTATATTTATCATTTCCCTTTATATATATATTCAGCTCAATCAGATGAGAATACTCTATTAATACTCCAAAATAATATTAACAAATATTTAATTGATTTAGGTTTGGTATAGCGCGCTGTCTGGATGTAACGTAAAAAAATCCATTATACTCCATTTCGTCCCGTGGGTGTCGTAAAAAGCGACTGTAAGAAGTTTAAATAATTTAATAAATAATGAATTTACTAAGAATTAGGTTTTTAGATTTTTATAAATAAGTCTTTTAAATAAATCATTAATGAACTCTTGAATGGCCCCGTTAAAAGAAAATAACTCGAATTGCGGTCATTGAGATAATATTTATACAGTTTAGTGTAAGAATATCTGCTACTCTATACCGTTCCGTAGGTGTAGTAAGAGGCGAAAGGGGGAAACGAAAACAGAAGATGGGCAGCAGCATCATAACAGCCCAAAATAATAGAAAACTACGGTCGCCAACTCGCCAGACAAGCCTGCAACTATGGCAAAATCCCCTCCTATGAAGCAATCTATGGGGAAATGCAAGTCCAGCAATGGACTTTTACAGGTTGTGATGGATGAAGATAATGTATCTACATACAAATGGGTCGAGCTAAGTTTGCACTTAGTGCGGATAACCTAACAACAAAAATAATCCAGTAACTAAATAAATAGGAGACGAAAATTAAGACGTGCGTATCGGTAGTACAGATGCAAACTGTACTGACGCGACTATATTATGAACGGAGGTGACGGAGGGGTCTCGAATTGCAGTGAGGTGCAATATTAACTCAACCGAGTTGTAAGTACATAATACTTAATTGTTTCGCGATGGAATTTACGCGGTCTGAATTATACCGTACAAATCGGCGAATGCGGTGATTGGTTGGTAATTGACTGAATAATCTTTGTTAAGTAAATAAATTCTAAATCCATCAATTCTATACGTTATATAACATATAAAATTCCTTGCTAAACATAGGCCTCCCTCGTAAATTTCCTTATTAATTACAACTCTGGCAAAAAAAGACTTTGCTATAATTGCCACACTTGGCAAACGGGTAGGCTTCCGTGGTTTTTTTTATTAAGTATTTTTAGTTGTTATCCGGAAGATAGTGATGCCCATATCCTGTTTCAATTTCCCTCTATCGCCTCTTACGACAGCCACAGGAGACATAGAGTACAGGATTTAATATCGATCCATCTACTACGTCCTTCCTTACGCTGCCATTACACGGTGAAGTTCTAAAAACAACAAATTAATGTCTACAAATGCATTACAGTCGATTCTAAACACATCCACAATCCGAACCGTTATTTTATTAATGTTTTCAATCAACTCAAACATAAAATGTATTGTGCCACACGGTCGGTCGGTCGGCACGGTCCCGAGCCACCTGAATCCATTAATTTCCTGCATGTCGTACCAGGTCGTCACTCCATCTAGTGGGGGGACCTATACTTCGCCTACCGGTACAAGGCTGCCACTTGAGAACCTTTCTTTCCCATCGGTTCGGTTCTTCGAGCTATATGGCCATTTTTGCCACTTGAGCTTACTAATCCGTTGGGTTATGTCAGTTAATCTGGTTCTACTGCGGATACCCTCGTTTTTAAGTCTATCATGCAGAGAAACTCCAACTCCATAGCTTGCTGAGAGAATTTCAGTTTCCTTATACGGCCAGCAATGAAGAACCACGTCTCATATCCATAGGTCATCACTGGCAACAAGCACTGGTTGACAATCAAGTTTTGAGGTATGCCGGATGAGAAGATGATCTGATGTGCCGAGTTGGATACATCAATTGACATCTCGGTCGAAGTTGGACTTACCTAGTCGGACTATTTGTCCCATCCAAACATACTCGTCAACAACTTCGAGCTTAGTGCTTTCAACAACTGCCGACATAGGTGTTACATGAACGTCACACATGAACGTTACACATCCCGACGTATAATCAAATAAATATTTAAAATTTAAACAGCAATAGGTAATTCAATTTCAATTGTGAATCAACTTCGAACAAAAATGTACAGCACTAATTGCAATTCTATTCTGTTAAAAATGCACGTAATAGAAGCTTCAACAAACGAAAAATTAAGATCGTTTGAAGATTCGCATCTACAATGAGTAGTATCTATTCAATGCGAAAGTACGCACCGTGTAGTGGTGGTGTAAGAATATCCACTCCCCCATATCATCTCGTGGGTGTCGTGAGATGCGGCAGAGGGGAACAAACCAGGAGATGGACAGAAGAGAGACAGAGACAACAGTCTTCGTGACAACATCAAGAAAATTTAAAAAATTGCAGTTGCCAACCGCCAGCCAAACATGGCAACTTTACAAGCAATGCTATTTTCAACATGTGAGAAATTAAACACGATTAAACAAAACTATTTAAAGCTACAGAAATGTAGTTGAGTCTATGCTCGTTGGATTACAGAATACTATCGTTGCATCTACACTGGGCGTAAGCTTATAGGAAAATAATTGGTTTCTGTTCCTCTTATACTGAAAAAAGGGCAGTTTACAATAAATATTATATTGCCTTGTTTACTCCTTTTTACAAACAGGGCGCGATGATAAACAATGAACTTAAAAATGACAACGCAATTTAGTTATAAATATCAGACATTCATCAAACAGGCGCTTATTTTATGATCATTGCGCAGCTACATTGCGAGGTTATGAACATAAGACAGAAACTAGTTTCTGAAAACCCATTTAACTTAGCTGTTTATGAAGAGAACTATATTTTATAGAGACTAAGTCAAAGAGAAATAAGATACTTAGTCTTTAACATAAAGAGTAGGTATGAATATAAATAAAATATCTTAACTTCAGAACTTAGGGATTTATTTATACTAGCGCATGCGAAAGTGTAATAATTAAAAAACTTACAATATATATATATATATATATATATATATATATATATATATATATATATATATATCAGATTGTTTAAACGGGCTTTTGGTGTCTGATTTCCAGGTTCCTTATAATAATAATAAAGGCATAATTTTACATATAATTCGGTTTCGGTTTCAGGCAGGTCCCTTGTGTGCAGTGGCGTAGCTACCTTGGGGCTAGGCGGGGCAATGCCCCCCCAAGCTCAACGGGCCCCTCAGGCTCCAAGGACGGCGTTTGAAAAAATTATACATATGATATCGTAATTGAATTAAAAAAAAAAAAAAAAAACAATTTTTTACTTTATGGCCCCTAAGAAATTTGGTTTGAAATGAAACCACAAAAATTTCTTCCACTTCCAGAACATTAAACATCATTGTTAAAATAAGGACGTCTACTTAGTTTTATTGTCTAAATAGGTGTATTATTGACTGTAATCTACTTCGACATTGTTTATTTTACTAGCTTCCGCCCGCGACTTCGTTCACCTGGTATGGACCAACATTGAAAATTCCTTCCTTTATTAAAAGGATCCTTTTATCGAGATGAAACGGTGATGACGGGATGAAACGGTGTGAACGGGATGAAACGGTGTGAACGGGATGAAACTAAATTTCATACAAATCCATAAAGTATTTTTTCGTGAAAAACAAACAAACTTTCACGTTTTTAAAATTACTACCAACCCGCCCCGGCGCCACACGGGTTCACTTTTACATGTGGTGTCATTTATATTCAAAAAAGCACTGTTCATAATATTTCAAAGAAATAACATTACGGTGAGTCAAATTTAGGAGATAAATATATATAATATGCTATCGAGGACTTTTGGTCTAACTTTTTGAAAAACTACGATTCCTTAGTATATTATTCTTATGTATCTCTTTAAGTTTAGCCAGCCAGATTTTTTGACGACTTATAAATACAAAATATTGATCTCTCTTTTTACTATTCAAAGTTCATTAGAATGTATTGTACATACTAAACTTTCGTAAAAAATCTCTAAATGGCAGTAAAAACGTTTTAAAATCCGTTGTGTGGTTGCGTAGTTTAAGACCGATTTTACACTTCGACAAGTACAGTAACGAGTTAACTTGCAAAGCTGGCGAGTTAAGTTTGAACCTCGTTTGAACGACAATAAGCGAGTTAAGTAGCAAGTTAACGATTAAGTTGAACGGGATAGCCGGCCGAGTTATTTTTCGGCGAGTTAAGTGCGAAGTGCTGCCCTCTCGCGCGTCTCCCGCCACCCGCAACTAAACTCGCCGTTTGTGTAAACGAGTGAGTTTAGTTCAGTGCATAAGTTGACAGGACGCAACGTTTGCGCGCCAAAACGTACAATTGTACTTTTATAATTAAACTCGCCACAAAGTTTGTACGATACTGTTTATTGAATATTTATACGTTTTATATTGAGTTTTAATAATAAAATGGACGGAAGATATCACGTATAAATTTGTACAAGAGTATTGAGAACACGAATGTTTATACAATAGTAGAAGTTCAAATTGTAAATTTAAACCTGCTCGAAAAGCTGCACTCATGAAAATTCTTAAAAACTTTTTTTAACAACAACCATTAATAGTCCTCTGACCGCATCATTCAGTTCTTGACGTTATCCTAGAACCATCTTAAACGAAAATCTAAAACTCGCCACGAAGACATTGTTTGAACCCCACTGCCTACTTAACCATTTACTGTCAACTGTCCTGTAACTAAACTCGCTACTGTACTTGTCGAAGTGTAAATCGGTCTTTACAAGAAGTAAGTAGGTAAACGGTTGTTTTGAAAAACCGGCAACTAGGTATTCAGAGAGAGTAGAGTACTCAACAATTAAAACAATTAACTACAGCTTAAAAAACTCATTTTTATTGCGTATTTTAGGTAAAATTTCATATAGTAAGCCACACCAACCCCGCCATTGCATGTTTGTGTGTCTATCTTTATCTAATCTTACGACGATTTTGTTTTCGCTAGTTGTGTAAGTGAGATAGATA